>OY728135.1:1760746411-1761371411 GCA_963277665.1 Viscum album | reverse complement strand
AATAGTAAACAATAAAAATAAACAATAAATAACAAATAATAAACAATAAACAATAAATAATAATAAATAAATAATAATATATAATATATAATATATAATATATAAAATAATAACAATAATAATAAATAATCTATAATAAATAATCTATAATAAATAATAAATAAATATAAATAATAAATAAATATAAATAATAAATAACTATAAATAATAAATAAATATAAATAATAAATAAATATAAATAATAAATAATAAATAAATATAAATATTAAATAATTATAAATAATAAATAAATATAAATAATAAATAAATGTAAATAAATAATAAATAATAAATAATAAATAATAAATAATAAATAATAAATAATAAATAATAAATAATAAATAACCAGTAACAAATAATAGATAATAAATAAATTAAAGTATATTATAAATAATAAATAATAAATAATAAGTAATATATGAAACACATGAAAAAGTATGAAAATGCGTGATAAGGGATGAAACATCATGAAAACGCATGAAAACGAATGGAGAAGCATGAAGAAGGAAGCATTAGAAAGCATGAGAACCCATGAAAACTCATGAGAACTCTGGAAAACCCCTTAAGAATTCAACATAATCATCATAATAACCCACAAAAAACCATTGATAAAGATAACAAGTCATGGAAATCCAAATAAACAGTAATAAATGGAGCAACTGTTAAAACCCGTCAAAACGGTCATAAAGTGAGAAAAACATTAGACTTACATTAACGGAGATAACTTATGATCCGATAGTCCGTTCCAGATCCGTGACCAGTCAAATCAAAGATCCTAAAATGATCTTCGAGCTGATAGGTGAAAGAGACTAAATGGACCAGCGAATCGGAAGTTACGACCATTTAAAAAAAAACTAATGGGGAACATGTGCTAGATACGAGGCATCAAAAAACATAACAAACACGATACCCACTAAAAAGGCCATAACTTATGATCCAGAAGTCCATGTGGGCGCCACGACCAGTCAAACTCAAGCTCATGGAACAAACTACGATCTGGAAGGTGGAGGAGTCTGAACTGAAACATGGATCGAAAGTTAGGTCCATTTGAAGACAATTTCGACGGGACAGCGGTGATGGAAACTGGGTTTTAGAGGCCTTCAGAGGGGTTTTTGGGGTCAAAAAACACTACAAAAGCTTGCTATATTGAACTGGTGTGTATCTCTCTTAGCTGGATTTGATTTGATATGTGGTAGAGCTCAAACGGACACCCGGAGCGAAAGTTATGGCCGTTTGAAGTTGGAGAAATTTTTTCAACTTTCTTATAACTCTCATATCTTCCGCACCTTAGACCGTCTCACGGTTTTGATTATATATGCCTCTATATCTCTTCATGAGATTTGATTTTACTAGTCTTGGCACTCCAATGGACTCTCAGATCAAAAGTTATGGTCGTTTTAGTGATTTTGGGGTTTCTCATGTTTTTTTTTTATTTTTTTCCTTTCATTTCGCAGCGGTTTTACCCAAACTGCCGCTATTTCGTGGAGGTCTTTTAAAAAACCAACGCTAATCCTCGAAATTATTTAAAAAAAAAATAAAAAAAAATAATTTTTTTTAACATTTCGCGGCGGTTTTTAAACCGCCGTGAAAAAACCGCTGCGAAATAGCGGCCCGAAAACCATTTAGCGGTGGTTTTTAAAACCACCCCGAAAAAACCACCACGAAATGACCGTTTTCCTATAGTGAGACTCCATGCGATATTTGGGTGATTCCTTCCCTCCTGGACATCTTGATCTAGCATTTGATATCCGGTGAGATCCTTTACTTTGGTTTTCTCCTTCCTTTTTATATCCTCTATTTTAGTGCTAGGATCTATTGGCCTCTACTAAATCTATTTTTGATCTTGATGTTTGGGTGATCCAGGTTTCCCTTGTGATATCCTTCAACTTTGTTCTTCTTTGTCATTCCCTATTGAGAGTGTTGCTTTGATTGTTAGATAAGGTAGGTGGTATAGAACAAATCCCTATAGTCTGTTTCTATTTGTTTAAATGTGTTCAATACTATGTGATCGTGCAGACACAATATGTGTATTAAATAACAGATTAGTGGGTGACAATAATCACGTGTTTGGACCACTCCTTAGACCCCTTTGGATCCAATAGTGTTGATACCTGGCTTGCAACTACCTGTAGGGTGAGCCTACCCTTGAAAGATAATGAACTAAATATTGGTTTAAAACATTAATTAGCATGACATGAAACCTTAGGTGATTGATTATGATAGTATCACTTTAGAAAATGGATTACCTATTTATTGAAATGACTTTTGTTACTTTGATATGATATGGTTGTGTACGCTAGCATGTTAATGGGTTAATACATAACTTAATGAATGAAATAAAATTGAAATATAAAAGTAAATTAGCTGAATTTACCTTTATGGATTATGATGTATGTTGTGTTATTCTTTCCACTATGTCTTGTTCTGTATGTTATGATGTAATGATTATAGTGCTTCACTTGATTATGTTACAATGCTTATAGGGCTTGGACCAGTTATGCTGTAATGTTTATAGGTCATGGTCTGGTTATTCTGTAATGCTCATAAGCCTTATCCTGGTTATACTAAAATAATTATATAAAGTACTTGTTCCGGTATGCTAAAATGATTATATAGAGGGGGTGGTCTTGTTTTGCTATAATGCTTATAGGGCTTGGCCTGGTTATGCCAAAATGCTTATTCATAGGTATTTTCCTTCTTGTATTATTATGACATGAACTTGTGATTATGGTTTTCATTATAATTCTACATGCTTAGATATATTCTAACATGGTGTCGAACTAAGTTGATTGTTATACTATATTAATTGACCAATTAATACTAATGTTTATCACTTTATTGATTGCACTTAAAATCATACTAGTTTTGTTTAGACATGGTGGTGTTGACCTATTGAGTTATACTCAAACCCTATTTAGGGCACCGTTTGGTATCCGAGAAGATTACATGGATGCATGTTTGGAAAAGGGAAAAGAACCTTGTTTTTGATTGTTGCTTATTGGATGGGTTGGATCTTGGAGATGGGACCAACATGGGGATCGAGACCGGTGTATTTGGTGTATCCCTTGAGTTTTTTTTATCATTTTTCTTTTTTATATTAATATTTAAACTTATCTACATTCAAACATATCATTGTATTATTCTATTATTTTTCATATTATTAGTTTAATTAGTTTTATTCACTGTTTGGTTTATCTGCAGTTGTTGTACTGTTTCCACTCTTTCCGCTACTCTAATATTATTTTCACTATTTTTACAACTCAATATTGTTGTGTATAGTATCCCCATTATGTTCTTTACTCCCCCAATTTTAATCAAAAACCTCTGGCATTTGGGGAGGCACACTTGAGTTCTAGTAACCAACTCAGTTTAGCCACAATCGAGAGTGTTGGGATGGGGGATGTTACAAAAATAAATAATATATAACAGAAAACATTCACAATAGTGAATAATCATAGAACACAAAATAAATAGAACAAATAATAATACATGAAATTAGGTAAATTCCTAAACAATAATTTCTTACAAACCCTGACTGCCCACTGGGTCAGTCACATATACAGACCACAACAAAAAAAGAAATAAAATAAAAGGGATATACTGAAACTCTGAGATGAACCTCATTCAATATTCTAATACCATCCAAGTTATACTACTTTAACAGGCTATCTCGAACTTCTTCCCAACCTGTACCTTCAAAAAGTGACAGATTCTTGGGTACCCATGTGCAATGGAGACTCGAGCAGGGTGTTACTAAAACTCATTAGGTCACCACCAACAGTTTCTAAAAAAATATAGTTAGATTATATAGTTCATGAAATAAAGTTATAAATATTGGTAATAATTTAATAAAAAATAATACTACATATAAAATAAACCCTTTGATCCTTTAGTTCCAGGTTGACACCCAAGGTTAGAAAAACTATATTTAGTACATTAGTGGATATCTCAAAGCATGTCACAAAACCACGCCAACCATAATCATAACCGACCTGATTCGGCACAATTATAGGAATATCTATCAAGTGGTGGATCCTCATTCATCAGGATGGATCATCCAATTTTTTTTAATATTCTCTCTTCAAGGATGATCACACATAACATATCATGAACAAGTGGTCCCTTCCCTCAGGATAACAAGAATCTCTCCCTCAGGCATCCCATGACTGTGTAACTTACCCTCAGGTGGTTCGTATCCCATGCATCTTACCCTTAGTTTATATCCCATCAATATTACCCTCATGTGTTTTTGAATACCATGCATCTCACCCTCATGTGGAAATTTATTCCAAGGATCATAACCTTAGGAGTCACATATGGTGCTCTTAATCACCCAACATAAGCACATGTCATGCAAAAATAAAATCTTATTAGGTCATGTAATAACCATCCATAAAACATGAATTATAAAAGAGATATCTCAAAAAATAAAATGATTACCTTTTGATGTAAGTTTTTTGGAAAACTGATGTCGAATGTATGATTCCATAATCTTTTTAACATCATTTTTATCAAAAACTAATGTTAAAAATCATGTTTTCACGTTGGTTTTACAAAAAAACTAATGACAAATGTAAACAACTTAGTTTTCATGTTAGTTTTCAGTAAGACCTATATGAAAAAATAATAAATATTAATTCAAATTCCTATATGGTTTCTTAATATTTTATTTTATTGGTTGTGGAGCTAAAATGGACTAATGGATCAAAAGTTATGGCTGTTAGAATTTTGACTTCTATAAGTTTCGATCAATACTATTTTCTTCAAAGAAAACTTGAGATACAACAACTAAAACTTATGAACACCAAATGATAAAAATAAATAATAAAATTAAATATTCATCCTAATTTCAATTCCTTAAGAATTTTCCTTTGAAACGATCTATTTTTGTCATTATTTAACTTTTTTTCAGGGAATACCTCATGCGATAATGAGAATGATGATCGATAAGGAATTTTCTACTTCATTTGGTAAATATGATGCAGAAGTTTTATCTTCGTAATATGATTATAAGAAATATTCATCACTATAATAAATATTATCAATATGTTTAGTGATTACAGAAAAAGAATAATAAATAAATTAAATGAAGAGAATAAATACCTTATTTAGGTCATTGATTGAAGAATCTTTGATAATTTATTCAGATCGAAGATGTTGAAAATAATAAAATAAAGAGTATAAGGGCTTATATATTGTAAATGAAAATATTTAAAGTGACAATGTATTAAAATTTATATGGGATTTAAAAAATTGAAATGTGATTTGTGAAAAAATTGAAATGCTAAACCCGTGTAGTTGATAAAATACTCTTTTCATAGGTTTTCATAATAACCGATGTAAAAAGTTAAAAAAAATAACTTTTGGCCTTTGTTTTTTGCTAAAATTGATGTTAAAAATAATTACCAAGTTGTAGTTTATCTCCTAAGATTATATTTTACTGGTCATTGATCTCAAACGAACTTATAGATCAAAAGTTATAGCCATCAAAAGTTGGAATACTATAAGACTTATCTTAAAGAAGTCAAACTTTCTATGTCCATAACTTTTGATCTATAAGTCCGTTTTAGTTCAACGACTAGTCAATTTGAATATTATAAGAGTAACTACAACTTGGTAATCATTTTTGATGTCGGTTTTATAGCGACCCTCATTTTCTTACATTTTTACATTATTTTAATGATAAAAAAAACATTACACATAAAGGATCTAAAGGTTTAGTGTCTTGAAAAAACTAGGACCATTCAAAATATTTACCACGCAAAACATTTATTCAAATCCTTTTTCTCTAGATTCTTATTGGTTCTTGACTTCTACTTAGTACAAGTAGTCACCTAAGGATATGCATAAAAAGGGGTGATCTAAAAGACCAGTAAGAGGATATATAAGAACATTAAACAATGTAACATGGGGAGAACATAACCATAACATCATCATCATAATCATGCGAAGAAGCATTAGATAATAGCATGAAATGTGGAAGTGTATAAAAATGAAACATCATGTCTTAGTTCTCAACTACCACACATAGTTGTGAATAAATCTAGCATCATGTTCATTCATACATAACTTCACTCATGAGGTTCTTCACATTACCCAATGCATTGGAGAGTTATATAATTTTGGGTTCACCTCTCACATCATAAAATTTACATTGTGCTATATAATTTTGGGTGCACCTGTCACATCACAACGTTTACATTATCATGCATGACACAAACAAAATATATCAATTTTGAACATATAATAACCCATGAAATGGAATTGGTTTAATTTCATAAGAATACATTCATAATATTTGGGTTCCAAAATAAAATAAGTAATAACACACTTGATACAAGAATCATCAACCTTGAGTGAGAAGTAAAATATGTGTTTTTGAAAGAAGAGTTCTTTTGGAAAACATTATGTTTGACATAAAATCCAATGAAAAACATGTATATCCCATAAAAGGTAAGATAATGATGAATAAATGATTTTTAAGGAATAAACACACTGAAAATGGAGTGAAAGAGGTAAAACCTAAAGAAAGAAACTTGGTTTTGAGAATTCCCCTTACCTTATATCCGAACACTTTATTCACTTTAATGTCCTGAATAATGACATTAGATTTATTAATAAACACTTAAAAAACATTTTATACATGAATATGGTTCATTATGGTTCCATTAAGTTCTTTTATGGTCCTTTTTATGAGTTATAGAGTTCAATTTCATCGTTCGGGAGTGTTGGTTTTCTTAGTTTTCATGAACGGTTCAATTGGACACATGAATGAAAGTTTATATAGAACATGGATAAAAATACAGAATTTATATTACATGTTATTGATTATCTTAAAGTATTTTAAATGATCTTATAGTGAATTTTGTTATATACCATGATGATGAATCATTAGATAAAATTTAATGATGATCATTTTAGGTTAATTTGGGTGGTTTTTTGGATCACAACGAACATGTCTTGTTTTATCATTTAGTATTATGTATAAAAGTTGTTTACAGAACATAAAAGGGGTTAAAAAATACATATTAAAATCTTTTTGAACCATTTAATGGTTTTATTAACATCCTTGAATGCATTTAAGGAAAATGGAAGTGCATTGCCCACAATGTAGGTAAATTAACACACCACGGATAACGATTTCATTTTTTTAACAAAGGTGAGAGTGTGAGGAGTTTAATGAATAATATTACATTAACACGACTGAATAAAATTATATTAATAATACAGGATTTATGATGAAATTTGGATAAGATAAGTTAAGGATAAGATAATAAGAGAAATGAAATTTTAAAGGAAATTGAAAAAAAAGAGAGAGAGGAATTACCTCTTGAATTCTCCTCTTGAGATCCTCCTCAAGGAACCTAGGATTGGGCTTTTGATGAGACCAAGATATCCTAGACATGGGGGAGGATCTAGGGAAGGGGTTTTTCATAATTTATAAAATTATTGTATCTTGATAGGTGTGAGGAAATGAGGTTGTGAGGGGTGGTATTAAGAGTGGAGGGGAGATGGGTTTTCTCAATATTATTTTCATTAATTTATTATTTCACCACAAGATAAGAAATAGTGCTGATTCCATAACTAAATATAGTAAATAGGTAATTTTATTTATGTTTTTTAGTTATTACATCACTCATGATGTCAGTAACAGTGGATTTAACTTATAATGTATTTATACGGTAAATTACTGTATTTTACTATTCAAAAAAATTTAAGTATTTCAGAAAAATCCCAAAAATTCACCCTAAACATTTTTCGATGTGTAGAATCCAAAAATAAACTCCAATTTATGAAAATAATTTTCTAAATATGATTAATTTTATTTTTAATTAAAATCATCATTTACTTGAAAAATACATATTTTAAATTTATAACTCCTTTTATAACATTTAAAAAAATTACTTAAGGTCTCAAAAAATTATCTTCAAATAATAAGACATAAAAATATTAATTTATGAACACATTTTATGAAAATAAATTTTCTTTAAAATTAATCATAAAATATTTATGACTTATAAAAATGATAACACTTAATTAATAATTTTTAAAATATTTATTTACTTATACTTATATTATATCATATTGTTACTTATAAGATGGATAAATATTATTTATAATATCATTGGTATGATTAATATTAATAAGGGTCATATTACCATTCATAAGGGTAAAATTAATATTCATAAGTGTAATTTATTATTCACTAAAAATTCAGTTTTTCCTATCAGAATCCAAAAAACTTACCGATCGCAACCGTGTATGTCAGATTCTTGAAATTCAAATCACAGAAGTGGCAAAATTATGTTTAAAGGCCACATAGAATTTTAGTAGTTCATTTAAGCATGATGTTGAATTATATTTCCTAATGTGATTTAATGTGATTATACTATATGACATTACTATAATAAGGTATAAATTGCATTAATTAAATATTGGGTCATTACAGGTTTTAGGAAAAAACTAACAAAAAGGTATTTTTTAACTTTTGTTGTTGGATTTTACAAAAACCAATGCTAAAAGTAAAAAAACACTTTTTGAATCCATTTTTCCAAAAAATGGACATAAAAAACTATTACCAAGTTATATTCCATCTTCTAATCTTCAATTTTACTGGTCATTGAGCCCAAATGGACTTACAAACCAAAAGTTATAGCTGTCAAAAGTTGGAATTCTCTAAGACTTTTCTTAAATAAGTCCAAATTACGATGGCCATAACTTTTGATACATATGTTCGTTTTAGTTTCATGACTAGTCAATTAGAATATTATAAGATTAAATACAACTTGGTAATTGTTTCTGATGATGTTTTTAGGAAAATTACGACATTATACAATATTTTTTTAACTTTTGTGGTTAGTTTTTACGAAATCTGACACCAAAAGTTAAAAAAATACCTTTTGGCATTAGTTTTTCCTAAAAAAACATAAAAAAAGATTATAAAGTTGTAGTTTATATTCAAATTTTATATTTTACTAGTGATTGATACCAAATGGAATTACAGATCAAAAGTTATAGCTATCGAAAGTTAGAATTCTCTTAGACTTCTATTAAAGAAGTCCAAATTCCGATGACCATAAAATTTGATCCATAAGTTTGTTTTAGTTCCATGACTAGTAAATTAAAATATTTAAATATGAACTACAACTTGGTAATCCGTTTTGACATTGGTTTTATGAAAAATTTGGTGCAATAATGTATTTTTTTAACTTTTGGCATTGTTTTTTATGAAAATTGAGGCCAAAAGTTAAAAAAACACCTTTTTTCTGTTGGGTTTTTCCAAAAAATTAAATAAAAAAGTATTACCAAGTTTTATTTAGTATTATAATCTTTGATATTTCTACTCATTGAGCTTAAATATACTTACTAATCAAAATATATAGCCGTCAAAACTTATACTTCTCTAAGACTTCTCTTAAAGAAGTCCAACTTCCAATGGCCATAAATTTTGATCCATAAGTATTTTTTAGTTCCACAACTAGTAAAATCGAAGATTAATAGATTAAATACAACTTGGTAATTCTTTTTGACATTGGTTTTAGGAAAAAACCGAGTCCAAAAGGTATTTTTTTAACTTTGAGAATCATTTTTTACAAAAAATGATGCAAAAAGTCAAAAAAATACCTTATGGCATCAGGTTTTTCCTAAAACCAATGTAAAAAAGTATTAAAAAGTTATATTTAGTATTCTAAGATTTTATTTTACTGGTCATTGAGCTCAAGAAAACTTACAAATCAAAATTTGTAGCCTTTAAAAGTTATAATTCTTCAAGACTTCTCTTAAAGAATTCTAACTTCCAATGGACATAACTTTTGATCCTTAAATCCGTTTTAGTTCCCAGACTAGTCAATTAAAATCATGGAAAACATAATACAAATTGATAATAATTTTTGACATTGGTTTTTGAAAAAAAAATACTCCAAAATGTATTTCTTCTATTTAGGTTTTGGTTTTTATCAAAACTGACACTAAAAGAAATATTTGTTTATTTTGGTGTAAGTTTGAGATAACACCAATACCAAAAATTAGTGGTTAAAATGTTTTACCATCAGTTTTATAAAAAACCGATGCTAATTTTTTTTACAGAAGGACTCTTCATATCAATTTTATATAGAACTGATTCCCAAACGTTCCACCGCTGACCTTTGCCTTCAGTTTCTATGAAACTGATGCCAAAACCATGATGCTGAAGCTACTATTTCCACTAGTGTTTATTCTTTTGATCCAGGTTACCAAAGTATAATCCTCATTATAAAAACTCAATTTTAAGTATCAATTATTCCCATTTATCTATATAATTTCATTATATACATAATTCACTATTTTATCAAACCTAATACAATTTAATAAAAATTCATCATACCATTTACCCCTTTTTTCCAAATTTATGCCAATAACCTGAAATATTGAAAAAACCAATTCAAACCAATTTATCAATTATAAAAAAAATTATTACCATTTAAATTTTAGTTATTATTTAAACATAATTACCATTACACATATCATCAAATCCATGATTCCTTAAGCCTTTATAACAATTCCTTTTACATGAGAAGTTATCACTTTTAAGACACATTATTTATTCTAAAGCTAATCATCACATATACCAAGTTTGGCTAATTCTGTGTCAAGACAAGTTCTCAACTCACAAACCAAACCAATTCAAAAATTTAAGAACAAATGTAAAAAAATACATTTACTCAAGGGGATCTATGTTTATTCTATTCTAGTTCCACCCTCGTGTAAAGGGATGGCACACCCCTTGGGTGGCCAGAAGTCCAAGTCTCAATGCCAACGAACCCAACAGTGTATGAGAGAGGTCTGAGAATATAAATTATCATCAAATAATAGGATTTTCAATTTCATTAGGTAACATGAATCTTGTTCCGATGTGATAACACATATCTCATATACTGTAGAAAAGTGAAATAGACAAAAGAGTGTTATTCTAGACCGCCTACCTCAAAAAAATTAGAAATAGATGATTCTAAACATCCAAGGTAGTGTTTGGTTCTTCATTCATTTGATATTAAGGAAATAAACACTAGGATTCAATGGATCTTTCTTATGGTTTCAAGATAATTCTTAGAGGTCACCTCTAGAAGGGCTTGGATTACCAAGGATCAATCCCTAGAAGGAGAGGGCCAAATCTGATGAGAAGGTGATTAAAAAGCCTTTCGAAAGCTATCCAGTGTGACTTGAGCCTGGTTGGAAGAGATGAGAGAAAAAATAGTTCAGTGGGGGTGTTTGGGTATTTATGAAAGACCTATAAAAAAGAAGATCATGGCATAACTTTCCATACCACGTTAGTAAATAGGTTGACACAAGTAGGACTACAACATAATGTAACAGACCATGCAACAACCTTCCCAGTTAAACCACGTCTACAGATCATGACAGATTCCATGATACAGATCCTATATTCCTAGGGATGGGCTATAACACAACCTGAAAAAACACACCAAATATCCCATAAACCCCAAAATATGGCTATATATTAGTCGAGTTCCATGCTTCACGGGTGTCAAATTTGGCGGAATCAGCCAAATTTCTCCCAAAGTCCCTTATGTCACAACCACCCTCTCCATTCCATAGTGGTTAAAAAAATAATTCCACAACCCACCTCTATTATATAGTTGTTTAAAATTCTAGTGGCTCAAATTCCCCTCTTTTATAGACCTTATACAACAGCCTGGATCTCCACACCGTAGCCTGAACCTCCATGCCACAACCATTATCCTCTATGAAACAACTCCTTGTAAAACACATGGAACTACACAAAAAAACATAGAACAACCCCAAAACAATATGCTACTAAATGAAAAGGTATAAATAACAAAAAATTTAAACCATGTCTAGAAACATCACATTTGGACATTGAAATCCCTGAAACCTTGTTTTGATTCCTAGATTTCAAAACGGCCCATCCACCAATAAAGTAAATTCAAATTCTTGCCGAATTTTTCAACCAGCATAGATGTGAGTTCTTAAAATCTCCCCAACATAAAAATTCTCATCCCAAAGAAGCCTGATTGGGTGTTTACCAGTTGAACCCAGTCTACACATGTTTCTTAACCTGGATTTATTCACCACATTCAACTTTGGAACGTAAAAAGAGATTATACTATGCAACTCTAGAAAAGAGGAGCATTATTCACCAAAACTCGAGCTGCTGCTTGTAACCATTACCAAACCACAAGATGGTTTTTTATTGACACTAATATATTCCAAAACACAACTATTTAATCATATATGTGAAAGATGGTTTATAGTGATCCCCATTATAGAACTCAAATTGTCATGATTTCTTCCGACCCCTAGAGTTCCCCACCATCAAGATCAATTATCAAAACCCGTTCCTAGTAGTCCCATGACTCACTCAACATGATTTCTATCTCATCACACCCAAATAGGGTTAAAACACCTACTATAGCTATCACCACATCTCATGTCTGATCTTGGACCAAACATATGAGTATCCCCTACCCATGTAAAGGGCGCACATATGCCATTCTTTCCTCGAAAGGTCCTAGAAAAATCTTAGAATATTCTCATAGTACCCAAAACAACATTCCCTAACTATGGTAATAATTTCACTAGTTTTTATAGGAATTTTTTATAAAACAACACTTCTAGGACTTTTCTTCACATGTTTCACCACTTGAAACATGTCACGAAATATTTTGTCACATGATTCACCCCATAAACCATGAAATAAAATAGGGATTCACCCGTAACCAAGTCACAAATCATGTAACACCCCATGAAACATGTCATGAATAGTGTATCATCCCATCAAACATTTCATAAAATTGGGGTCACCCCAAAAATTGCCTTCTGATCACATTAAAACATTATTAGCTCGATGTCAATGAATCAACTCCATCCCGTATCTCGATCGAATTTCAAATATGGTGTTTTTATAGAACTAGATATATCACACTTCATATCTTTCTAATGTTCAAATGAAACCTCAAATATACAATGTATAATTTAACTAAGCTAATAACCCTTGTCATTCGAGTTCCATCCTCCAATAACCAATGATTATCACCCCACTATACAGATTTACTTACATTGATTTGTGAGCATAACTACAAGGAAACCCTTTATCCAACCAGAAATATATTGAGGTAGTTTGGAGTATATCTAAAGACCTCTTAGAGTACTCATGATAATGACAAGATATTAGTAATGATCATCTCTAGACTAATATTGCACTAATATGTTGTCAATGGTTACCACCACAAACTTGTGTATTTATGATGTCACCTATTACTTTCGGGACATGTCAAACCCATTCCAAGGTCTCAGCTCTCCCTACCCACAATTATTTCATCAACTCTTGGCCACTATAATTCAATAGGGACTCATTAACAAAAACTCAGTAACAACTCAATACTCCTTACCAAACAATTGTGAATGAAATTTTGTCATGTCTTCAACACCACCACACTTCTCAAGTTCCTCTAACTAAACCAAAAAATTTACAATGGAAAAAGAAACGATACATCATACTAATCTGAAATCATCAGTACCACCATAATTGGTGTTCATCACCTTAATTTCACTAAAAACAATAGGCTCTTACTATTTATCCACCCATTCCTAGATCCCAAATGTCATTGTGTATCTCCAACACATTACAACTATCTTATTCCCATCTGAAACCCCCAGGTCACATTTTTACATGTGACCATTCAATGAACCCAACTAAAATTTCCACGAATCATTCATCACAAGATATGGGAACAAACACTCATTCAAGTATTTAACCATGCATCCCGGTTCATCATTCTTAACACACCCAAAGATTCTTTGAAACTCCTCTTCAAAAATAGGCACATTACTAATTACATGACTACTCATATGAATTTTTGCCTCATGGAATTGTTATAGCTCCGAAGGTGATCACAATTCACCGATAGTGTGTCAACCTCATCCAAATTATTTAACATCACCATGCACTACTCTAGTCATGAAAATCATCTGGAACTATAACTATGCTGCAAAAGTGTTCTGAACACATTGGACCATATGTCACTATGGTCCTCTCCTCAAGACCACCCTTGGATTCCCAAAGCACCATCACAGAAGGTTCTCATCATTGAAACCTCATGATCAATTCTTGTACATCAGTATCAAACCCAAATCAAAACTAACACTGACTCACTAAGGTTCGAGTAAAAACTAAGGGCCTATAGGTCTCCCATTTATCCCTACTGATCATGTCTTACAAGGCCACCAGGTTTAACCACCTAGTCCACAGGTTAACCTCTAAGAGGGTCACAACACATAGGGAATGAATCACACTCCCAAACCCACATCGCATGAAAAAAACATGGCAAAACATCTATTTACATGGTATCAAAAATGAAAGGAATCATATGATAAACCATCCTCTAATAACCAGACCTTTTATAAATAAAATTCCCTTTATGATTGAATTAAATGACCTAATATAGATATAGAAAACATATGTACTCATTTTTTTGGAATATTATATCCTATTAGATTTAAAAGAACATTAAGAAAAATAACTATTGATAAAATAGTCATTGAATAGTGATCATATTAATAGTTTAAATATATGGTTATGATAAATCCAATTGACATGGAAAAAAGAAGCAATGGACTTAACCAGTAGGATCGTACACTATAAAGACAATTTATTAGAGATTCCAATGGAGAGAACCTCACTAGGATTTGACCTTAACCAATAACAATATGATATCCAACATATAAAGCATGATTTAAACCATTTATAATAAAAGTTAAGGCTCATTGAGATCAAGACCCAAACCATGTATGCCGAACCACCCCATAAAAATCTCACCACCGCCCACCTTACCCTTAGGGAATTTTCTGGTGTAATAAAGGGATATGTACTAAGACCCTAATAATATTAATATTTGTATTTTATTTTCAATAGAATAATAGTTATATTTACCTCTTATTGTTGTTACTTTATAAATGATTTTGATTTGTATATGATAAAACCCAAATTGTATTTTTGGGTATTATGAAATTTTAATTAAGACATTCATTTTAATGAATTAATTAATTTTAGAAATAAATTATATATTTTTTTAAAATATTATTATTAAATAATATTTATTAATTATAGCTTATAATATAATATTACGAAGTCAAAAATAATTTTTATAATGTTTTGAAAACTGTTATTATAAAAAAACCCAGTATTTCTAAACAGATTTCGATTCTTGTTTTAAAAGTAAAAATTCACATATTTAGAAATTGTTTTTGATAAAATAAATATTATTTTTGTAATAAATAATTAAAAATTATCCAATTGTTAATATTTCATAATTTTTTGAGACAGTAAAATTATTGGGTAAAAATTAAATATGATATAATTATACGGTGTGTATTATGACATCATAATGACCCAAAAGTGATGTAATAAATTCTATAAAAGATATAAATGATGAAATATATGTTTCAAATTTAAAATAATTTTACTTTAAGATTATTTTAGTAATTTTATATAGCCTTTACGAATCCTCCAAAACATATATTATGTTTTAATGTTTTAAAATCAATTCTTTATAAACATGACTCACTTCCACATCAACAAGAATAATATTTTTTTACGTTGTTCCCTTTTAATTATAAAATAAATAAAACCAATATTATTTAGAAGAAACCATGGGAAAAAATGGTAAGGTTTTTGGTTTTGATTACCTTATTATATAGAGTCCAAAACCTATGTTTGGGAAATAATAAAGAACTCCCCTCTATTTTCCCATATAAACCCACCCAATATCCCATTAAACTTCAAAACGAAAACCTTGGATCACTTCTTTACTCTTGCCTCCTTAGTCTAGATTCCCCCCCAAGGTGACCCCATGCTCTAAAGAAGCTCCTCTTAAGCTTTTATAATCACCCTCTCAAGGTAAGGGATCTTATTTTTCTCCTCTTTATTCAAGCACCTTATTCATGTAATGCACTTTTTATTATAATTATTATTGATGGGATATTGTTTTCCATATTAATATTATTTCCCTTATAGTTTCTAAGTGATGAGATACCCCTTTAATTCTCATTAATCACTCCCAGGATTCATTATGTACCCCTGCTACACTGTCGAAATTATCCTACAATATTTCCATGCCATGTTTTTTTTTTCAAGCACCCTCTTGCTCTTATGCCTATTAATTCCTAAATTTTAATGTTTTATTATGTTATTACATATCAATCATACTTTACTTTGTTTTTTTACATGTTATGATATATCCCTTTCTCTCTCTTTGAACTATTTTATGAATCTTCATGCACTGATGTTACGTTGCTGAAATTTCACTGCGTTTTTCCATGTTGAACATTTGCATGGTGTATAAACATACTCATTTCAACTCAAGGTTATTAAAATAGTTGTACCTATACTTTATTAATAGGTTAAATCCAAGTATGTAACCCTCAATACTTAATTGAGGGATTAAATTTAATGAAATATGTTCGTATGTTATATGATCTATGTGGAACACTTATTCATGTACATGATAAGATTATGATGGGTGTGCCCAGATAGTGCTCTAATGTATTGGGTAATGTTTTAGTCCCAGGAAATTCCATGTATTGTGTAGGGGAGGTTATCCTATGCACATTATTCTAGGATGTATTAGCGGTTAACCTTCACTTATGTTTACGATTTCATGTTTAAAGTTGTTTCCAAATTCCCATGTTTCCATTATGTTCTCATGCTATATCATGCCTCATTGTTCATATTTATGATTCTCACCCCTTTTATATACCATTGAAATTCCTATTGTCTAATATGTAATACCTTCTTCATGTTATGATTTTTTTATTACCTTAATGGGATTTCTATATCACCTCTTTCTTATGTATGTCCTGATGTTATCCCATGTAGTTTTAAGAACATTGAAATATTATGAGGAAGTTTTAAATAATGAAGATATACCCCTATTAAAAGTTGTTATGTAATGTACCTAATAACCCAAATAAACAATACTTATCTATCTTATGGGTTGTATTATGTGTATTATTATGTAATAAATCATGAATTTATGTGTAATAAAGACTATGGTTTTCATAGTTAGAATCAATTGAAAGTTTAGTTATTTTTGGGATTGGGATAAGGAAAATTTAGAAAAATATTTAGGGATAACACTAAACAGAATAATACATCCCTAAATTTTGTTAAAGTATAGAGTAATCGATTTCCAAGAAAATATATCACTATCTGGATACTATAAGTGGATGTGTCTCTGACACAGATGCACCTTGGGGTGACACCCAAAAACACCATATGAGCTAGAATCATTTGAGAACTAGTGCACAACAACATGCCCTTATACACACTTGGTTTGAAACTTATGAGGAATATTCTTTGGTTAATTCACAATCTCATTAAAAACCATTATTAAGGGATCAAAAATTCCCATAAGATCCTATATTAGAAAATAGATCATAGATAACATATATTGAAGACTAGAAATTAATAAGTTAATTAAATACATGTCATTTATAAATTATACCTTTTAATGTTATTGGATTACCAAGTGTGTGTTTAAAATTTTAAAAATACTCATCCCTAATTTTCCCTTTATTCTAGACAATAGCTGGAAATAAGAGGAACTGAGTAAACAACCAATGTAAATGGAAATGTGATAACTACCCAAATGAGATTCCAAAATTGATGTTTCAAGCTAGATAAGCTTATACTATCTGTTTATCATATGGAGGGAGAAGCTAATCAGTGGTGGTTATTGATCAATAATATGAAACCTGAGGAAGAAATCAAAGCAAAAGGGTGGAAGGAATTTCGGAAAATGTTTTTTGAAAAATATTTTCCTCACACCCTATAACTTAAAATGGAAAGGTATTTCCTTGACCTTAAGAAAAAATATGATGAATCTATCAAGGTGTGTGAGGAAAACTTCACAATAATTTCATGATATTCCTTTGAATTTGTCATTACCCCCTAATGTAAAGTTTACTAGTTCTTTTATGGGATAAAACCAAGTCTACGAAAAGCCCTGTTGATTTAGAAATTTTACAACTATGAGGAAATTTTTTGATGTTCCCTTAAAGTAAAAATGGAGATTAACGAATTATAAGGGTCTCATGAGGACAAAAAGTGGAAAGTGGAGTTTAATTATGGTGGTGTGTTGGAGAAATATAATAGTGGTAAGAAATTTTAATATCCCACTTCTCAAAAGTATGGAAATAATCACCTCGATAATTTCATAAAGGGTACAAGGAAATACTTTAGGTGTGGAAAGGAAGATCATATAGCTAGAAATTGATGATGGGAGAAACCCACCAATGTAATGAATATAGGAATGATCTAGTAAAACATTAGGATATTGTACAAAGTTTCAACTGCAAGGAACAAGGACACTATACTAACTATTTACCAAATCTAAGGGTTTTCAGAGACAATAGATGCCAACAACCTCCAAGGAAGAAAGGGAGAGAAAATACCACCACAACTGTTAAATCATATCCTAAAAATAAAGTGGTGATATGTACTCTAGTTATTCATTCAAGAATATTGAATATACTTTTTGATTCAGGTTCTATGAATTATTTCATATCAAACAATTTTAGTAGAACTATTAAAACACCACCACAAATCATAGAAGTAGAGTTGTTAGTAAAAATATAAAATAGGGAAATTTTTATATCCCAAGTATATAACTCCTCCCCTATCAAAAATTTTGGGTTAAACTTCTCAATGAGCCTTATGATACCCCCTTTTGTGGAATTTTATGATTTTTTTGGAATGTATTGACTTTCCTTATATAGATCCAATATTAATTATTGTGAGAATGAAATCACTCTTTGTATCATGAATCATCCTTCAATTTTGTATAAGTGAAATGAGGAGGATGAATCTTCTTTAGAAACAAAATATCAATCATGGATATTATTTTTCTATGTGAAAGAAGATCTAGCTCAAATAGTTTATTCTAAGGAAAAGATCATCCTTGAAGACATGCCCATTGTGAGGGAATACACTAATGTATTTTTTTAAGAATTTCTTGGTCTTCCTCAAAGACAAGAGGTTAAATTTTTAATTAATATTATACTCAGGGATTTTACAATATCCAAGACTATATATAGAATGGTTGTTGTAGAACTTGAGGATATAAGAATCCACTTTAAGAGAATCTGGATAAAGGGTCCATATGACAAAGTGTTTCACCATGGGGTGAAACAATCATATTTATTAAGAAGAAAAATCAGTCGATGCACCTTTTAATTTATTATCGTGAGCTCAATAAGATTATGATAAAGAAAAAGTATGCTATTCCATAGATTGATGACTTTTTCAATCAGATACGTGGATCCCAATACTTCTCCAAGGTGGATATTTGGTCAAGGTATAATCAATTAAGGGTAAATAAGGTGTATATCCCCATGAATTATTTTTCATACAATTCACGGGAACTATGAGTTCATATTAATTCCATTAAGAATCACTAATTCTCTATAAATCTTCACAGAGTTGATGAATAGTGTCTTTAGAGATTACCTCAACAAATTTTTGGTATTCTTTATAGATGATATTCTAATATAATCTAAAAGAAAATAGGAGCCTAAGAAGCACCTAAGAACTATGATAAAGACCTTAAAAAAGAAGAATATTTATGAAAAATATAGAAAATTTTAGTTTTGGTTGAAGGAAGTATCATTCTTGGGCTTATTATCACCAGCAAAGGGATATCTATGGAACCATAAAAATAGAAGCAATTGAAGGACGACTGAGTCCAATATCATTGATAGATATCCATACTTTCCTTAGACCAGATGGGTATTATTGATGATTTAAAGGAAATTTATCATGATTTTCAAACCCTTTAACCAAGATAACTCATTAGGGAGTCAATTTTTATGGAATAATGTTTGTGAAGAGAGATTCAGGGGATTAAAAAAGAATCTTACTACTGTATCTGTACTTACACTACCCACAAGTGGGGAACTTTTCATGGTATACCATGATGATTTATAGAAGGGTTCTAGCTATATACAAATGTAAAATGAAAAAGTGACATCCTATACCTCAGGGTAATTGAAAATTTATGAATAGAACTACCCAATTCATGACTAGAGATGAATAAGGTAATCTTCACATTGAAAACATGGAAACATTATCTCTTTGGGGAAAAGTGTGAAATGTAAAATTATCATAAGATCCTCAATTATATATTCACATAGAAATATCTAAATATGTGCCATAGAATATGGTTATATATGATTAATTACTATTATTTCTCAATCCACTACCGTCATAGGAAATAAAATAAAGTGTTAGATGCTCTAAGTATAATAGATCCAAGTTTTTTACCATTGATGATAATTGGGAGGGATTTGATCATCTTAGACTCGAGTGTAGTAGACATGGGAATCATAAAGGAACATAATCAATATTTTCACAAATGATTTCTCAACCATCCCTTCTGGAGAAGATAAAGGATGATCAAAGAGATAATGTGGAAATTCAATATAAGGTGAATTCTAAAAGAAAATAGAAATCCTTAGAGTTAAAAATTAATTAATTAGGAGTTGTAAGATTTGGGTCAAGACTATGTGCACCATAAAATCCCAAGTTAAAGAAGTAGCTATTGGATGATGCACATATCACAACCTTATCTATCCATTTGGGGAGCACAAAGATGTATCTAGATCACTTATATAACTATTTGTGGGACTATATAAATAAGGATATCATAGAGTATACAACAAGGTGTCTTGTATGTTATCAAGTGAAGCATGAAAGGAAAAACATCCAAGGGGATGATGAAACCATTTCCCATACCTACATGGAAATGTGAAAAGATAACCATGGAATTTTTCACTTGTCTTCCAAGGACATCAAGAGGAAATAATTATATATGGTTTTTGGTGGATCAAATTTCAACAAATTATCAATTAATTGCAATTATAGAGTAATTACCACTCAATTAAATTGTAAGGATATACATTAGAGAAGTGGTGAGGCTATATGGAACACCACTATCAATTATATCTGATTGAGATCCAATATTTACCTCCAAATTCCAGAAGAGTCTATAACATTATCTAAGAACTAAGTTGAAATTCATCATGGATTATCACCGTCAGATTGATGGAAAATATGAGTGGAATATCCAGATACTTAAGTACATATTGAGATAATTCTAAATGGGCTTCAAAGGAGGATGGGACCAACATCTTCATCTGGTCGAGTTATCATACCATAATAATTTCCACTCAAGAATCCAAATGGATCCATATGAATCCATTTATGGTTAGAGATGAAAAACACATTCATTATAAGATAAATTTGGTGAATTAAAATTACTGGGTCTTAAAATGGGGTAGGAAATAGTGGAAAAGGTCAAAAACATTTAGCAGTACATTAGGTCTTCTTAGAGTCAATAGAAGATATTTATTGATAATCATTAATGATACCCAGAGTTTGAGGTTGGAGATAATGTATTCCTCTCTATATATCATTGGAATAAATTTATAATATTTTGGAATAAGGGAAGTATTAGTCCAAGATACATCGGACCCTTTGAGATCTTTGATCACATCGAAGCAGTGGAAAATCGACTAACACTCCCACCTAAACTATCTCTAGTACATGATATGTTCCATGTATCTCTCTTGAGAAAGTAAATACTAGACCCCTAATATGTTCCGAATCAAGAGGTAATACCATTGGATAATGATCTTTCATATTTAGAGTAGATGGTTAAAATCTCAGATCATATAGACAAAGTTCTATGAAATAAGACAATGCACATGGTCAAAGTGCTATGGAGAAACCACAAGTTTAAAGAAGAAACATAGGAACTGGATGAACTGATGAAATAGAATTATCCTAATTTTTTAGTGGATGAAATGAAAATTTTAAGGAATACATTTATGATGGGATGGAATATTGTAATGACCCAAAATTTTATAAATAAAATTCCCATTTTGATTGAATTAAAGGACCTATTATGGATATAGAAAACACATGCACACCTTTGTTTTTTTGGAATATTATATCCTATTTGATTTAAAAAACCTTTAAGCATCATAACTATTGATAAAATAGTCATTTAATAGTGATTATATGATTATTATAAATATAGATTTATGATAAATCCAATTGACATAGACAAAAGAAGAAATGGACCCAACCCGGAGGATCATACCCTATAGAGTCCATTTATCAGAGCTTATAAGGGAGATAGGATCACTGGTATTTTCCCTTGAAAAATCCTAATCCAATATCCAAGAACTAAATAATGAGAGAAATCATTTACAAAACAAGTTCAAGCTCATCGAGATCACAACCCAAACCATGTATGCCGAACCACCCCATGAAAATATCACCATTGCACACCTTACCCTCCAGGTGTTTTATAGTGTAATAAAGGTATATGTATCAATAACATAATAATATGAATATTTTTATTTTATTTTCAATATAATATTGGTTATATTTACTTCTTATTGTTGTTACTTTATAAATGATTTTGACTTTGATATGATAAAACACAAAATTGTATTTTTGGGTAATATGCAATTTCAATCAAGACATTAATTTTGATGAATTAATGATTTTTTGAAATAAATGATATTTTAACAAAATATTATTATTAAATAATATTTATTAGGTATAGTTGATAATATAATTTTATGAAGTCAAAAATAATTTATATAAGGGTTTGAAAGATGTTATTATCAAAAAACCCCATCATTTCTCAATAAATTTTGATTATTGTTTTAAAAGTAAAAATTCACATATTTAAAAAATTATTTTGATAAAATAATTATTATTTTTATAATCATAATTTCAAAATTATCCAAAATTGAATTTTTCATAATTTTCTGAGACAGTCAAATTTTATGGTAAAAATTAAATACTGTATAAATATTCAGTGTGTATTATGACATCATAAGGAACCCAAAGTGATTTGATAAAATCCATAAAATGTATCCAATATTAAATATATTTTACCTTTTAAAACAATTTATTTTTTAGGTTATTTGTGTAATTTTATAAATCCTTTATGAATCCTCCAAAACCTATATTATATTTTAAGTTTTTAAAATCAATTCGTTAGAAACATGAACCACTTACACAAAACCAAGGGTATTATTTGTTTATGTTAGGCCCTTGGAATTATAAATAAATTAAAACACTCCTCTTTGGAAGAAACCATGATATTTTTTTTGTTTTGATTACTTTATTATATAGAGTCAGAAACCTATGTTTGGGAAATATTAAAGAAATCCCCTCTATTTTCCAATACAAACCCACCCATGTTCTCATTCCAATTCACTAAAAAACCTTGAATCATGTCCTTACTCTGTAATCCCATCTCTATAGTCCTCCCAAGGTTCCCTCAAGCCCTCAATTATCTTCTTCCATGCTATTGGAACCACCCTCTCAAGGTAAGGGATCCTCTTTTTCTCCTCTTTATTCAAGAACCTTATTTATGTAATGAACTTTGTATTCCAATTCCTATTGATGGTATTTTATTTTCCATATACCTATTACTTAAATTATTATTTACAAGTGATTATTTACACCTTTCACTCTCATTAATCCCTCCCATTATTCATTATATACCCCCGTTACATTGTTGAAATTATCCTATGATTTTTCCATGCCATGTTTTTATTTAGGCACCCTCATTATCTTATACCAATTAATTCCCAAATTTTAATGTTTTTTATGTTATTAAATATCCCTCATACAAAAATTTTGAGTTAAAAGTGAAGAGAGACCCCTTTCTCTCACATTTAACTATTTTATGAATCTTTATGCACTGTTTTTATGTTGCCAAAATGTCACTATGTTTTTTCCATACCGAACATTTTTGAGGTGTATAACCGTTACCATTTCCACTCAAGGGTATTCAATTAGTTGTACCTATGATTTATTTATTGGTAACTTCCATGAATGTAACCCTAAATACCTAATCTTGGGATTAAATTTGATTAAATATGTTATTATGCTAGATTGTCTATGTGTCACTCTTAGGCATGTACATGATATGATTATGATGGGTGCACCCTGATAGAACTAAAATTCATTGGGTAACATTTTAGTCTCATTAGATTCCATGTATGGTTCATGGTACGTAATACTAAGAATATAATTTTATGATGTATTAGTGGTTAACCTTAAGTTATGTTTATGATGTCATGTTTAAAGTTGTTTCCACATTCCCATAGTGCCTTTATGTTCTCATTTTATATCAAGCCTTATTGTTCATATTTAGGATTATCACCCCTTTTATGTCTCATTGAAATTTCTATTGTCTAACATGTAATACGTTATTCATTTATTCCATTAATAGGATTTATATCTCACCTTATCTTATATATGTCCCTTGGTTATCCAATGTAGTTTTAAGAAATATGGAATATTATGGGCATGTTAAGGATGTTTTTAATAATTCCAATGTACCCACTATTTTAAGTTGTTATTTAATGTGCCTAATTACCCAAAGAAACTAGACTTATCGATATTTTGGGTTTTATTTTGTTTATTGTTATGTAATAAATTATGAATTAATATATATTAAGGACTAGGGTTGTCATACAACCACCCACTAGAGGTCCAATGCTCAGGCACCGTGTGCCATACTGACCTATTAGGGTCACTAGACCTCCTGTGCATGAGGGCCAATTCATCATCCTCATCATCGATCATCTCAATATATATCCACATGAACTACCATCACAAAGAATATATATAAAAGTCATACCATATGAGTATAATTTCACCAAGTACTTATATATGAAAGTTTCATATGAGTAGCTATGGACACTTTAATAAATTGTGCCTCTATTATCAGTAAAATCACACACTAACAAGATTATATGTCATGTGAATCCAATATACCTAATATGATGCATGAGACGTCACATGACTTTATATCTAATATTAAAAGTTAACTCATTGGCCTCTTTCTAATGGGACAAGAGCCACATGTCAATCATAAATCAAAATATCCAAACGATATATACGCTGCTTAAGGATAAAATTAAATAAAACTATAACAACAAAAATTAGAAAACATTCCCATTACATGGTAGCTGATAATTCTCACAAGAATTGGTGTTCTCAAAGCCCCATCCTCACATCCATCATAGGCTCTAACAAATTCTTAAATATTCTGTCTACCAAATCCCAAATACTAAAGTAATAGAAAAGACCATCACTGATACCATTTTGTAACGTTCTTCCTTGGATAACTCCACCTAGTAGTGAGAATAGTTTTCACATTACCTTAGGAATGAATCCCCATACACTAGAGGATACCAACTTGTAGTGGGGGTTTAAGATGGTATAGTGGGGAGACTATACCCCCTACATCAGAGTGTGAAATAATGAATAAATAACTTAAAAAATATTCAAGAGTGAATAATAAAAGAACAAAAAATAAATATAACTAATAATAATACATGAAATGTGGTATAGTACCACATATCCATGTCAAACAAACCCTAACCGCTCACCAGTCCTATCACATATAGAGACAAAAAATATAATAAATAAAATAAAAGGGCTTAACTGCAAATTTGAGATGAACCTCATCAAATATTCTAATACCATTTGATATATCCTTACTGACCATGCTATCCTTGGAATCATCCCAACCTGTACCTTCAACAAGTGAGAGCTACTCAGGTACCCATGTTACACCATGAAATTTTGGGATATATTTCTATAAATTTAATCTATTTTATAGCTTGTGATACACGCAACCCCAAGTATAAATGAACTATAAGATATTATATCATTATAACCTACCTTCTAAATTGTAAGGTATGCATAAGACTAAAAATATTATTAAAACTTTAAGGTTTACACATGTATAAAATAAATTCCTTGGTTAAAAATTGAAAAAAATTAAAATAAAAATCATTTGAAAGTAAAAAAATGTTTTTATACATGCAATGCATTTTTTTTATATTAATAAATTAAATTAATCACTATTGGTGAATTATTTTTAAATTTATAATATATATATATATATATATTCAATAATGTTTTTTTATCATCAATCTAATATTTTTTCTATTCATGGGATAATAATAAATATATTTTTATTCTTAAAAATTATATTTTTCTAAAAATTAGTCTCGTCGCGTTCTGTACACTTATTTTAAATTTTTTCCCCAATTTTAGAAAATTTATTTAAATAAATTAGCTCACTTTTTTAGATTATCATGTAAAAGTTATCTTAGAATAGTGGAAGATATTTTTTATTGGAATCTTTATTTTTCATTTAAATATTTTAAAAAGTTTTATTATGGTATAAAAGTAAAATTATTTCAATTATATTATTATTAATCCAATTTAGGTCATTAAAATCAATTTTATGTTGAATTTTGATATAAAAAGTTTTTACACCTAAGAAAACTTTTTCTTTGGAAAACTATATTTTTGTCACGCATTCAAGTTTGATTTTAAATTAAATTATTCCACTTATGTGAATTGAATTTGTCAAAATAGGTTCCATATTTTGAGTAAAAATAATTAATATTAGTTAATAAGGTCAACTTAATTTTTGGTTATAATTAATAGTAAAAATAATAAAAAATAATTACCTCGGTTAATGTTAAAACGGGTTTACCAGGGGGTTAAACCTAGATATATGGGTAATTTGGACAATTAAACTTGTATAAATCCTATTTTATGGAAATATTTGGAACTTATACTATCCAAAATTTACATTCAGGTCTATTTCGAAGCATTTTTCTTCAGAATGAATTTATCATTTTTTATTCTTTTAGGAAATTTCCAAGAGGGTCACCTTCCCCAATTATAAAAGGACACCCACCCTCCTCTCCTATACACAATTAAAGGGCCTTTTAGTTTGGAAAATAATTTAAAAAATATCTTACTGATATCCCTTACCATTAACTAGAGTTCTTGATTTTATCATAAAACCTTCCGAGGAAGGCTTTAGGACTAAACCTAAAGAGGTTCTCCGAAGTAGAGGTATAGTTATTAACCATTTATCTTCATTTTATTTCTTCCTCTACCCATGAAAATATTATCCAAAATTGATAAAATAATAACACCCATATGTTATATACTGATATTTTTTAATGTTAATTTCATAACCTATATCCATCACTACTTTCATAAAATGGGAAATAAAACCGTCAACTATGTGTACGAAAAAATACCACCTCGTGAACCGATGTAATTTGTTTTCCATAGCCCCCTCACACAGATGGATATGATGATGGATTTAATATATATATATATATATATATATATGATATTTAGGACATAATTATAATTCTTAAATTATAACATCACATCTAAATTCTTAACTTCCAATCCGTTGGAAAATAATAACATTGTTCATACGTATGTGTGGACTACCGCCTCCATAGATATATGTGATGCGTTTTTCATTTTATTTTGACATGGATAGTAAAAGAGATATATTTAATGAATATATATGGTATATTTATTTAATATTTTTTTAAAGGTTAATTATTATTCAACTTTCTTTAGTTTCATATGTAAAAAAAGGGAAACAACATTCATGCGTACGTATGACCTACCATCTCCATAAACTGTGTAATTCATTTTTCTATCTCTAAATTTTAAGGATTACTATGAAAAAATAAATAATTAATATAAATAATATTTATATCATTATTTTAATTATTTATATTATGTAAATATGATCAAATTACAAGGATCAAAACTAATGAACCAAAACATACATGAAAAATGAAGTAGTTATTACCCGAAACAAAACCTTCAATAAAGAATTGTTAATAAACGAGTGATAAAAGATTATAATTAAATCATATATGGTATGATATATATGATTATAGTTTTTAATTAATTTATAATAAATCTATATTTATTATATAGGGGGTTCAAAAACATATAAATGAAGTCAAACCAGAGGTAAGGGTTTATTTCATAATCTCATCATTATTCCGTATTATTTATGTTTAAGTCTATATTGGGGTAATTGTTAAATATTTATATCATAATACCAATATATTTTATTCTCATATAGTTATTTATATAAATTACAATTTTTTCCTTTAAATTTCATCTATTCAAGTATTCCAGATACCAAAATAATGCTTTTAAGGAGAACCAATATGATTTTTCTACTCAGTCGGGAATCTTTTTTTCCATATATATATTTTCCTAAAAATGTTTAGAAAGATATTTTTAACATTTTATGATGATTGATTAATTATTTTACCCTTGTTTTTTTTAAAAAATTGTTTAAAATGAATCTTCTTATCATTTTTAGAATGAGGGGCTTTTTGACATTTTTACAACAATGTGAAAGGACTGTTTTTAAGACATTTATGGAATTATTTTCCATTATAAAACCTCATTAATTTGAAGATTAATTGACAATTTTAAAAGTTTATTTTCATAAAAAATGTTTTCCTTAATATTTGGTAATTTTTTTAGATATTAAATAAGTTATTTCAATTTGGAAAGGGTATTTTTCTCCAGAAAATTTCCAGTGATCTTTTTAAAGTATATTCATCAATGTCAAAATTTTTTGGTGAATATAATGATTCAATGGGTATGAAATATTTTTAAACCATAATTTATATTAATCTATATAGTTTATGTTTATATTTATTTATTGGAAATATTATTAACATTTCTTAGGATAATTTTTCAATATAAGTGCTTACATTTATTATGTTTCACCCATTTCATATGATGAATGAATTAGACTTTGTAAGTGTTAGTCAGGGTCAAATATAGACCCTAAATGAATCAATAGGTCCCATGAGACATACTATTTTGGTTATTTTGATGATGTCTTACCCATTTATGTATAATAACTTGGAATGAGGCCTTGATAATAAGTTTATGATGTCTAACATTATGAATTAAATCATCATGAAACTAGTTATTATTATCCATGTGATTATTTATATTATTATGTTATATATGGATTTAGTACCCTATTTTATGGTATTATTTATGTGGAATATTTTATTATTATGTTGTCCATATTATTCTTGTTTTATTTACTTTATGATGGCTTCTACTGTATATATACCCTTACTGAGCATCTGAGCTCACCCCTTTATTATGTTCCCTTTCCTTAGGATGTGAGGAAGTGTATTATGATTGATATACATGGATATGATAAATGTAATAGTGTAATTATAAAATTTAATACCGTGTTGTGTTTTTAGTTTTAAAATGTAATTTGAGATCCAAGTATTTATCTTTTTTACCAATAAATTATTTGGTCCTTCAATATTTTATTCCTTATATCTAGTGAAAATATAATAAAATAACATCAAACAATAGGTTACTTGTGTCGGGGTATTTATAGATTGTATCTGATAAAGTTTAGTACAAACCTTGGGAACTAGATTTAGGAAAACATAGATTAGGTAATATAACCCTATGAATGACTTTGAGGATAATAATAAGTATATGATAAGATATTAAATTTTTGGTAAGATATATATTTTATGGTTTTACTATAAATACATACCTGTATGGATACTACAAGTAAAAATGGTTTTATAATAGATTTATATAGGGGTAATTACCTTGAAAAGAGTTTATTTGAGAATATATCAACCATCATTCTAGTGTATGATGAGTGTTCCCTTACTGCACACCTAGTTTGACACTCCCATTGTGTATGCTATTGTTAATTCAAATTTTATTTATGAATCATCATAGAGGATTTGAAGAAATGATGCTCATAGATGAACTATATTAATACTAATGTTTCCTAGAGTTAAAATAAGGTTTCATGATTTAGAAATCATACAAATGAATTTTTATAATTACAATTATTGATTCTCACACCATGATTTTTGGTATTAGTTAGTGTATGGAACCAATAAGAATGATGTAAATGCTAAATGTGATGGAAAATGTGGTGATTTTGAGAAACCAAATGGGGTGATGACTATAGTAAAAGATATTTTTATTATTCCAAATGAGTTATTTCGATATATGATTAACAACCTACACCTTATCCAATTCTCAGACTCACCAAAAAAGAGAAGGATAGAGTCCACTAAGAGATCTAGTGGTTGATACTATGGAGGAAAGGATTTTTAATTTCCTTCATATCAGAAATGTGGAAATATAAACCTAGTAAAATGTCTCAAATTAATAGGAAAAATGTTTTATGTGTGTAAAATATGGTCATAAATTAACAAATTACTAAATAAATTCAAGGATTTTAATTGAGAGAAATAAATTTCATCCTAAATATCCTTTTATAGCTGTTTATTATAAATTTAGGGAACTTAGTAATTATCCATGCCAATTACCTATTTTAAAGGTTAACTCCCAAACCAAGAAAGGACCTATATTATACCAATTATTTAAGTAAAAGGGTTAAAGAATTTATATATTGGGATTTGATAATTATATTGTAATAAGTATTTTTTATCAATGGTATTTTGGTTATATGAATTATGAAATTATCAGAGGAGTAATTTATTAATAGATTTATACATCCTAGTGTTTCAACTTGGGGAGCCACTATTATTTTCATTAAAAAGAAATATGGATCTATGAATTTGAACATTAATTATAGGAAAATAAATATTATTATTATAAAAAACAAGTATGATCTACCTCACATTTATGACTTATTCAACCAACTTTATGAAGCTCAATATTTTTCAAATATTGAAATTCATTTTGGGTATCATCAATTTCAAGTAAAGAAGGAAGATATTCCAATGATTACATTTTTAGCATAGTATATACATTACATATTTATAGTAATTCTATTTATATTGACTAATGTACTATCTATTTTTATAGATCTAATGAACATATTATTAAAGGAATATCTTGATTATTTTTTTGTGATATTTATTGATGATATCTTGTTGTATTCTAAAATCTATTAGGACTATAAGAATCGATTTTGGATCATTATTGAGACTCTTATAAGAAAATATTTATATGGGAAATTTGGAAAATGTGAATTATGAATTTAGAAAGTTTCTTTTTTTTGGAAATATTATCTCAAAGAATACAATATTAGTTTACACCATAAAGAAAAATCTAGTCCAATAATGTTCTACACCGATGAGCATAATTGAGGTACAATGTTTCAATGGTTTGGTTAGTTAATATTGAGGATTTATTTAAAATTTTGCATGGTTGGATAAACTTTTAACCAAGATTACTAATAAAGGTGATAATTTCTCATGGATAAAATAAAGTGAAGAATGTTTTGATGAATTGAAGAAGAGATTCTTAATAATTCGATTTTGACTCTATAATCCAGAAATGATAAGGTTGTGATATATAGCGATCCATCAAGGAAGGTACTTGTTCGTGTCTTTCTGTAGAATGATAAGTTTACTACATATTCATCAATTCAATTAATGATTCATAAAAATAACTATCCAACCTATGATCTTGAGTTGTAATCTGTAATCTTTACGTTGAATATATGGTGACATTATCTCTATGGAGAAATATGTGAGATACACATTAATCATAAGAGTATAAAATATTTATTTTTATAGAAAGAGCTTAAAATGAGGAAAAGATAATGGATATAGTTACTGAAGGATTATTATTTCTCAATACACTACCCCCAAGGGAAGTTAAATATGGTAAATAATTCATTGAGCAGGAAAGATCATGGAGTTATGACTAAAATGAGGACCGATATGGACCTTATGTTCATGGATCTTGTGAATATGGATATGATAATTATTAAAGAAGGGGAGTCATCGCCCTTTTTTCAAATTATTTAAAAACTATATATTTTTAAATGATAAAAGTTCTCAACCTGAAGATGAGAATTTTCAAAATAAAATTAAATTCATAAATGATGGAAAATTAGAAAATTTCATTTGTGAATATGGAAATATAGAATTTAGAAAGAGACTTTGTGTTTCATATATAATTTATCTAAAGAGGGAACTATTTGATGATTCTCATAGATCAAATTTCTCCGTACACCCTAGTCGCACAAAGATGTATAGATATTTTAAAGAACATTTTTTGTGGGATAATATGAAGTGGGAAATTTATGATTATGTGTTAAGATGTTTGGTTCTTCAATAGGTGAAAGCTAAGATACAACATACCATAGGATTCAAGAAACCTATACATATTTCTATATGGAAATGGACTGACATTACTATAGACTTTGTCATCATATTATTAAATAATACTAGAAATAATGATGAAATATGTGTTATTGTTGATTGCCTCACCAAATATGTATATTTACTTTCTATAAGAAAATATTTACCTATTGAGTTCCTTTAAAGGTTCTATATTAATGAAGTTATAAGACTTCATGATCCTCTTATTTCAATTATGACTGATCATGATCACTAATTTACAAAAAAAATATTAAAAATTATTTATAAGGCTCTTGATATTGATCATCATTTGAGCACTAATTATCAACATCAAGACAATGTATAATCCAAAATAAAAATAAAAATATTATAATACATGTTGTTGTTGTGACCTATTTACTTTCAAGGTATGTGGGATTAGTATTTACCTTTAGTAGATTTTTCCTATAATAGTTTTTTCCATTTAAGTATTCAAATGTCGTCATATAAAGCATTATATCGTAAGAGATTCCATAATCAAACTTGTTGGGATGACGTTTTCGAAAGGAATATTATTGGACTAAAACTTGTAGAAGAGGCAATGGTAAAGGTAATGAATATTCAAACCAATAATAAAGAATATCAAAGGAGGAAAAATAAGTATGCTAATAAGAGGAAGAAATATTTTGAATTTTAAGTGGGATATCATGTTTTCTAGAAAGTATCTCTATATAAGGGTGTTATATGGTTTGATAAGAAATGGAAACTAAGCCCTAGGTAAATGGGACCTTTTTAAATCCTAGAAAGAGTTGGAGTAGTGGATTACTATTTGTAAATTCCACCGAGTCTCTTTAAAGTACATGATATTTTCCATATATCATTGGTAAGTAAGTACATACTAGAAACAACACATGTTATCACTTATGAAGAAATAGAATTGAAACCACATCTATATTACTATGATGATACTATCAATATTTTGAACACTAGAGAACAAGTGTTTTGGAATAAAACAAATCAACTCGTAAAGGTACTTTGGAGAAATCATAAGATAAAATAGGTGAAGTGGGAACATGAAGAAATTAAGTTGAATAAATACGCAAATATTTTTTTGAGGTGACATTCTAGAAAATTTTAGGATTAATTTTTTTTGAAGGATGGAAGAATGTAACACCCCAATATTTTACAATATATTTATTTAAATTTAATGTCTTTTATAGCTTGTGATACACACAACCCCGAGCCTAAATGAACTGTAATATAGTATACCATTATAAAATATCCATTAAATTGGTTGGAAAAAATAGGAATATCAAAATTATAAAAAGTATATGATTCATACATGTATAAAATAAATTCATTGGTTAACAATTAAAAAAAATAAAAATCATTTAAAAGTAAAAGAAATGTTTTTATGCACGCAGTGTGTTTTTATATAAATAAATTAAATTAATCAATATGGTGAATTATATTGAAATTTATTTATTATATATTTAATAAAATATTTTATTATTTATCTAATATCTTTTCTATGCCCAATATAAGAGTAAATTTAGTTTTATGCTTAAAATTTGTATTTTTCTTAAAATAGGTTCTATCGCGTTTTGAAAATTCATATTAAAATTATTTTTTCCAATTAAGAAAATATATTATAAAAAATTAACATTATTTATAAAATATCCATTTCACAATTATCTTATATTTATTTTTTTATAAATTTATGAAAAGATTAATTTTTTGATGAATAGTGAAAAATACTAATTTTTATTGAAAACTTTCTTTTTTATTTAAAGAATTTAAAATTTAAAATTTTGTTAAAAACTATTTTAAAATTAAAATTAGTAAAATTATATTATTATTAATCTAGTTTATGCCATTTTAATCAATTTTATGTTTATTTGTGATATAAAACTTTTTATTCCAAGGAAACTTTTTCTTTAAAGAACTGCATTTTCATCATGCTTGCGGGTTTGATTTTAAATTAAATTATAAAAATAATATGAATTGAATTTATTAAATTATATTCCATATTTTTAAAAATTATAATTTGAATTATGTAAAAATTTGAACTTAATTTTTGTTCATAATGAATAGTAAATTGTAACAATTAATTACCTTCGTTAATACTAAAATGAGTTTACCAGTGGTTGAACCAAAACATAAGAGTGTTTTTTTCTTGTTAAAATTGTATAAATACTATTTTATATACATATTTATTCATTATAATATCCCACATTATTATATATGTCCATTTGAAATCATTTTTATTGGGAATAACTTTATCATTTTGTATTCTTTTAGGAAATTTCCCAGGGGGTCCCCTCCCCCACTTATAAATAGACAGCCCCTCTTCTCAACTATAAAATAATTAAAAAACCTTTTAGTTCATCTGATACATCCAAAAATATTTTTATTACATACCCATCGATGACTGTTATTCCCTTATTTGACCACAAAACTATCCTAAGATGGCTTTTTGTATAAACCTAAAGAGGTTCTCTAAAAAAGTGGTATAGTTTTTAACCATGTTTCTTTGTTTTATTTCTTCCCATACTCCCAAAAAATATTCCCTAAACATGATAAATTAATAAAAAAAATCTTATATATAATTATATTTTTTTATGTTAATGGAATAACCTATATTCATCATCTCTTCCATCAAATGGGAAATGAAACCGTCAATTATTTGTATGGCGGAATACCGCCTCATGAACCAATGTAATTAAATTTCCATGACCCCATCTCATGGATGGATATAATGATGAATTTAATGTACATATATATGAAAATTCTGAAATAATTTACTTATGAAATTATAACATTACTTCTACCATCTTACCTTCCAATCCATTGGAAAACGATAATGTCGCTTGTGCGTACGTGTGGACTACTGCCTCCACAAAGTGATATGATATATTTTTCATTTTATTTTGACATGGATAGTAATAAGGATATATTTAATGAATATATAATATATATACATGATATAATAAAGATTTTTTAAATGTTACTTATTATTTAACTTTATTTTATTCCATCATTTGAAAAAATACAAACAATGTTCATGCGTACGTACGACTTACCGTCTCCATGAAAGGTGTAATTCAATTTTCAATATATAAATTTTATAGATTACTATAAAAATATATATATGGAATATATATCATATTTATATCATAATTATAATTATGGATAATATGGAATCATGATCAAAGTACAAGTACCAAAACTAACGAATCAAAATATACATGAAAAATAAAGTAGTTATTACCCGAAACAGTAACTTAACAAATAATTGTTAATACAAGGGTGTTAAAAGATTATAAGTAAATAATATATATATATATATATATATGAGTATATGTTTTTAATATATCTATAATAAATCTATATTTATTATATAGGAGGTTTGGACACATATGAAGGAACTCAAACCGAATGTAAGGGTTTATTTCGCAATCTCATCATTATTTGGGATTGTTTATGTTTAAGTATACACTAAGGTAATTATTCTATATCTATATATTAAAACCAATATATTTTATTCTCCTATTTTTATTACTATAAATTACAAGTTTTCATTTTAATTTATTCTCTTTAAGTACTCAAGATAACAAAATTATCTTTTTAAGGGAAACTGGTATTGTTTTATCAACTCGGTCGTGAATATTTATCTTCTATGACCATATTTTCATAAAAACGTTTAAAAGAATGTTTGAATAATTATATAATTATTTATTAAAGAAACTTTTACCCATGTTTTAATTTTTACAAATTTTTTTAAAAGCAATCTTCTTTTTGTTTTCCAAATGAGGTGTTTTTGATCTTTTTACAATAGTGTGAAAGGAATGTTTATTTTTAACAGCATGTAAAAAATTTCATACCATCATTAAACATAATTTATTTTATTCTCAATTTATAATTTTATAATTTTATTTACAGATAAAAATTTTTCATTAATATTTTGAAAGTATTTTAGACTTTAAATTTTTGATTTCAAAGTGAAAAGAGTATTTTTTTAATAAAATTTCTAGTGATAGTTTTAAAGTTTATTAATATATGTAAATATTATTTTGTGAATAATATTATTTAATGGGAATGTATTATTTTAATATCATCCACCATATTACTTTTTATGGTTTATGTTTATTTATTGGGGAAATTATTTACATTTTGAATGAATTTTTTTAATACAATTGTTTAGGTTGATTTTGTTTCACCCCTTTCATATGATGAATGCATTGGACTTAGTAAGTGAAAGATGAGGACCCTATATCCCCTCGATAAATCGGTAATAATCATGAAACAAAATAGTTTGGGTATTTGGTTGAGGCCTTTCCCATTTTTATATGATGTCTTGGCATAAGGACTTGATGGTAAGTTTGTGATTTCCCGACGTTATGCTTTCAATCATTATAAACTAGTTATTTTTATCCATGTGATTATTTATGTTGTTTTATTATACATTGACTTATTCTCCTATTTTAAGGTATTATTCATTTGGAATATTTTATTTTTACCTTGTTTATATTATTCATGTTTTATTTACCTGATGCTAGTTTACATTATACACATACCCTTACTGAGAATTTTAGCACACCCCTTTACTATGCTTTATTTCCCCAAGATGTAAAGATGTTTATTATGATTGATATATATAGATATGATAAAGGGAATAATGGTGTTATAAAATAAAATACTATATTTTATTTTAGGTTTTCAAATGTAATGAGAGATTCAAGTATGTATCTAATTTACCAAGAATGCTAAACTTTTCAGTCCTTCGGAATGTGATTCCTTGTATATAGTGATAGTGTAATAAAGTAATCGGTAACTATAGGTTTCCAGGGTTGGGTTCTTTACAACACATGTGCAATAGTGTATTGATGAGGGTGTGAGTAAAACTTAGTAGTACACCACCAATAGTGTCTAAAAAAAATTCTATCTGAGTATATAATGCATGCAATAATGTGATATACAAGGGTATTAATTTAATAGAAATTAATAATGCACAAATAAACCTACAGACCCATAAGTTCTGGTTTGACACCCAAGGTCATCCAATTTTTTTTGTCACATTTCTAGATATCTCTCAGCATGTCACAAAACCAATCCAACCATAATCATAACTAACCTTCTTCAAAATGATTTCATATATCTCTTCCAAGTGGCGGATCCTCATTCATTAGGAAAGATAACCCAAGTTGGGGGTAGATTCTACTACTAAGGATGATCAAACATAATGCATCATGAAAAAGCGGTACCTTCTCTTAGGGTAAAAATAATCTCTCCCTTAGGATTATAGTGGCTATACAACTTACCCTCAGGCAGTTCATATCCTATGCATGTCACCCTCAATAAATTCACATCCCATGCATCTTACCCTCAGGTGGCATCAAATATCACGAATCTTACCCTGTAAAAGGAACACATACCATGAAATTAACATCAAGTGTCACATATGGTTCTCTCATGCACCCAACACAGACACATGTCATTCCCAAACACGATCTCAATAGGTCATATAAAAACTATCCCTCAAACATCAATCATAATAGAGTCATCTTAAAAAAAATTCTAGTAAGAACTTCCCATCACCAAGCACTAAGTATAACAAGCATCTCATCATAATCCACAAAGATCAAATCATATAGTACCAATTAGAAACCATTTATTCCATTGATTTTGGTTACCAAAATATCATTCTTAATTCAATGTCTCTATTTAAAGTATAAATTATGACCATTTATGAAAGAGAACTGTCGTGAGTGCCCTCAAATGATTAGTGTGATTTTGGGGTACTTAGGTGCAGCAGAGTGGCTGACCAAGGTCGTCTCTCAAAGGAGGAAGTGAATTAAAAAAACTTTTTAGAGGTATTATAAAAATAAAATAAAATAGAATAAAAAAATTAATTGAAAGGATGGGGGTGGCTGTTTATAGTTTATAACACTTGAAGAATTTTTCTGGAATAAGATTGCATTTTTTTGTTTTTAATTTTGAAATGAAGTTTGATTAAAAAGACACAACAAGAAGATGTTTTTTTGAAAATATTTTAAAAGGCGTAATCGATCTAACTATACCTCTTCACTCTATTATTAATCATTATCATTTAAATTAAAATTCAATTAATTATGATCCCTTAATTTATTAAATCCCGAACCCTACGAGAATTAACTTTACCATGAAGATGAAGTGAATTTAACCCTAGGCTAACTTCGGAACATGCAATCGCAACAACCTGATTTGATTGATGTTCTAACATTAGATTATGGTCAGTGGTAAATTAAGGCACATATCCATTCTGTAAATGAGTACTAATTGAGTTTAGGGATTATGTTTGAACTCTACAAATTAATCCCATGTGGTTTTGAATTACCGGTTAAGGTTGCGCTCTCACAGTTCACACAATTCCTGACCTCGCGTGTTTTGTGTTAACTATTCAATTGCTTTCTTAGTTTCATTTAAATTAAAAACTAAATTAATAGATCATAATATGTGAATTAAAGTATCTCATTTATTCAAAATAAATGAATGAATAAGGATAAAGGTCGATCGATTACTAAAAAGAACTACTCTTCCATGGGTGGCGTAATCATCGTAGAAGCGAATTGCATTTGCAAAGGTTTATAATGGGTATAACCCAATAACGCTTCTACTAAAGAATTAAATCCCAAAGAGGAATATTAAGAGAATAATAAATTTAAACAAAAAATAATAAAAGATAATAAATAAAAGAAAAAAAAGAAGTTTAAAACACAAATGAAAATATTACAACATGAAGAAGAGAAGGAGGCTTTGATGATGGGATCCTTGCTTCAAGAGATACCCCTCTTACAATGGTTGGAGAATTTGGGTGAAACCAATTCTCCTCTTCATCCAATATCCTAATGAATGTACCAAACCCTCCAAATTAGAAAAACACTAATTTATAGAGTGTAGGGGAGACTAGGTTTAAAGAGGTTTCAAGTGTGAATGGGAAATCTCGGCCAAATATTTTAATGCAAATTGAACCGCCCATTTGACCTCCAAAACGCGTGAATTGGCCGGCCTTCTAGAATTATGATTTGTTCCAAATAATGTACCAGAGCTTTCCTTAAAATTTGGGCTCAATAAAATTCTGTATGGAGAATATATGGTCCAAATACATAACTCATGTCCATTTTGCTGAGTCCATCCCAACTTTGACTTCATGGACCATGTTCAACAACCGAATGCACTCTTTATCTCTAGTTTCCTAAATAAAAGTTGTAGAAAATTAAGTTAGGAACACTGTTACAAAATTTAAAATTAAAATAATAAATATAAAAATATTTAACTTCGAAATACTACAGTGCACTATAAAGGGTAAAACTGGAATTTTCCCCAAGTTTTCAAATGAATGATCAAATCCCAAATATTTTATAAATAAGAATATTTAACACAATGTGAGGAAATTGTATCATTTATTTTCAATAAAATATTCAATAAAATAGTGTTTTATCAATTTATCTTTATCTTTCCATTATATACATAATGCATCAATTTATTAAACCTAATCCAATTAAATACCAATTCATCATACCATTTACACATTTTTCCAAATTCATGCCAATAACTAAAAATAAGGAAAAATTTAATTCAAACCAAGTTATAAGTTGTCAAAAAAATTATAACTATTTCCATTTCACTTATCTTTTAAACACAATTACTATTATAAATATAATATAATCCATGATTCCTTATGCCTTCATACCAATTCCATTTAAATTTTGAGTTACCACTTTTATTATATGTTATTTATTCTCAAGATAATCATCACATTTACCAAGTTTGGCCAATTACTTGTCAATCCAAGTTCTCAACTCACAAACCAAACCAATTTACATAGTTAATCCCAAAAACAACAAAAATCCATTTATTCAATGGACTATAGGTTTATTACTTTCTATTTCCAACTTAGTTTTAAGGGTTTGCAGAGCCCTTGGGTGGCCGCAAGTCTAGGTCTCAACGCCAACAGACCCAAAAAGGTCTGAGGGAAGTCTAAGCATACAAATTCACTTGAAAGAATTGGATTTATAATTTTATTAGGCCCTGTTTATATAATTTAGGTATGATCTCACATATTTCATATACCAGAAAAGAGAAACAGAAAAAAACATAGTTGTTCTAGGAAATATAACTTAATTTAAAAAGATGAGGATTATTCTCAACATCCAAGGTAGTGTTTGGTTCCCCCTTCCTTCAAACTCAAGGCCCAAAACACAAAGATTTAATGGATCCTGCTTTTGGTTTGAAGATAATGCTCAGAGGATTCCACTAGAAGGGCTCAGATCATCACAGATTAATAACTAGAATAATGGGGTCAAATCCAATGAAAAGTGGCTTAAAAATCTTTCGAAAAGAAATATGGGGTTACTAGGATTTGAGTTATAGATATGGGATAAAAAATTGTTCAATGGTGTGTTTGGGTATTTATAAACATCCAATAAAATAGAATACCATGGCACAACCTTCCAGGCCATTCCATAGAACAAGATAACATGGGTATGACTACGATAAAGCATAATGGACCACACCATATCCAGCCTGGTCAAACCGTGTCAGAGGGTCATGGTGTCTTCTATAAATAATATCCTATCTTCCTGGGGATGGGATATGAAATATCCCAACAAACAGCACCAAAGATCCAAGAAACTCCAAAATATGGCTATGATACAATAGTTTTCCACATTGATGGGGTGTTGAATTTGGAAGAATCAGAAAAATTCCTACCCAAGGACCCTACATTACAACCACCCTCTACACATTATAGTGCTCTACCGGCCTATGTTTTAGCCTACCTATACTCTATATCTATGCCAAAAAGTTAGTACCTTGGATTATCCTCCTCCTAAGACCCTAGGACAAAACTTGAACCTTTACATAGAAGCCATTATCCTCCATTGAACAACTCCCTTTATAACACTTGAAACAACTTGGAACAATACAGAACAACCCCCAAAAAATGGGTTGCTCAAAGATAATGGATAAACAAAACCAAACTTAAAACATATCCCAAAACATCAAATTTGGATTTTTAAATGCTTGAAACCTCATTCTGATTTCCAAATTTTAAAATGACTTGTCCACCAATTAAGAAAATTCAAATACCTACTGAACTTCTCAATTGAAATGGATACGGGCTCTTACACACCTTAATTTCTCCAATAAGGACCCAAAGTAGAGCCCCTCTTGCAGTAATCTGAACATTCTTATTTGATCTTCGAATGCCACTGATGGTACTTCAGGTGTTAGCAGAGTGGAATCAATCATTTTTACCCCTTGATTGCTACCACAATCCTTTTGGCTTGGAAGGATCATCTCTTAATCATATGGTTTGAGAGGAGGGTGAATGAAGAGGATAATTTATTGAGTTTAAGATATAACAATAGACAATTTCTTCATCGAGAGATAATTATCTAGGGAGGAGAATGTTGTTCATAATTAACCTCTCACAATTCTCATAACTATGTATATATATATAGAAAATTATAGGGTTTAATATCAATTAATTATAGAAATACCCTTAAAAATATATTAAATCCATAATATACCCCATGCCATTTAAAATAATAACATTATTATTTTATTTCATAGTGTGTGATAACTCATGAAATAACATATTTTGTACGATCTGGTAAATAAATATTTATCACCGGAAAAAAATATGGTCCACTCATCCTCCTTGATATTTATTTAATTCTAAAATAAATATTTAAATAAATATTATTAATTCAATAAATGAAGGATTATTCTATTCAAATTCCAATTAATAAATATTTATTTCATATTCATATAAGTAACAAAATATTTATTTAATAAATAATTATTTATTTTATTGTGAATAACAAGAGATGAATTAGTATTATATATCCACATAATTAAATAATTACATTGGGAACTAATATTTATTTAATATTTGGGATCTATAAATCCAAAATAATTAGTACTTACCAATCTGAAAAATAATATTTATTTTAACTATTATATATAAATAATATTTAACTAAGATCAATAGAAACGCTATATGTATCACCCTCTAGACCTCTCCCTCAGTGACATTACAAAGGACTACCTAAAGTCTAAAATTACTATTTATAAATGGGTTAAGACACCCATAGAGTAAGAAGATATGTTTCAATGATAAAAATCACATATGAATGCTCATTGTGTAATATAAAATCTTTGTCATGACATCTCATCAAAAAGGTTGTATATCTATGTCATCAGCCTATATGATTATTATAAATTTTTTTGACTTTTTGAAATAAAAATACCATTAAAATGTTACCATAGAATTTAGTTTTATAGTTTCATTCCAATAAACGGTTCGACATATTACTTCCATAAATATATAAGTGAAAAATCCTTTCTCATCTTATTGATTAATAACATATCATTCATGATACACCCAACATACCCAATGAATCCATGAACATATGTTATCATGGTTTATGAAAGTACATTTAAGTACACGAGTCATGATATTTATTAATAATAATATTATAGTCTATGGATCATTACACTTGATCATAGATAAGAATATATAATGACATAAAGACTTGTGGAATTCTTACTGGTGGGTCTGTACTCATAATATTTGATCATGGAGATTTCTATGTGTGAACTTGATAAGATAAAGCCTCATCCTCTTGATAGTACTCACACTAGATAGCCTACATCATTTGTGTTCCTCATATGATTTCATATTACTATAAGACTATGTTTAAAATTATCATCATTTCATATGAAGGTTCACATAGTGCGAAACTCTTTTGACCTTATCAAAGTGATAGATATCCTAGGACATTATTACATTTAAACCACATAGAAGAAAAATCAATATGTGATATGAAATTTATAAATACTTATGTATGTAAATATATAGTTAATATAAAGGACAAAACAATTTGGTTATATGGAACCAACTCTAATAGACTCCCACTGAGACTAGATATAATGTTTTATGAATTTAAGTTTACTAACACTCATATGATTTTTATTCTTATTCTATGATATGGATTTAGTCAAGGGTATACCATGTTATCTTTCCTGGAAACTTTGATTATTGTGATGTCACCTATCTAATAAAAATACCTCAAGAGATGATATTTCTTGAGTATGGGATTCATTCATTTATGTGAGCGTGGCAACATTACAAGAGCCATAACTACAATATTATTATAAGAAAGTGTGATAGGATCTTTACTTATAGTCACCACATCAAACTCTTGGATGAATTTTCTTATTCAAAATGCATCATTGGATGCATCGTGATCTATAATATAACTAGAATCTAATATAAAATTAGTGACCATGGATTCCTTTGAACTATTTTGTCTCATAACTTCTCCATTGAGAGTGAATATATATCATGATTGTGATTTCAGACTATCTTAATCTATTTGGCATATAGAATGTATATAAACCTTGATGACTAGTTTCTCATCTCCTCCATAAAACAGGAATATATCCTTAGTAGGCCTTAGATACTTACGTATAATCTTGAATTCCATCAAATGGTGATCACTTGGGTTATCTTGATATCTTCATACTATGCTTAAGGTGTAGGATAAATCTTGTATAATATATAACATAACATACATGTCTGACCTAATAACTGATGCATATAGAATCCTTTCCTTGATCTATCTATTCTCATGTGTGTTAGGACACATTTTATTAAAAATACGAACACCATGTGACATTGGAAATAATCCCCTATTGTATTTTTCTATACTAATATATATTTAGTATCATGTTAATATATGTAATTTGACTTAGTCCAAATAGTGCCTTGGCTCTATCATAATAGATCTTGATACCATGAACATATGCTACTTATCTTTAGTTTTTCATAGATAATATTGAGTTTAACCATGTATTTACTATCTTTAGGATTTTTATCTCATTTTTTATCAGTAATATATCTTCAACTTATACTATTAAGAAAACGATTACACTCCCACTAAACCACTTGTAGTCATAAGGCTCATATTCGTTCTTTATGAAACTAAATTCCATTATGACATCATCAAAACAAATATTCCAGGATCTAGATGATTTATTTAATAAATAAAATTTTCTATTTAACTTTCAAACCTTGTTGGAATTATTTGGATTTATAAATCCCTCTGGTAGTATCATATAGACAACTTGTTTGAGGTTTATATTAAAGAAGGCTGTTTACACATTCATTTTAAAAATCTCATAAATATAGAAGTCCACTATGGAAAGTGTAATTATGATTGATTTTAGTATATAAATTTATTAAAAATCTTTATCATAGTCTATGTCTTGGAACTATTTTAACTCCCTTGAAACCAGTCATGCCTTATAGGTCATACTTTTTCCATCCATGTCTAGTTTATTCATGATATTAATTTGAAACCAATAGGATTTACATCCATTGGAGGGTCTAAAAAAAATTAATTCATGGTTTTATTACATGTAATCTATTTAAGAATTCACGACTTCTTTCCATTTAGTAGCTTCTATACTATTTACTTCATATTTTTAGGTTATATGATCATTATTATCAACTAATATTGAGTCACCATCCTTGATTTCTAGAAAACCATATCTTTTAGTTTCTATAACCTATGTTGTTCTCATATATAGTAATTTTCTGTTTTGAACACCCTCTTATATAGGGCTTTATAGAATCAATTCCCATTCCAACTCTTGTTTATCTTTATCCACAACTTCATCGAATACTATCATAATCCCACTATCAATTTTAGAGATATGATCCTCTAAAGGAATATGGGATGTATTTCAACCAAAAAATTATTATCTAAGGGGATTTATAGGTAATATATATTTGATTACTTAGGGTATCCTATAAATATACACTTAGTTATTTAGGGTTCAAGTTTGTTTCCAGAAACATTCTGAACAAATTCTTCCCAACCTCACACTAATATGCATGACAACATATGTTTATTTCCATACCAGATTTCATATGCAATATTGTTTTCCACTTTATTTAGGAAGTGGTTCAGAATGTGTAGTGATGTATATAATGTATATCCTCAGAAGGACAATGGAATAATGGAATAAATCATCATTTTTGTCATTATGTCTATCAAGGTGTAGTCCCACCTTTCACTTAAACCAATCCATTGTGATGTATTAGGAGGAGTGAGTTGGGATAGAATCCCAAACTCCAATAGATAATCAATGAATACTTGGTTAAGATATTTTTTCCTTAGTCTTAGTATATTTTCTTTATTTTATTAACAAGTTTTCTCTCAAATTGATTATTTTATTATTTTAATTTCTCAAAAAAAATCATACTTATACCTCATTAAGTGGGAATATACATATATACTAAAGTCATCAGTAAAAGTTATGAAGTGTTAGTATACTACTGTTTATTTAACTATAAATGGTCTACACATATCAATATGAACCAAATCAAGAATCTCTATGCACCTTTCACATATTTTACTAAATGGGACTTGTCTATTTTCATTGGAAACAAGAATGACATACAACAAGTGGTTTTAGATCAAAAGAATCTAAAAATTCATCTGAGTGAAATATGCTCAAGTCATTTTAATTTAAATAACCTATATGGTGATTCCAAATAAAAGTGTGATATGTTTTATGTAAATTTGATTCATTATCAATCGCTATTACCTATTTTGTGTAATACATCACATAATGAAATCTTTTTAAATATTCCTTACTAAAATAAATAATATCTCTATAAAAGATGCAAAATTTTCCCCAAATTTTAAAATAAATACATCTATATCAAGTATATATAAATAAATAATATTTTTCAAAATTAACAGATCAAAATAAAAATAATTTAAAACCAATATCAGTCTAGTCAAAAATGTGTGGTGGTTGTCTCCCATATCCACAATAATAAGTCTGGATTTATTGGCTATTTGTAGATCCACCTAACCATGAGAAATATTACAGAATCTACTTGGTTCCTTTATTTGAATACATATATGAGCACCACATACTATATATTATTCCCAATTTTTAGAAATTGATAGATTTTACTAGATAAAAATATATCTAAATCTTCCCCTTTCCTCTTTGTCTGTCTAAAGTTTTTCTTCTAGAGGTATATATTTTCACATCTAAAATAGGTAACATCATGTTCCCTTTACTACACCTTATCTTCATTTTCTTATAAGGGTGTTTTGAAAAATCATTATAATTAATGTTAATAATAGGTATTTTTTCTTTTCCCTTCTCCTTTTTGACCATAATAATGAAGGATTTTTATGATTCATATCCTTGTTAACTTGGCGAAGTAAAGTGAGGAGATCTGGGAGATACTTCACATTGTTGTTCATATTAAAATTTATAATAAAGATGAGGTTTATTTATTGGATAAATGAAATAATGAGATAAGTGAACAATTATTTGGACAAATTAAACCATAGAACATATAGATTATCAATGTATCCAACGTGTTGGAATACGTGAGGCCTAGATGATGAAAATTCTCCAAGTTTTCTCATGAATAGTGACTTGGATATCTAAAAAAATACCTATCTAGATCTCTCCTGATAAATATCATAATGATTCATGAAAATGATATAGGAATCCATGTTTTCATGATGCTTCATGAGTTATATATACATGGATGATAACAATAAAAAATAAACATATAGTGCATCATTCATATGTTTTTCATAAAAAATGAAATCTTCATCACTCACCTCGTTATTATGCAGATCAGAAACTAGGATTTATAGCACGTATAACTTCCAATCATGGAATAAAAAATGTAAAAGAACCTATACCATTCTTAGAAGTTATTTACATTCAATATATGGTATTTCTATAGAATTTATCACATAGACAACATGGTTGATGAACATTAAATTTTAATAAACAATATGAAAACAAATTATTATTAATTTAATTGATTACCAATTATATGATATTTAATAATTTTAATTTTATTATAATTCTCCCAATGTTTTACAAAATCCAATATCCATCACCAATGAATTCAAAATGTCCCATCATATGGTTATTCATGTGGAAATGATCCATATTTACCATATAATAATCTAAATAGAGCCCATGAAAGTTATAATAAAGTATAAATGTATGCGATATTACCTACTAGAAACTGATAGATTCTTGATCCATTGAGTGGATTTCCCAATTAAACAATATTAACTTGTATTTTCTCAACACTTACCACCAAAGTTATATTGGACAGACTGAGCTATTAAACCCAATATAGATTCAATTAAGTAAACATACTATCTTTGTTAATACTTCCTAATAATTAAATGTTCCTTGATAATGGTCCAATCGACACTTTAACTATGGGTGCATATTAATTTAGATCATCTAATGATTAATATGACTTAATATTTTATTGAGGTATTTTGTTCATTTTGTATAATTTTTTATTTTTTATTATACAAGTATTGTTAATATTAAGTGGATATTACTCAAGTGACTTAACCACGTGTAGATAAAATATTTATGTATAATAAAATTATTTTAATTCCATATTTTCATGTTAATATATTTGTTTATATGATAGAAGTCTTACATCTATAAAATAAATCTTGTTTTAGACATAAATAAAATAAATATTATGTGGAATGATCATGATATTTAACTAATTATGTTTTTAGTGGAAAATTAACAAAACAATGAAATTAGGGGAAAAAATCCTTGAATTGGGTTAGACTTGAGTTGTAGCACTCCACCTGTCCTCCTATGTATAACCTTGGCTGGTTTCACCTGGGTACCTCATATCCATCATGAACAGAGTCCATGATCCTGGGAGTTCCATCCTTGCAAATTATTTTAATTCACATAAAGGTGAAGGGAATTATAAGAGGTCAGTTTACATAATAAAAACCATAGGGATGTAGGCTCTTACATAATAAGGAGGGGGGGATGAATCACACACCATCATTTTAACTTAATACCAATAATTGAAAAAAACCATGCAGTAATTAAATTAAACTAAAACACACACATATATAGTTTATTCTAATATCCTAATTATCCATGCATGCAAGGAATACACATTTTAAATGACAAGCTATCATTAATTGTAATTAGTTATTTTATTAATACAAAACATGTATTATTATTTATCTAATTAATCCATTAATTCATTTTATGTTAATATACATCTAAATTTTCCAAGATATTTTCGTCATCTATGATTTTAAATAAATTAAATAAATTAATTTTATTTAAAAATTAATAGTATAAGTACAAAAAATTTTCTTGGAAGAAACACAGTGTATACCTCTCTCAACTTCTTGGTATAGTTCTTGTTGTATACAGTGCTCTCACATGACATATCGTGTGCACAACATGTGACATAATTTCACAATGTGTACTAAAAATAAATGACACATGAGACACATGAAAATTAAATTGTATATGCCAATTTGATGCATGAAGAGTATAAAATATGTAATGACCATTCATGATTTGTTTGTCTAAATTTTTCATAGAATTGATTATTCATTTAATATAATATAAAACTTATCAATTGGAATGTACTATCAATGAATTAGAAATGGAAACATACTGATGTGGTTTAATATAATAATAAGTTAAATTTAGTATTTCTATGTAAATAGGTAGGATACAAAACATGTATAATCAAACCATACACCATGTATGTATCTTTGTTGTATGTTCGTAGTTAATGCCTGTGGACTGGTCATGGACTTCACTACTGAAAATTATGAAGTAAATTTTTTGTCATAAGTTACATTCCATGTTACCTATATGTTTCACAGATTCCATTTTGTGCACATCGTATAATAAATCCATGATGCATCTTATCTCCATGTTGTCTACCATGAAAATTTGTGGACTACACGATGTGTAAATGAGTTACACAGTGTGTGGTATGGAAAAATATAGTCTATTCTGGGCTAGCCAATATGTATTGTGCATTTAATGAATTCCCCATGTATTAACTATATAATGACCTGGAATACACCTAGGTTGTTTCGGTGAAATGTATATAAGTACATAAGTAATGGGATATATGCTATGCAGTCTTATTCTATCATGATAAAATCCTTAAAAACTTTGGATGTTTTCTTTAGATATTTATTATATGTTTTTTTACCAATCCTGGGTTATATGAGAAATAAAGGAAGAGGTGGAGAATATATATCGATAATCAGATTAAAAAAAATGCATTTATAGAAATGAAAACAAAATTTTAATCATGAAAAATGATCAAAAATTAATAAATAATTGTAAATTTTAACGTGATTGTTCTGATACCACTTAAAATTTTTGGACGCAATAGAAGTGACTTTTTGGGTTATGCCAAAATTATATTTTTATTATATTCAATTTTTAATCTGAAATATACGTGTGAATATTATATCCAATAAATGTTTTTAAATAATATTGAAAAATAAATCCATAACTAAGAGAAAATATTTTTCACCTTAAATTTATAATTAATTTAATAATAAGGTAAAATACCATCGACTTGAGTTATTTCATAGATGAATTCCTTGATCATACAAACCCCATTTGAGTTTCATATTCATTACACCAATGAGGACCAAAAGTATATCCCCTTTAATGGTGATCCACATGCTCTCTTTTGTTCTCAAAACATTATTGATGGTACTCTAGGTGCTAGCACATTGGTACCAATCATTTTTCATCCCTCACATGATTTCTATCATGACCACTTTAGTGAGGAAGGTTTGTGTCTTGATCTCATGGATTAATAGGTGGAGGGCAGAGGAGGATAATTTCTAGAGCTTTAGAGATAAATCTAGATAAGTTCTTCATTGAGAGAGAATTCTCTAGGTAGGATGATGTTTTGCACATCTCACTAATCACAATTCTCATAACTAAGTATATATAGAAAAAAGATAGGGTTTAATATAAATTAATTTTTAAAAGGTCCTTAATGATATATTAAACCCATAATATTCCCTATTACATGTAAAATATTAATATCATTATTTTATTGGCATGCACTAACCCACATAATGATAAATATGATTTTATAATTTGGTAAATAAATATTTATCTCCAAAAAAAATCTAGTGTGCTCACCCTCATCAATATTTATTTAACTATTGAATAAATATTTAAATAATAATTATTTAATAAATAAATTAATAAATATTCTATTCATAGTATAAAGAATAAATATTTTTATTCATGTAACTAAATAAATTATTTATTAAATAAAAAACTATTTATTACCTTATAAATAACTAGAGATAAATAAATATTATATATCTATGTAATTAAATAATTACCCTATGAATTAATATTTATTTAATAATTGTGATCAATAAATATATAATAAATATTACTTCTTAGTCTGGAGAATAATATTTCCTCTAATTGTTAAATATTAATAATATTTAAAAGGGATTGAAGGTAGAAATTTTTTGTGACCTTATAGGCCTCCCGCTCAGTGGAATTGAGTACGATTTCCTAAAGTCCAAGATTACTGTCAAGCTACTGGTTAAGGAACCCATAGAGGAGGAAGATATTTCACAACCATGATAACCACATATGAAAAATGAGAGTGTAATATATTCAATTTATCATAATATCTCATCAAACAGGTTGCACACCTGTTTCATCAACCAATATGTTTGATACATATTTCTTTGACTATCTAAAATAAGCCCATAATTATACCATGTTCATGGTATTTTGTTTAACATGGTCATTCTTATCAAAGGGTTGGGATATTAACTTCTATAAAGATAGAGGGGACAAATCCTTTCTCAAAATTTTCATTAATAAAATATAATTCATGATGCACCCAACACACCCAACAGTACCATGAATATAAATTGTAATGATTTACAAAAATACATATAAACATATGAATCATGACATGCATTAGTAATAATATTAAAGTCTAATGATCATTACACACACCCATAAACCAGAATATCTAATTATACAAAAACATGTGGATTTCCCTCTATAGGGATTATCCTAATAATATCCAATCTTAGAGATTATGAGGTGTAAACTTCATGTGATGATGTCTTATTTACTCTCGAGTACATAAACCTGATTGTTTTCATCATCTGTGTCCCATCAGATGAGATCATATGACCATAGGAACAAGTTTAAAAATATCATCATAGTATCTCAAGGTTCTCATCACAACATGGAACTACTATGACCTTATTAATGAGTTAGATACCCTAGGACATTATCACATTAAATGAAAGAAAAATAACATTCAATATATGATAATACATTTGATAATATTCAATTATGTTAATCTATAATTAATTTGAACCACATAAGAAGTTTGTTCTAGGGAAATGACTCCAAAAAAACACCAAGGGATGAGAGGGAGACCAAGGGAAGAGGCATGTATTGGTTATATAAGTAAAATGGGGAAAGTGAGGATGGATTTGTGTTTAAAATCATAGAGTGGTAGAAAGGATGTTTTTAATTTTTAATAATCTGGACAAGCATCATGGTTTGGCTCGATGGTTTACAGCACTATGTGCTAACTATATGAGCTTTATTGGATGACCTAGGAGGTGTGTCATGGTCTTACAAACCCTACACTAACCATGATGGGAATATAAAATGAGTCACATGATTTCTATGGCTATACTTCATAGTTAGTATTAACATTTCACTAGATATTTTCCTTGAATTAAGTTGGTAAAATTTAAAAATTTCAAGGGAATTCCACCCAAAACTCAAGAAAAAGATATAAAATCAATAAATTAATAAAATTATAAGGAATATAAAGGATTTTATGTGTAAATTCCTCCCACTATAAATTTTTTTACCCATATAAATTCATAGAATAATTAGTTTTTTAAAGAAACAACTAAAGTTTCAACTTCCTCTTAAAGATATGATTTGAGAAATCCAGAATAAAAACCAATTGTTGTTACCAATAAATCATGGTACATAATCATAAAGAAAATTTTTAGAATACCAAACACATCTAGAATTTTGATATGCAATCAAGTAATAAATTCCTTATATTAGATCATCAAGGAACTCAAAACTATAAAGAAAGTTGAGTCATATATGAGAGACAATTAATTCATTAATATATGATTCCATACACCAAGGAACACCCCAAAATGAGCACAAAAAATAATTAATTATCCTTATATAATTTTCTCAACATCCCCATGAATATGCATGAAATATACCTAATTAAAATCCAAAGGAATTACTTAGGGTGAGGTTAGGTCAAGCAAGACAATTGGTTAGTCTTACAACTAGACACCCCAAATTCCTAGGACATACCATAATTCATTAAACCATTTCTAGGAATAAAAATCATTTACTTGTGAGATCTTCCTCCATGGTGGTCTCCCCACCATTTTAAGAATTATATCCAACCCTCAACATTCAAAATTAGAATTGATTTTAAAAACTCTATCGAGACCCAAAAATATTGAGAAGGGAGGAATAATGCCAAATGGCACTATACACTACCATTGAGATTTAGAATTATCCATAATGAATTTACACTATTAATAAATTCCTATAAATACACAAGAATCATAATTTAGAATAGTATACAACTATAAAGATTAATTTCTAAAGGAAGAATACAATAACGAATTCCTCATACAATCTGTACATTGACATATGGTTCAATAGGTTGAACTCATGGGTTCTTTAGATGGGTAAATCGAGATTCACCATTTTTATGAGAAAATATTTTTCAAAACCTTTGTAGGTGTCCTAGATGACCAAAAATATGACAAGTCTTGGGTGTTTCTGGACATAATGTCTTCTTATTCCTTAGCCCGAATGGCCCGGAGGCCTTCATTTTTATTGATTTTTGATAACCCCCCTTTAAAGTGATGAGGTGGAACCATTAAAAGGCCCATAAGATTAGATATTACAATGACCATAGGCTTAAGAGACATTAAATGACCTGAAGGTCTTAGGGAATTCAACCAGACTATAACTACAAGGAACTACCCCTCCCCATCATCTGCATCATGATAGTATCTCTCTACCTTTGCATGGACGTCTAACTAAGCTACCCATTAAAGCACAAGCTAGTCTCGATTGCGTAGCCATACCCTCTCATTATTCCCAATCCATTGGTTCTGCTCTGGTGAGTGCAGCTGCTCCGAATCCTCTTTTGGGGCTTCTCCTTTTTTGTAGAGTTTGTTTGGGGAAAATGTACTGATCATGTGGCCCGAAGGTCATAAAGTGGCCCGAAGGCCTTAAAGGTGGCCCAAAATACCTACTAACCCGAAGTCTTGGGTGGCTAAAAGGCCTTAAGTACTCCAAACCCAAACCTGTGTCCCAAGATTAATAGTTCCGGCTACTACAGTACCGAACACTACCTGCGATTGTAACTACTACAGTACCTGATATAGTACCTACATAGTACTTCTACAGTACTTCTATAGTACCTATAATAATATATGTTACAATACGGCTAAAATAACCCATAAATATTCCTACACCTAGTTTTTGAACCTGGGTCTCATGGATGCACTTAGAGAGACCTCACCAACTCCGATGAGGCTCATGTGCTCTTATTATGTGAATTAACACACAAGTGGCACATTGGGGTCTTACTTCTAGAACAAGATTAAATGTAAATGTAAGGTGGTATTTTAATAATTACACCTACCTGATCTCACTTATCTAATTTATTTTTTCCTATGTTGGAGCTTCCTCTACTACCTCTTAGAATTGGGGATGGATCAACCATTTTTGGCATTCCATCGTGGACCATTTCATTTCTAGCATCCTTGCTCACCACTTATTCATAAATGTTAAAGCTAATAAAATACACTGCTTCTAAGACTTCTTGTCAAATACCTCACCCAAAATACTATGATTTTAGAGAACTATCTAAATATAGGTTATAAAGATATAAGAATAAGTTAAAAAACATTGATCATACTCTAATACCAATGAGATAACTTAATTGAGGCCATACAATTCCCTAAAATTCAGCACCTTCATGAAATTGGGAAGTATTGATGGATAAAAAGTTTCTTAAAACCTTCCCAGGAGATGTACGTCTATGGTTTCATTCATATAATGGTCTTCAAACACTTCTAAATCAGACCTTCCATTATAAATGTCATGAACTTGAGCTTAAGATACTCATGAATCTTAATCCATAAAATAATTAACCCAATATCCCACTATCATTATTACACTCCCATAGAGTTTGGTAGCCTAAGTAAATGAGTAGGTTTCATATTATGGAAATATAGAAAAAAATCCTTATACTAATCTAGAAGAGAAGAATCACTATGCTTCATGAAGAGAGTAGATAGAATGATCAACTCAGGCATAACAAGATCAATTGGGGGATCTTCATGTGATGTACCACCCATATCTCCATCCAGAGAATCCTTTAATACATAGTGTGGGAATACACTAAAAAAAGAAACATATAAAAAAATTAGAACAATCTTCACTCCACACCATCGTATAATTAAATATATATCAATAAATCAATTTCAAAATACTAAAAGAATCAATGTTGAGCCCATGATATTTTATAGTGACTCTATTATAAAATAATGATCATAATTTTAAATCAAACCATTTAGTACACTTTATATACATGGGAAAACCACTTTTAAAATCCCACTATTTTAAAAACCACCCTTTCTAAAACATAACGTCCACTTTTTAAAAAACTCAAAGAAACTAATTTTCATAATCTATACATAAATGGTTTTAAAATGTTTAGCACTTCCATATTTTCAATACATTAGTAATATTTTAAAAATCCAATCCTCATTTATAATAAAAAACATTTTGAAAATGTTTCCAAATTTATGAATTTCTATATCTTTCAAATATAAGTTAGAAATAAACTTTTAACGAAAGTTTCAAATCAACTCAACCAAAAAGAGTATAAAAAACTAATGAAAACACCACAATTAAATATAAATAAACCATAATGAAAATAAATTAAATCAAAATATTTGAAGAACCAAAATTTCAATGTTTTTAAAAAAAATCAGCTGTGTAAGGTTTGACTGTGTGGTTTAGAAAACCATGCACCAACCATGCGAAGCTTGCTGAAGAGTTTCCATAATGGTTTGAACAGTCAATGCCTAGTTTTATAGACCATGAATAGTGTAATAACCCATGATATTTCAATATATTTTCCTTTAATTAATACTGGGTTGAATATCTAGTTTCACGCATAATATTGAACTAAAACAAACAACAATACTTTAAGATAAAATTATAAGTATTAAATGTGATCATTATATTATAGTTATTTAATTAGAATATATATATATATAAGTAAAAACATTATAAAATATATTAAGAAATAAAATTAAAGGACATTTTAAAAAAAAATTCTTCGATAAAATTATCTTAGTATAGCTAAATAACAAATAAGATCATTTATGATTAAAAATGAATTCTTCTAAAAAATGCATTTTTTATACACTACAAAATTTTTTAAGAAACTGAACAATTTTGTTTTAAATGATGATAAAATACATATTTTTGATATGAATAATATATTAATACAAATTTAATTATCAATTGATAGGAAATAAGAATAAGAAAAGTTAATATTTGCAAAATTCATTTTCTAATGAAATTAGTTTTTCATTATATTTTATGCATCCATTTAAAAGTTAAATTCCAAAATTTTAGAATTTTAATTTAAAAAAATGAACTTCATTTTTTTAATTATCACAAAAATATTGGATTAGAATGAAATTCTTGTATTTTTCTTGGAATATTATTTTTAGTTGAATAGTTCAAAATACAGTTTTAAGAAACACCATGAATTTTATAAAATTATTATGATATAATTTTGAATTAAATATTTATGAAACAATTTCTTTGATAGATATGTATTTTATATGTAAAATTATAAATTAAAAATATTAATTTTAATTGAATACCTATATTTTAAATTTTAGAACTTAACTTATATTTTTATCTAAAACAGTTTTTAATGTGTTATACATTTATTATTTTTGAATTATTTTTTATCACTTTTAGAAATTTGATCTCATAAAATTAATTCCATATTAAGAATATTTTTTTAAATTATTTAATAAGTTTTATTTTATTTTTAGGTATAAAAATAAATTATTTATGTGAAAATTAGTTACCATGGTAAAATCTACGAATGTAAAGGGTTAAATCAAAGGGTAAAGATCTAAAATAGGTTTAAATGTCTATAAATTAGTTTTTATGCATTAAACAACCTTAAATTAACCGCTATATATTATTTTCTACTTTTAGAGCCACTTTCCTTGAATAATAAACCTCTTATTATAAAAATTACATTCATTTGACTTATAAAATGGGATCTCCAACTCTCAATTTCTCTTCAAACATTATTCCACTTGGTTGGACAAAAATAATTACAAAGAAATTTATAAAACTCTTATAAAAATCATATATGTCCTATCTCATCAAATAAATAACACTCAAAAGGCTTAACCTAATTTGAAATGGAGTTGTAACAAGGAGTATTGTAATGATTTATAATTAATCCTTTTTCATTACCATTCCTTTATTCCTTCTTCAACCTATTCCAAATATGTTTGAAAGAATATAAAATATTTACATAATCATAATAGGTATAATTAAATTTTATTTTGTTAGTCAAATATTCATTTTATACCCTCCTCCCAACCATTTGTAAAATGAAAACATCGCCTGTACATATGTGCGGACCACCACCTTCATGGATGACGTGTTTCGTTTTCATCACCTCCTTATATGGAAAGTTTAAAAATATATTTTATGAATATATATGATACTACTAAGTAATAAATATCATTAATATAGTTTTTAAATAATTTCAAAAAAATTTATAGTCATTATAATGTGACCCATTGATATCGGTAAATTACCAAAAATTAGCTCATCATTGATCCTGTTCTCTTGAACCCTGCCCAAAGTTTCTATAAAATTAATATGGGGATTAATAAATTATTTTAAAAAATAATTTTAATAAATTTTAAAATATTTTAATTATGAACTCAGTATCAAATAATGGAGTTCGATGTTGCCATTATGAAAAAATGTGCGAAATAATCAAAATAAGGTTTTCTCATCTAAAATTTATTTTTTTTGATACATATATCATATTAAACACTTGTTTATTTTTTGTGATGTATTTAAATAAATTTGGTTTAATTTAATCATAAATTTCATTAAATTTAAGGTATTTAAAAATCTATATCAATAACTCTCTTTTAGGTTGGTTTGATTCAAAGGTTACAAAAGCCGTAAGGTTTTTTCCAATCTTATTTTCAAATCAAGATTTTTATGAATGAATTTACATTTGGGAAAAAATTATATAAAATTATCTCTAAAATCCCAATAATTTTCTTATCAAATTTTCATTATTTGGAATTTACATGTTCTCTCTCAATTGAACTTCCCATGGTTAATAATTTACCTGATGTGACCCCTGTAAGTGAAACCGACCTGAATTTTTCTTTTTAGTCAGGAATCATACTTCTTTAAATACATATTAGATGAATGATTTTACAGAAATCCTTTTACATGATTCAATAATTCATTAAGTTTATTTACTAATATTTTAATCTCTTTATGAAAACATTAAAAGTAATATTTAAATGTTTTTCACATGGGGTTTTTTCATCAGGAGTGTGAAAATAGTCTCTTTTTAATGTTTTCCATGTGAAAATGTTCCTTTACATCCATTATTCTTGATGAATATTCCTTTTCATGTTTTGAAATGGTTTTCCAAATAAGCTAAATTATTAATGATTTTAATATAAAAAAGAGTATTTATTCTTATTTTGAAACTAATTTATTCAATAATCTTAAAATGGTGTTTTCATCTATGTCATCATATTTTTATTGTTCCTCATAATACAATTGAGTTGTGTTCTTATGAGAAAAGACACATTAATTATCTAGATGGATTATGAAATGTTCGAGGGAAGTTTTCATGAAACCCAAATCTTTTTCATAGGTTAATTAATTGACGTCGAAGTGTGAATTTTTTTATGTTCTTGTGGCACACATATGTATGGTTTTCATTATGTGAAGGGTGTTAATAGAATTATATAACCCTACAATGGATAGAGTAAAGTTTTATATCTCATGAGGTAAGTATGGGATGCAAATTTGTGATTTTTGATCCACTATTTTATGGTATTTAAGAGTATAATTCCTACTCAACTATGTTACGAGAGGAATTAATGTGATTCCTGATCCCCTATGTTATGTTTTTTATACTTATGTTTGTGACACATTCATGTGTCATTTATTATACTCATGTTATGGTTTCTTATACCTTATATTATTTTAATATTCCTAATATATTCATATTTATTTAGGTATGCTATCCTATTATTATGTTCTCATTCCAACATTCTTATGTTATACTCAGTTACGATATTCATTGTCTATCCTTACGAAACATTAGATCTTACTGTTTATTATGTTTTTTTGTCATTGGTTATGAATGAGAGTTTTTTGTTTGAGGTTTTAAATAAGAAATCTATTGATAAGTATTACTGTGGGGGATATTGAAAATATTGTAGAATAAATTATTTAGCTATCTACTCTCCAAAGACACTAAACCTTTGGATTTTGGAGGGTGATTAATTATGATATTTAGTTAATAATAATGTAAAAAGAAAACTTTTATAGGTATATTTATCTTGGGTCACCTCATTTGGTTTTATATAAGGGTTTAGTTATATTTCATGATTAGTACTAGAGAACATTAGTGGAAACCCTAGGAATAATCCTAAATGTATGGAAACATTCTAATTTTTTAGTAAATTATGTAGTGTGTGGTTTATAAGAAATTTAATCCATTTTTGGAAATAAAAAAATGGATATAGGCTCTATAATATATTAAACTTGGGGTAATAACCCTGAAAAATATTGGTTGAGTATTAATTCCATATTTACTTGGTGCACAATAGAGAGGCCTAACTACACACTTAGTTTGACACTCCCAGGGGATATTATTAGGTAAATTAATATGATTTTTATGAAACATTATAAAGGATTTTAATATAATTAGTTTATGTAAACTAATAGGATATGGAAATGGATAACCTAGATTGAAACATATAGATTAATAAGTCTATTTATTCACATCATTTGTGAGTTACTTCTTCCATGTTTGTAGTTTCCTTTCATGAATTTATTAATTTTATCTTACATAAACATTCATTTATTTACATAATGGATGGATCATGTAAAAACTAAGTTAAAAATGGATGTGATGGGTAATGTAGTGATCATCCAATTTATAAGACAAATAGGATGGGACTAAGAGTATAAAATCTTATGGTGATTCTCACTAAAATATCCCAAGTAAGGAATAATAATACAAGCCTTTTTGAGCTTCTAAATGCACCAAGGAATGAGAAAATTGATATCAAGTCCCTTATGATTCAAAACCACCCTACTTTAGTGGGTCTTTCAATACACTACTTGATGAGTAGTGGATTAATGTAGTAGATAATATACATTTTATTATCTTGTGTTCACACCATGAGAAGTTTATTTTATCTGTTTATCATATGGAAGGTGAGACATAAAATCAGTGGAATATTATTAAAAATATGAATCTAAAGAAATAATTTGACACAATAGAACTGGATGTGTTCAAGAAACTATTCTTCAATAAATATTTTCCTTGAACTCTTCAACCAACAATGGAGAGATAATCCCTATAGTTAAAAAAATTAGGATGAATCTATTGGTATATATAAAGTAAACTTGACAATACGTGAAAGGTATGCCTCCATTTTCACCACTAAAATTTAAATACTTATCAATCTATTCTTTAATGGCTTAAAACCAAGTCTTTGAAATTCATTATCTATAATAGACTATGTAAGCTATGGAGAAATTGTTTTATGTGCTCTCAAATTTGAAATAGATATTTTATACTCTCATTCTTCTTATGCTTTTGTGGATAAGAAATGGAAAATAGAGTTTCAAGAGAACCCAAATGATAAATAAAATATAGGGAATAAATTTAATCATCATGTATATTGAAAATGTGGAAAGCATCATGGGGGAATTTACTACAAGTTCTAGGAATATTTTTTCATGTTGAAAAGTAGACCATCATGCATGTGATTTTTGAAAATAGGTGAGGAGGATAGCTAATGAAAGGGAGGAAAATAAATATTTTCCTAATGCACCAAATTAACTTTAATTATATAATTATAACGAGGATAATAATTATACCAACTAGTGTACAAATCCAAGGTTTAATAGAGAAAATTAACAATTTAAACTTCCTACACCAAGGAAACAAGGGATAGATTTTTTTGTCACAATTGCAGTTATGGGTCATGAAAATGGAGTGGTGAAAGAAAATTTTTTTATCCACTCTAAAACCATGAATGTGTTGTTTGAATTTTGTTATAACCACTCCTTTATATATATAACATTTTATAAAGACATTAAATCTCCACCCCAATGATTAGATACAATATTATTAGTGAAAACTCTTGGTGTTGTGATAACTTTATCTCAAGTATAAAAATCCTATTTGATAACTGTTTGTGGGAATGTGCTTTATAAGGAACTTATAATACTTCCTATTTATCAATCTTATGTCATTTTAGGCATGGAATGTCTCTCTTTATATAGACCCCAAAATATGTTTTGGTTTAAATAAGTCACATTTAATATCCCGAATCAACCCATGATCATTTATTAATGAAAGTATGACTATAATCATACTATGTAAATTAATTCTATTATATGGGTCTTAATATCCTATCATGAGGGGTATTTTTCTTATGTAGTTATGGAATACCTCAAATTTGGATATATTACAATTATAAAGGAATATATTAATGTATTTCTTGAGGAATTGCTTTATATTACCCTTGACTATGTGGTAAAATTTTCAATTGAACTCAAACATGGTGATATACCTATATCAAATACACATTATAGAATATATTTGATTTAATTAGAAGAATTTAAGATGAAACATCAAAAAAATCTACATAAGGGTTTTATATATCCACATGCATCACTATGGGGTATACCGAATCTCTTTGTTAAGAAGAAGGATATATCAATGCATTTATGCATTATCTATCATGTACTTAACAAGATCTCAATCAATAAAAAATATACTCTACCCCTTATTGATTATTTTTTTATCAACTATGAGAAGATCAATATATTTTAAATATTGAACATCAATACATATATTATTAACCAACAGTAATGACAAAAGATATACCCAAGAAAGTTTTCCATATAAGTTATGGATATTATGAATTTATTGTAATGTCATTAGACTAAAAAATTCCCAAATAACATTTATGTATTTGAAGAATAAATATTTAGATATTACCTTGAAAGTTTTTTTGTAGTCTTTATCGATAATATTCAAATATATTAAAAGTGAAAAGTTGAAAATGAAGATAATTTTAGGATTATGCTAACAATCCTATGAAATGAGAAATTATATCCGACATTCAAAAAGTGCGAGTTTTGGTTACAAAATATATCCTTATTAGGTCATGTAATTACAAGAAATGGTATATATATAGATCCATAAAAGATATGGGCAATTAAATAATTCCCAAGATCAACCACTAATAATAATCTGAAGTTTTTATGGATTAGCATGATACTATTGATTATTTATGAGAAATTTATCATGATTATCCTATCCTATACAAATTTTAACATGAAAGGGAGTGAATTTACTATGTATGAAAGAATGTGAGAAAATATTCCCAGAGATTTTGAAGATACTAGTTAATGCACTTGTGCTTACTCTAACTTGAATTGGAGAAGGGTTTGTAATATATAGTGATTCCTAATTAAAAGGTTTTATATACATCCTCATGAAATAAAAAAGTTAATAACATCGGATTTATGAAAATTAAATAATCATGAGAATAATTATCCAAAACATGATTTGGAGTTGGTGACAATAGTCATTGAATTGAAAATTTAGTGACTTATCTCTATGGTAAAAATTGTGATATCCATACATACTAAAAGATCTTAAAGTATATACTTACACAAAAGGAGATGGAAAATTTAAAAAGTAGATGGTTTTAACTAGTCATAAACTATTATTTCTCAATACATTACCACCATGGGAAGGAAAACAAGGTGAATGATGCTATGATTTGGATGATTATGCTACTTTGTACATGATTGGGATTAAAAATACCCAATATTAGATGAACCTTGAAATACTAAGAGAAAGGTAGAAATCATATATTTAAAAAATGAAACATCATACATACATAGATGTGAAGATCAAGGATGCATATAAGAATAATATGGAACTAAATAAAAAGGTGAGGAATATTCCATAGTTCAACTTTGACAATGATAGAATTATAAGATTCATGAAATAGGTATGTGTTCCATGAATACCACAAAAATAAGTAACAATTAGATTATGTGTAGAGATCACCATTCTCTATCCATACCATATGCACAAAATATGTATTGATATCTCATGGAGTATTTCTAGTGTGATAACATAAATAGGAATATTTCATTATATGTATCCTAGTGCTTGGTATGCCATAAATTTAAGGATAAATAATATAATTCTAAGCGGATAATGAAACAATTACCCATAATAGTATGGAAATTGGAAAACATAGCCTTATATTTTTTACAGGACTCCAAAAAACCTCAATGTGTCATAATTAAAATTGTTTTGTAATAGATTTCATTATAAAGTCATCACATTTTATTACTATTAGAGAAGATTTATATCTTGACCAACCTTCCAGGATATATATATAAGGGGATTAGTAAATCTATATGGAGTTCAAATTTACATTATATTATATTGATGTTTGAGGTTCATCTCAAATATTTTTGTAATTATATGACATGATTTGGATACAAAGGTACGCTTCAATATCGCTTATCACCCTTAGATTGATGGTCAATCGAAAAGGAAATTATAATACCATAAGATAGGATAAGATCATATTTGAGTGATTTAAATGGACTTTGGTATCAATATAATGACTTGGTAGAGTTATACTAGAATATTATTTTCCATTATAGCATTTAAATGGCATATTATTAGGTTTTTATGGGAAAATATTTAAAACTCCAACATATTGGGAGGAAGTGGGAGAACATCAATTTATGGGTCCATACCACAATCAAGAGATGATGGTAAATATCTAAACTATTAGGAGGAACATCAAAGGTGTGTAAATTCTATAGAAGAGTTATAATAATAGTTTTCAATGAAATTTTGAGTTTGAAGCTGAAGATAAGTTATTCTAATTAATATCACCATATAAGAAAGTTATAAGATTTGTAAAGAAGTTGAAGTTTGTTTCTAAATACATTAACCTGTTTTTAAATACTTGATCACATTGGTATGTTATTCTATAGACTTGAACTTCCTCCAAATCTCCATAACATGCATATTTTTTCCATAAATCATTTTTGAGGAAGTACATATATAATCTTTCACATGTATTGAACTTAGAGGTCCTACAAATGGAATATGATCTCTCATATGAGGAATAACCTGTTTCAATATAAGATTGTAGAGATAAGTTACTACAAAACTAGAATTCTCATTTAGTTAAAGTTTTATGGATGAATCATAAGTTTGAAAAGGAAACATGGGAACCATAAGTGACAGTGAGGTAGAGGTATTATAACACCCTAGGGTGTGTGTGAGTGAGGAAAAAGAACATTAAAAGAACATGTGTTTTCCTTTGGGGGAATTCATTAGTTTTATGGCCTGTTCGAACACATGGGTGGGCCCCATGAAAGAGATGACATGTGTATGTGGGGAAACTGGGGTTCCAGTAGGTCCCAATATTTACATTTGTATCAAAGGAGGAACCCAATTGAAAGTGCTATGGCATATCTTGGGTTAAGATATAGGGTCTATAATAAGGATGTTGTGCTATAGGTGGGGTGGGGGGGGGGTGAATTTAACACCCTAGAATGTTAATGGGTTAAAATGGTAAATTTTACCGTGCATGTAAATAAGGTGTACCTTTATTTTACAGAGCCAACCTGATTTGAAATAAACACTTAATGAGGTTTTGCATGAAGTAGTGATTTTGATGGGTGGCCTCTAAGGAAGTTTCATAGGGTGTGTGTGAGTGAGGTAAAATCACATTAAAAGAACATGTATTGGCCTTTGGGTATTTTTATTAGTTTTATGACCCATTCAAGCATGTGGGTGGGCCCTAGAGATGGGACAACATAAGTCTGGGGGGAAATTGGGGTGCCTCTAGGGCCCAGTTGTTACAGGTATCCATATCTGTATCCATGAGGGTAAAAAAAATTTGAGGGAAAAATTATTTTAAGGGGCTAGAATTTAACAACCCATAATATTGAAATATATTTTCTATTAATTAATATGTTGATGAATAACTTGTTTCACATGTAATACCAAACTAAAATGAACTACAATAAATTAAGATAAAATTATAAGTATTAAATGTGACCACTATACTATAGCTCTCAAATTGGAAGGTATAAATATAAGTAACTTCATTATAAAATATATTTATAAATAAAAAAAAATAAATTTTAATATAAATTTATCGATGAAATTCAATTAGTGTAGCTAAATAACTAATTGGATCATTTTATGCTTAAAAAATTATTCTTCTAAAAATAGCCTTTTTATATGTTCATAATTTTTATGAATTTAAATATATCATGGTCAAATGATGCTAAAATATATATTATTTAAATTCATAATAGAGTAACACTATTTTAATAACTAATTAATAGGAAAAAAGAATAAGTATAGTTGATATTTGAAAAATCTATTTTATTATACAAATATTTTTTTCATTATATATTATATTGACATTTAAAAGTAAAATTTCTAAATTTTCGAAATTTTATTAGAATTTTTTTTTGAATTATCATATCTGTTATATTAGTATGATATTTTGGGCTTATTTAGAAAATTTTTATTTTTAGATGAATAATATAAAATACTGTTTTTACAAATAATGTGAATTTTATGAAATTATTAGGATAGAAGTATGAATTGAAAATTTATTAAACCTTTTCTTGAGAAATTATTTATTTTATAAGTAAAATAATGTATTTAAAAATATTAAATTTAATTTAAAAACATATATTATATATTTTAGAAGTTAAGTTGTATTTTTCTCTAAATTTGTTTTAAATGTGTTATCGATTTATTATTTTAGAAATAATTTTTATCAGTTTTAGAAATTTTGACTAATAAAATGGATTTCATTTTTCGAAGTAGAAGTTACAAATTAAGTAATAATGTATATTTTATTTTATGGCATAAAAATAAATTACTTAGGTGAAAATTAGTTACCATGACAAAATCCAAAATGGTAAAAGGGATAAATCAAAGGGTATAAGACCTAAAACATGTCAAAAACATTTCTAAAAATTAGTTTTTGAGGGATTTATCAACATTAACTTACCCAATATCCATTATTTTCCACCTTTTGTTCCAATTTCCTAGAATAAAACACCTCTTATTATAAAAAATTCCACTCCTCTTTTTTATAAAAGACACCCTTCACAACCCCAATTTTCCTCACAGCTTAAGCCTCTTGGTTTGAAAAAACAGTACCCAAATACATCCCTAACACTACTATACATTTCATTTAGGTTATTATCTTATAAATGACCTCCCTTAAAATGCTTAACCCTAATTTCAAGTAGTTGTTACAATGAACAAGGTAAAAAGTTCCAATCACCCATTTCTCATTTCTATTATTTTATTTATTATTACAAATCCTCCAAATATATTTTATCCACGCCAAAATAATTACATAATTATAATAATTATATTAAATTTTTATTATGTTAATGGAATAATCATTTTATACCTTCCTCCTAAACATTCAGAAAATGAAAATGTCGCTCATGTGTACGTACAGACTATCACCTCCATGGAGGGCATATTTCATTTTCATCACTACATTAGATGTATGATTATAAAATATATTTTATTAATAGAAATGATATAAAGGAGTAATGTATACCATGAAAATGGTTCTGAAATGATGAGACACAAAACCTGTCTATCATCAAAAAGTAATATGTTGATATTGGTAAATTTCTTAAAACAATCTTGTTTGAGATCCCGTTCTATCGAACAGTGCCCATAGTTTCCATAAATTGAAACTAGAGGTGAAAAAATCCCTAAAAATTAATAATTTAAATAGATTTTATAATTTGGAATTTATTAAACTAGTATCCATGAATTGGGTTTGATGTTTCCATTATGAAACATGTGCATAACAATCAAAATTACAAACATACAATGATAAAAATAAAAATTAATTAGCTAAAGAATGTGAGTAAATGAATATAATTAAAGAAAAAAAATAATAGATATAAATAAGTTTAAAAGATAAATTATTAATATGGTTTTGTATATTATACATTGGTTAAAATGTTTTTCATTGAAACTATAGTAAAGGTTATGGTTTATTATCTGAACTTTATTCATTAGAGATATATGATATTTTCACGACTTGTTTATTATTTTGTTATCTATATAAATTAAAATTGATTATTTTTTAATAAATTTAATGAAATGAAAAGTAATTAAAAATAAATTTAAATTAAACTCTTTCAAGGGGGTTTGATTCGAAGGTTAAAAAAGTCGTAAGGGTTTAGTTAACACCTCATTTTCAAATCATGAATGTTAAGAAAGAATTTATCTTTGGGGTAAAATTGTGTGAAAATTATTTCTAAAACCCCAACCATTTTCTTCTCCTATGTTTATTATTGGGTAATTACATGTTCTATCTCAATTTAATTTACCTTGGTATATAATATACGTGATGTGATACTTGAAAGTGAAACCGAACACACCTATTATTTCTGGTTAGGAATCTTCCTCATATATATCCATATTCAATGGATAATTTTATGAAAATCATTTTAAATGATTCTTATAATAGACCTATATTTTCATAAAAAAATTTAAATTATTTAGATGAATAATAAATACATAACAATACTATCCATGCCAGAACCATAAAGGTTTCAAGTCAGTAGAGATTGGATATAAAATCTTCTTATTTTAGGTATTATCTTTAACATCTCCCACACATATCTTCTCACATAGAACTCATATTAGATATACCATACCTAAAAATTTATTTATTACACATGGAAGGAAAAATAAGAAAGTTTGATCTTAGATTCTCACTAAGGGTAAATAATGGACATATTAATCATAACATGAGAAAGAGGGAATCAGAACATAAAAATAATATTTTAAAATTATACCTTTTATATCAATGAACATAATTTTAATCATGGAATAAATATTGGAAGTTCATTACTCATGAATCATAAGGAAATAAAATAAAATGATCTATAAGAGAATAATATTGTCATAAGACCTGAAATTTGTGGCATACACATAATAATAGAAAATAATTTCCTTATTAGTCAAGGCTCACTAAAAGGACTATCATAGCAAAAAAAGTCTTATACTAAACCGGGTTTACTCCATGTACAACCCTGTCTTACTGAAATAAGTTTACTCCTTTTTTACAAACTTATCTTACTAAGACATGTTCACTCCCCATTCTTTACTTTTTTAACTAAAGTAAGTTCACTCCTTGTTTTAGTCATGTCTTACTAAACTGGGTTCTCTCCCCATTCTAGCCTTGTCTTATTGAACTAGGTTCACTCCCCGTTCCAGTCATGTTTATCCCATGAGATATAAATATTTATGCAATGTATTGGATTGATATATAGGTTACATGAATCACATAATTAAAACCATACATATGTGTTATATAGGAACATAAATCATTTATCATATCATAAACCATGAAAAGAAATGCGTTTCATAAACATTTCATCATTACATAACCCATGGAAAAGTAACAGGATTCATAAAAATCATGCCATCATAAGAAAAAACCATCTAAAGAAATAATAAGGATGGTATAATTGGATAATACCCGAATTAAAACATAATTAACATAAAATAATGTTGTCTTAGATGGAAAATGATTTTGAAATATCACTTGAAATAGTTATTGAGGAAAATATCCTTTCTATTTTTGAAAACATATATATATATATTTTGAAAATCCATGAAATTATAAATGAAAAAATTTTCTTTAAAAATAAACTTTTAATACTGTATAGTAAACTTCAAATAATTAAGGAATAATTATTGTGAGAAAACTCACTCATGCACTATAAGTTAAAAAAACTTTCCTTCCATATTTTTGTCAGAAAAGTCACAAAGTACCTTATTTGGAAAATGATAAAAATATTCCTTTTATGCCATTTTATAAAAATTAAAACATGTGTAAAAATGAATATAAAAATTTATAGAATAATAGTAAAAAACGTTTTGAATTTTTTTAAAAAACATGGACATATAAGATAAATATTCCCTAATGGATACTTAAATGTAAACAATCCCAAATAATGATGAGATTGTGAAATAAACCTTTACCTAATGTCTTTCCTTTCTCCATTCATGTTAAAACCTACTATATAATAAATAAGTATTATAAATTTATTAATTTTATAATATAATGTATTATTTTAATTATAAAATCTTATCACCTTTTTATTAATTGTTTTTAATTAGAATAACTATTTTGGGTGATAACTACTTCATTTTCCAAGAAAGTTTCAGTTCGACATTCTTATTGCTTATAATTTGATATTGGGTTCATCATTTACATAATTTTTATCATGGTATTAAAATAATATTTAATAATAATATAAATATTTATAATTATTCATATAAAGTATATATATAAAAACAGATTACACCTTTCATGGAGACGATAGGCCGTACATACGCATGAATGCTGTTTTAATTTTTTCGATTGAAGGAATAAAAGAAAAGTAAATAATAATTAATATTTAAAGAATGAATACTATATCATATATATAATATTTATTAATTAAACCCATAATATTACCCTTCTATAAATATGGTGATGAAAAATGAATTGTATCGCTACTTATAGATAACAAGCCGTACTTTTTCACAAGCGATACTTTCACTTATTGTTTGATGGGAAAGAGGGTGTATAATGGTTTTTTAATAATCATAATAACATTTAAGAATATTTTGGATAACAAATATATTATTTTATGAGAAACATAATATATTTATATGAGTTATTAAATATTAGAAAATGGAAGTGATCAGCTAGAGAGATTACCTCTTCTTCGAAACATATCCTTTAGGTATCCCTTAATGATCCTTAGGGTTGATCTTTTAAGAAGAGAAAAACATATAGAATGTATATATGGAAATTTATAAGATAAATTTTTAGGGTATTGTCAAGATATAAGGCTCAAAGTTATGTAAAGAAGTGATGGAGGTGGTGCCCTTTAATAATTGAGGTGAGGGGCACTTTTTGAATTTCTAAAAATATTAAATTATAGTAAAATAATTTTATATCAAAATAGCACCAAATGACCATGGATTAGAATCTAAGATAACATAAGGCTGTAATATAATCTACTAATATATTTTATACAACTTTTGGTGTTATTTTATACCTTACAATTTTTATTAACCCTCTATTAACCTATTTTAATTTTAACTACGGTAATAAATGTTTTAATATTAAAAGGTTCTAATTTTACTTATATGGTTTAAATTGGACCTTAAATGGAACATTTATGAAATTTTATACCATATAATAATGAATTTTTATTTTTTAAATATTTTTATGATATTCAAATAATTTAATAAAATATTAATATCATAAAGCATCATTATTGTCAATTTTGATACTTTTAACTATTTTGACTTTTAAATAATATCAAGAAAAAAAATTTAAAATTCAAAAAAACTATTTTATTATATCTTTAACATGTATATTTCATATATATAATTATTGTACCACCTTATACATATTAAATTTTATTACTCTTAATATTTTTTATATAATTTAATTTATGTTTCTGTAAAAAAATTACCACATCAACGCTGTGTAAACATTTAGGGTAATTATTTAATTCCTAAAAATTATAAATAAATTAACATTATTCATATAAATATTTTTTATTTTAAAATTATATTTATAGTTGAACATATCCTCTATATAAAATCATATCAAAAATATTATACTTATTAAAACAAGAGTGTGGCAGGTTTGAGTTTTGATTAAATAAAATACTCTAAAGGTCACAATATTATACAAGTGGCCCCAAAATCCATAAATAAATTTATATCATGAAAAAATATTTATTAAGTTTAAAATTATCACTTATAATCATTCATAACATACATTTTTACAATGTGGATAATAAGATATATTTAAGACAAAGAAAGTGACATTTTGTGACATTCTTTAATTTGAATAATATATAATTCAGCTTCTTGAACCCGTGACCATTAAACAAATAAATTTAAAACCTTATGTGTTAGGGTTATAATTAAATTCATCAAATAAGAGATAGGATGAAAAATTATGAACTTATCACATATTTTTGATCCATAGTTACCTATTTTTCCCTTCACCATGGTAATAAATTTTACCACAGTTACTATTAATATTGACTAAAAATAAAAGGGGCCTAATTACCAAATTTGAATATCCTAATTATAAATATGTATTTAATTTTTTCTATTTAAATAACTATACATTATAGAAATTAATTTTACAATATGTGTAAAAAATGTGACAAAAAATCTTTTTATTAAAAAATACATTTTTACACATAAATTTGGATTTATTATTATCCTAACCTTACAAAAATATTTTCTAAATGTTATTTTTTTAATAAATTAAATAATATTTAAATTTAATTAAAATTATTCACCAATATTAATTTAATATATTGATATAAAATTCATTGCACACATAAAATAATTATTTCAGAAAAACATCACTTTTGTTTTAAAATATATTTTTTAATTTATAATCATTTGATTACTAATGAATTCATTTTATAAATGAATAGACCATATATTTTTCATAATTTAGTTATTAATATTAATTATTTCCAATATAATGTCGAGGAGATAATGAAAAAATAATATTTTAATAATGTTAGGCAGTTCATTTAAACTCATTGTTGCGTGTAACACATGCCATTGAAGAAATAAAATTATTTAAAGAGAAATATTTTATAAAAATATCAGGGTGTTACATTTTACCCCCATTAAAATGGATTTCCCCCTTGATATTAATCACTCTGATATAAACAGATGATAATGCCTCCGCCTCATCACATTCTCAGTTCCGCACATAGATTCCTTAAGTTGGTGGTTTCTGTATAAAACTTTGACCCAGTGAGTGCTTTTGTTTCATTGAACTTTCTCTCTATGATCCAGAATCTATACTAGTTGTTCTTTATAAGAAAGATATTTCTCCATATGTATGATCTGTTAGTTAGTATATGTGAAGGACCAGGTATATACTTTTCAGAGAGATTCATGGAACCCATCATGTACTCAAGAGAGATTTATTGAAAGCATTGAATAATAATATACTGTCCTGATATTAGAAAGTATTTAAAAGGGAATTATATATCTTGGGTATCTTTTCCATATAGAAATTCATAGAAATACCTTCTCTCTAACATCAAATTATAGATCACATTAATGATTATCAGCTTAACATTTATTTCAGATCTTTGTTGTCCATACATGTTTTGAATGCCTATAAACTTATTTGCAACCTCATTATCCTTATTAAAACTTAATAGATTTATTTTTTCAACTTATTTACTTTATGTTGGACTTATACACTTATTTCCTTAAAGGGTTTTGTAAGGATCCATATGAATGACCGAGTGATAAGAATTGTTGCATGAAAATGTTACTAGAGGGAGGTGTTTATCCTAATCACATTCGAAATCCATAGAACAAGATTTTAGTATATCCTATAGAGTCTGAACTATTATATTAGAATAACTATCAACTGTGATGAAACTGAACTCTATATCAAGAGATTGTTAAGGACTTCATAAAAACTTTGAGGTAAACTTCAGATTCCAATCAGATAGAATTGTATGTATTGATCCATGAAAATTTACCACTTTCTTAATTTATATTCTAGAAAGAAGATATAAAGATAAATATTCTCTAAATGAGATGTGATGAATTCATAAGGTGATTCAATATAACCCATAATGAACTCAATATAAAAATAAGATAAACTCTAAAGGTTAAATACTTTTGATCATATGTCCATAAAGTGTAAATGCATTCCTTATTGAATATCTTTATCACACATACAAAACCAAAGAGTTTTTTAACCATAAATGTCTCTTAAAATATCATTAATATTGATAAAATACTATCATGTAAAAAACTAAAATGAGATTTCAACACATAAACCCATAAAGGTATCCATAACTCTTATCCTAATATTACATGGATAAATATACACTTACAAAAGTTAATTCAAAATTTATTCCTTATACCAGCTATTTTCTTATACTAAAACAGTTTTATTAGAATATTAGTTTCATCTTTTTAATGATAAAATATCAAATGTTATTTCATTATTCCAGAATATATGTAAAATTATATAATCACATGAAATTTCTCTAAAGGATGAAAAATAAAAATTTCCTAGGAATCAATCATACAAAATCAAACATGAAACTCCCAAATAAGTAGGGGAGAATAAGGGTGACCTAATTATCATGATTCACTTCATACATCGTGATTGTATAATATTTCCCTTTTTTACTTTGTCTTAAGAGGTTTTTATATCTTATAATCCACTTTATCCATTAAATTGGGGCATTTATTCAGATTCTTACACTTGAAAAACTGGAGTTTTGGTGGTGCATTAGTTGGGATCTTCTCATCCATTTCAATAACTGACCCATTAATATCATTTGACATACATAGACTTTATGACCCACCTTTACACATTTAAATAACCCCCCAATTCAATTCTAATTATTCCCTTTATGTTTATTCCCATGTTTCTGACATTTGGATGATGAGAATTTGTTTTCAACATGTGATTTATTCATGTTTTCATGAGACTTTATATTTATTTTCTTATCGAAACCATGGGAATGAGGGGAATGTCCAAGTTATATTTCTAATTTGATTTCAATTGAACAATTTATTATTAGATACTAAATTCTTTTATATCTAATTCATTTTAGATACTTGGTTCTAAGACACCAAAGAACCGATTAATTTTAATTTCAGGGATGATAATTAAACTAGAGACATAAATTAAAAGCCTTATAAAAGTTGTCTCATATATACCAATGGATTCATTATCCTTTTGATTCAGATTGAGAAATTATATCTCCATATTTGTAAATATATTACAAGGAAATTACTTACTAAATAATATCCACTTAAACTCATCCCATTCTATGGATTCAATATCATCAACTTCCCTCATATTCTTGATAAGATTCCATCACTTACATGATTCTCCTTGTGGATAATAAATAGTTAGGGAAAATTTTTCCTGTCCTGAGAATTGAAGGACAAAAAATATTTTCTCAATGGTGTTGATCCATCTCTCAGCCTCTAGTGGATCTGAAGAATCACTAAAAGAAGGTGGATTTTACCTCATGAAAGATTAAATAGTATATTGTTCCCTCCTTTAATCTTTTTGGAAACTCATCATGATTCATCACTTGAGAAAGTTGCGTGAGAATAGATGTAGGATTATTCATTCTAGATCCCATAAAATTTGGTTTCTCAAGAGTAAAATAATTTCATTTTGTTATCACTCAGCATTAATATGGTTCCTTTGGGTTCCATCCATTGATTAAAAACAGAAAGCATAGCATGATAACCACTAATCATAGTGAAAAACCTCATAATTAAATCAAATAATTTATAGAATGCATGAATCACAATATCTTATTTTATGAAAAATTAGGTATAACCAAGGTCATTCATGATCATTATCCATACTTTTGGATTTTATCCCATACTTAGTTTTATCCCCAGGTTTTTCATAAAATTTTTCTATCCCTAATCTCTAAATATTTTCTAAACCCTACTCTGATACGAACTATAACAACATAAGGTTTTCATACACAAATATTATATCTATTTATATGAATAATAAATACATAATAATACTATCCATGCCATAAGTGTAAAGTTTTATAATATTTGGGGATTATATATAAAATTTTCTTATTTTATGAATGATCTTAAACATCTCCCACAAATATATTCTCACATAGAATCCCTATTAGGCATACCCTACTTAAACCTTTCTTCATCAAATGGAGAAGGAAACATGAGAAAGGGTGAGCTCATATACCAAATAAGGATAAAAATGGAGATATTAATCATAAAATTAGCAAGATGGCATAAGGGAATAAACATAATATTTGAAAATTATACCATTCATATCAAAGAACATAATATTAAGTCATGGAATAAATCTTGGCAGTTCATAAGACACAAATCATAAGGAAATCAAATAAGACGAGCCATGAGAGAATAATTTTTCATTATACCTAGAATTTGTGGCATACACATAAGTATATGAAATCATTTAGTTATTAGTCAATACTCACTTCCAAGACTGTCATAGAGAACAACGTCCTGTACTAAATCAGGTTCACTCCCTTTTCCATCTTTGTCTTACTATACGAGGTTCACTCACCATTCCAACACTGTCTTACGATATTGGATTCACTCCCCTTTCTATCCTTGTCTTACGGAACCTAGTTCACTCCCCATTCTAGTCCTATCATACTAAACCATGTTCATTTCTCATTTCAGTATTATCTTACTAAACTAGGTTCACTCCCAATCTAGTCTTAATAATCTCATAATATAACAATCTTTAACCAAAAAATTATAAGGATATATAGGTCCCACCCATAACATAATTAAAACCATACATATATGTGCCTCATGAATATAAATTATTCAACATATCCTTACCCATTAAAATAAATGTGTTTTATAAAAATTTTATCACTGCATAACCCATGAAAAAGTAACAGGATTCATAAAAATCATGCCATCATAAACATAAGCCATACAAAGAGATAATATGGACATTATCCTTGGATCACATCCCTAGTAAAAAAATAATTAATATATAATAATTTTTTATTATATAGAAAATGATTTTTAAATATCAGTTGAAATAATTCTTAAGGAAAATATTATCTCCATTTTGAAAGCACATTCTTTTTGAAAAGATATGTAATTACAAAGTAAAACATTTTCTTTGAAAATAAATTTGTACTCTTTTATATAAAAATTAAAATTATTAAGGAATCATTATGTTGGGAAAATACTCTCATGTCGTATAAGTTAAAAAATATTCCTTTCATATTATTTACAGAAAATTCACAAAGTAACTTGTTTGGAAAATAATAAAAATATTCCTTTCAAACCATCCTGTAAAAATTCAAACTTGGTTAAAATTAAATTTAAAAATTCATATGAGAATAGTGAAAACCTATTTGATTTTTTTTTAAAAACCTATATATGGAAGAAAAACATTACTCATGGGAAAATTAAATGCAAACAATCCCATATAATGATGATATTGTGAAATCAACCCTTACCTCAAGTCTTATCTTTATATATTCACATTAAAAACTCTTGTATAATAAATATGGATTATAAGTTTTTTCCATAACCTTAATTATATCATAAAATGTATAATTTATTTACAACATCTTATCTGAAGTCTTGGTCCTTATAATATTTGTTTCATCATTTAAATAATTTTAATCATGTTATAAAAATATTATATGATAATTATATACACATGTATAATTATTTATATAAATAAGAGATATAAAAAATTAATCACATTGTTAATGGAGAAAGTATGTTGTATGTATGCATGTATGATGTTTTAATTTTGATGATTGATGGAATAAAAGAAATGAAAATAATAATTAATATTTACATAATAATTATTATATCATATATATCATATCTATTTATTAACATCATAATATCCATCTGTAAAACATGGTGACGAAAAATTAATTGTATCACGACGTGGAGATGGTAAGCTGTACGTACACACGAGCGATATTTTCACTTCCTATTTGATGGGAAAGAGGGTGTATAATGGTGTTTTAATAATAATAATAAAATTTAATCATATTTAAGATACTAAATTTATTATTTTATGGTAAACATCCAAGATTTATTGTGGTTATGAAGGAGTATAAAAAGAAAGTGATCGGTTAGAGCGATTACCTATTCTTCAAAACATCTCCTTTTAGATCTCCTATAAAGGGATATAGGGTTGGTATTTTGAGAATACCAGAACCACTAGAATGTATCTAGGAAAGTATAGAAGAGAAATTTTTAGGTTATGGTTAATAAATAAGGCTCAATGTGATGTAAATTGAGGGAGGATTTTCCCTATTATAATTTAGGTGAGGGGAATTTTTTTTAATTTCTCAAAATAATAAATTATAATAAATTCTTTTTCTATCCAAATACAAAAAAATCACCATATATTCTAGGATAAGACAATACACGGTTTTAATATTATTAATCAATATATTTTAGACATGTTTTGGTGTTATTCTAAAACTTATCATTTTAATGAACCCTTTGTTAACATATTTCAATTTTAACTGTAGAATAACTTTTTTAATATTAAAGGGTTGTATTTTTAATTTATTTGGAATAAATTGGACCTTAAATTGAATATTTATTACATTTTATTCCATATTATGACCAATATATATATATTTTTAATATTGTTATGTTTTTTAAATAATTTTATTAAGTACTAATCTCATAAAATATCATTATTGTCAATTTTTTTACTATTTATAACTTTGAATTTTAAAAAATATCAATAAAACATGTAAAATTTAAAAAAACTATTTTATTTTATCCCAAAAATTTCAATGTAATCTATATAATTATTTCATCACCCTAAATACCTCAAATTATATTACTATTAATAGTTTACATATCATTTATTTTATTTTTCTCTTAATTGAATAATTTCTCCATTAGCATTGTATAAGTATTTAGGGTAATTATATAAATACTAAAAATTATAAATAAATTACCATGATTAAGATAAATCTTTTATATTTTGAAATACTATTTATAGATGAATATATCCTCTGAATAACACCATATTAAAAATATTAAACTTATTAAAAAAAGAGTGTGACATGTTTGACTTTTTATTAAATAAAATATTATAAAGGTCATAATCTTATCCAAGTGGCCCCAAAAGTCACTAATAAATTTATATAATGAAAATAAGTTTGTTATGTTAAAAATTTAAACTTATATAAATTCAAAACTTACTTTTTCCCCATGTGGACACATAAGATATATTTAAGACAAATAAAACGATATTTTGTGACATTATTTAATTTAAATAATATATAAGTCATTTTCATTTAAAAGTGTCAATTAAGAAACTAAATTTATAACATAATGGGTTAAGGGTAGAATTAAATACATCCAATAATAAATAGGATGAAAAATTATGGCCTTATCACTTATTTGTAATCCATATTAACCCATTTTACCTTTTATCGAGGTAATAAATTTTACCAATGTTACTATTCATATTGACTAAAAATAAAAGGGGCCCAAATAAAAAAATTTAAAATTATAATTATGATTATTTATTTTATTTTATCTAATTAAATACCTATAAATGGTAAAAATTAATTTGAAAATAAGTTCACAAAATGTGATAAGAACGTATTTTAGGAAAAAATTCAATTTTAAGTGTAACACTGGATTTATTCTTATCCTAAGTTTAAAAAAAGATTTTTTGAAAGTTTAAATAATTTTATAAATTAAATAATATATAAATTTAATTAAAATAATTCACCAAGATTAATTTAATATATTGATATAGAATTTATTGCACGCAAAAAACAATTTTTTAGAAAAAAAATAATTTTTGTTTCAAATAATTTTTGTTTTATTTTATAATAATTTGATCACTAATGAATTAATTTTATAAATGAATAGACCATATATTTTTTATAATTTAGTTATAAATATTTATTCCCTCTAATATAATGTCTAAGATATAATAGATACATAATATTTTTTTAATGTTACACGGTTGTTTAAAATCACTGTTGCTTGTAACACAAACCATTGAAGAAATACAATTATTCAAAGAGAAATATTTCATAAAAAATATCAGGATTTTTCAATTAAATAACTTATTGAATTCATTTTATACTATTTTTACTCTATTTACAAATCTTTTAATGAAATGTTTTAACATTTCCTACACAGGTTATTTTTATCAAAAGTGTAAAAAAATATATTTTAACATATTCATTATGAACACATTATTTTAAGATCATTATTATATATTAAGATCAATTTTTATGTTTTAAAATTATTTTCAAAACAATTTTAATTCTTAATGGTTTTAAAATAAAAGTAGAATCTCTTCTTATATTTTGATGTGATTTATTCAATAATATTAAAAAGTTGTTTTTTCATCTATGTCAACACCCTTTGTTGTTCCCTATGTTACACTTGGGATATGTTCTTCTATTACCATCAAACTTACTTGTCTATATGGATTATGAAATGTTTTAACGATTTTCTCATAAAACTCATCTCTTTTACCTGGGCTAATTAGTTTACGTTTAAATGAAAATATTTTCATATCCTCATGTTAAATTTTGGGGGTTTACAAATTACTCAACCCAAGCGGACAACATTTACATGTTCATGGAGTGATGGTTTTAGGTGTACGAGGGTTCAGAGGTAGAAAAAGTGGTGCATTCCTTAATCTTAAAGGTGAGCAGTTGGTCCTTCTGGAAAGACAAGAACTAATCCAATTTTGAGGGGTCTATTCTACTTGTAGGTACATTGTGGCAAGAGTTCGATGCATGCTGGTTAATTTGATCTACCATTCTAGTAACCAGAAGGATGCTCATTATTTTCGCTTGTTGTACATCCCTATGTCTACGTTTCATCACATAACCTCCAGGGGGTGCTGAATTCGGTGGGTTCCTCCTGAGGACGACCTAAAGCTCAACACGGATGGGTCTTGTGTCCTTGGTGACATGTGCGAAGGTGGGGTGGTTCATGATGCTAGTGGGAGTGTAGTCCTGACATTCAGAGCTCACTTCAGGAGTGACAGTTCTATCCGAGCGGAGGCCAGAGCAGTTCTATCTGGTATGTCCATCTATAGGCAAAGGGATATTCATATTTCCTTTGTGGAGATAGATTATATTATTATCCATGATTATTTTCTTCGTTAAGGATTCATACCTTGGTTAATATCTTATATCATTAGGCAGTGAAAGGCTCTTTTGAGCAACAATATTATGGTCACCCACACCTGGAGGGAGGGAAAAAAAGTGGAAGACTACTTGGCCTCCCGGCCAGCCCCTAGTAACATGTTTAGTTTCCTTTCTCATGCTTCCTTACTTAAACCTGAGGGGGTGAATTTGATTTAGGCTGACTCCCTTGTTCTGTATTACTTTCAGCCTCCATAGTTCTTGGTTGTTTTCTTTCCCTATAGCTATCCTTGCCTATAATAAAAATTATAATGTTGATGATGATGAGTGGGATTGGAATTATATAGAACTCAAATGAATTAGGTAAATTATGATATCTCATGAGATAATTTTGAGAGGTGGGTATTGCATTCCTAATTCACTATGTGATGGAAGGAAAAAATTTGATTCATGATCCACTGTGTTATAGGATATGAGAACATGTTTCCGAATCCACTATGTTATTATTTCTATGTTTATGTATGTGCCACATTCATATGTTTTTTTATTATACTCATATTATGATAAATTATGTCTTATGTTATTCTTAGATATATGATTTATCTATGTTCATTTGGGTATGATCTCCATATTTTATGTTCGTTGATTATATTATCATACTCGTATGCCAATATTTTTCTCACTTATGCTCTTAATTATTTACCATTACAAAGCATATGAGCTCTCCCTTTATTTTGATTATATTACCTAGGTTAATAAGGCGAATATTATTTTTGATATGTTGAATAGGGAATCATGTGATAAGATTTATTAGTGGAGAAAATGAAAATATTGTAGAATAAATTGTTTACATATCTAGTCTCCAAAGACACTAATGCTTTGGGATATAGGGTGTAATTAATTATGATATGTAATGAATAATAATGTAAAAATAAGTATTTTATATTTATGTTTAGCAAGTAAAACCTTACATAGTAACCCTATGACCCTATATACCTTCACAAATTCCATTACGAGATAGATAATTATCAAAAAAATAACCTATAAACCATCAACATAAAACAAAAAAACCCAAAATGAGACTCTATTCTTGAAAAAATATATGAATTGAGTTCAAATTTCTGGCATAAAAATCCATAACTGCCCTGTTAAATCAAGTTTAATCATGGGGAGGTGGTGATTATGCACCCATCCATGATTTAACTCATGTGTTACAATAATCCAATATCCTATCTACCAAACACCACAAATAAGAACTGGGTCCTCTGATACCCTTATATCCTGATCCAATCTGGGTCAACCTTATCCTGGGAACCCAAGCCGGTCTATAGAAATGTCTATAGGGTGTTACCGATCCCCATGGTATAACAAAAAGCATTATTTACTCAAAAATAAAACCATTAGGAATTATTTCATCTAATGACTCCATAATTAGAAAAGGACTTCCACCCAGAAATTTGGCATTCCCACTTGATATATAAGAGTTAAAAAACATAGAAATAAGTAGTTAAATAATAAAAATAGAAACTAAATGAATCATAGTGATGGTAAATATCTCACATAAAAAAAGGGATAAATCCAATAAATATTAAAATACACCCCAAAAAATAAATAGAACAAGACCTAGTAAAATATAAGAAGACGAAGGTGGATGATTTATCAATGACACCCAAAATAAATAAAAGAAACAATACAAATCTACATGTCACCAAGTGTAAGAGAAAAACATCTAATTTTTATATTTGTTAACCTGGACTAAGGATTCAATAACAAACTTATATATCTAGAAATAATATGTCAGACTTGTAATATGATTGGCGTGGGAATAAAATATCTAGTAGGTAAACTCCCAAACCCCATTTATAACATTTGAAAATAAAACCATTTCATGATAGTTATAAATACATTTATAAAATAATTTATACACTTCCTTTTAAGAAAAAAAACCAATCACATTCCTTTGAAACACTTTTTAAAGGAAGATGAAACATTTAAGAGGAAAGTCAAATAATTTCATAAACTTGTTTTAGAATGAAAATTTAGTTAATAATGGTTTGGAACTACCCATTATAAAATTTTATAAAAGAAAATATTACTAGGGTATAATAATACACACTAAAAATCAATTAAAATGAACTCAAACATCCAAGGAACCAAGGGGCCCTAGGGATGACCTAAACACTTTTAAAGAATAACTATATATAGGTAATAAATACCTGCTATAATTAACCTTCCCTAATATCTCGTATTCCATTACTTGAAATAAATGAGGGGAAACTTTCTAAGATTTGAAAAGACTAATTTTAGGGTCACTATCTAGAGCGTGATGATACACTAGTGAAAAATTGATTCTAAGCCTCCTGCTTAACTACACATGAATTACCATAAAATAAAGGTGATACAAACAAACATTATATATTATATAGATATATAAGTAAATAATAACTCGAAATATCACCTCTAAATACCATTTATAGATTCAATCCCATTTTATAAGCAAAATAAAATAAACACCACCCACTCCCAATGCAACATCCATTACAATATCACAATTTACATAATATTTTTATAGTAAAACTGGGGTAATATTCTTGGGGAATTTAATTTTTTAAAACCATTCTATAAGGATCTAACTGGGACTTAAATTTTTCATTTGAATGTTCAATTTCAAAAACATTCTAATATACCAAATCAAATGAACCTCATCAAATATTTCAACAATAAAAGAATTTATTATATAGTAATTTAAGAGAGTGGAATTAAAACCCCCAATATTAGAGTGAAATAATATTTATTATTAATTTGAAACAAGATATGAATATTTTATTGGGAAAAAACATTAAAATATCCAATTAGGCATTTCATAAAATGTGTGTTTTGCAAGGGATTTAAAAAATAGATTTGAACATATATTTTTTGTAGATTTGTTTTCACAAAATATTAATTTATAACACAAACCACCTTATCATAAAAAAATATTAGATATACTTATTAGTATTCATGGAATATTAAAATATTTTTTGAAAAACATCAGTCAATCCTGGTTTTAATTTATAGAGTAATTCATGGAGAAACCTACCTTAAATAAAATCTATTTTATATATGACAATGTTAACCCACCTCAATGAGATATATTGTGATATAAAAAGATAATATAAACCCTCAATTACCCTAAAACATCAAAACCACCAATTAAAAAATTTATTGAATAGAAACCCTTGCCCATAAAGACCTATTTTGGGAAAGAAAATAATAAAGAAGGAAAGGAGGAGAAAGAGAATCTATGAGAGTATTTCCTTGGATATTCGACCTTAAATCTTGAATAAATCCCCAAAATCACTAAGGGATGAAATGGATACCAAGGGAATAAGATAATATGCGGTATAAGATCCAAATAGATAAGGATATGTGACGTTTTGGGATTAAAATATTAGTGGGTTAAAAAGGTACTTTCAAATTTTTAATGAACTAGACGTGATGCATGTTTTAGAGAAATAGTTTACCAAACCATGAACCGACCTTATGATCATCAATATATGACCCAAGAAACATCGCCTGGTTTAGATGTAAGTTTTACCAAGCTTTTCACTAACCATGTGTGTGCCTCTGAAATGTGTTTCATGAACGAGTATAATTAATGGTTAGTAATAACTATGTTCCAACCATGTACCTTGTACCACAACCCAAAGAAATGAAAATTTCAAGGAAATTAAAACCAAAAATAAAGGAAAATAAATAAAATAAATCAATTAATAAAATAATATTTAAAAAAATTTAAGTCATGATAAGATAGTCATTTCAATTTTTTATCAATTTTTTTGTGATAGTTATTCATTGAAACTAACATATCACTTAAAATCATATAAAAAATTTGATTATTTGTGACAAAACATCCCAATTTAATAACTATTTTCCATTATTATTGGCAGTTGTCTCAATTTACACATTACATCACAAATAGTTTAAAATAATTATTTTTTATCCATCGAAAAAACTTTATGAATATTTTTGTTTTATTCATGTTGATCATGAAAATTAATCCATATGTCTATAAATATTCTCAAACAATGTCACTATAAGTAATATAAAATCTGTCAGAAAAAATAGTTTTCACTAAAATATGTTCTTCTCTCATAACCCATCACAAATAAAAATAGAAAAATATTTGAAAATAGTAAAGGTTAAACTCTCATCGCATATACTAGTGGAACAATAATTTCATCACTACACTTGTTCAAGTAATGAGAACTTAACCTATAATGTTTCAAAAAAAATATTTCAAATAAAATCGTCTAAATAAAATTATATATTATAAATAACAAATAATCATAATTTATAATAAAAATTATAGTAAAAAAGAACAAATAATTTAATATTAAATAAATAATGTAAAATAGATAATGAAAAATAAATACTAAAATATATACCAAAAAATGGAAGTTTATCAGAAAAATATAAAATAAAATGAAATAAGTTTAAAGAAACTAAGAATATAAAAATGTGGTAGTAAATTGAAATGTTAAATAAAGGTTCATGAATATCTGTCTATATATTGATTGTTTTTGTAATGATTTTTTGTCACAGATAGATATCTGTCATTATTATTCTCCTAGAATTTAATGAACTCATTTCAATGAATTTTTAAAAGATAGTCAATAATGATGAATTAATCATATTTTGTAATTATAGACATAATTTTTAAAAATTTAATTGTTAAATTAATATTGATTTTTATGATTCCATTTTCATTCAACACTATAGATTTTTTATTTTTGATGGTAATAATGAAAAAAATGGAAGCTAAAATAAAACTTCAATAAAATTACAATTGTAAAACAATTAATAATTAATATAGATTCATAACTTTGAATTATAAAATTATATTTGTGACAATACTAGTGAGGATTACTATCATAATAAAGTTTTTAGAAAATATCATTACAATTGTTAGAGCACCCATCATGATTTTTTTATATTTAGTTATTCATTAAAAAAAGTGAAAACATCATAATGATTATGGTACACCATTTGGTGGTATTTCGTGCCAGTATATATTATGAGGAATTCTTTATCAATCATCAATACCCATTGAAAGAAATTAATAATTATTATAGAGTTACCAATCATTTCAACAACATATCGTAGAAGAATTCATTTTTGAAAAAATAATATTCATTGTAAAAATTACATCATAAATATTTATTTTATTGTTCTATAATAGGGAATATAAAGATATAAACTCCAAAATAGGGGCCCCAAGGAAACACCCTTAGCCTTTCTATATTTATTATTCATCATGAGGCAAAAAAAAATTTCCATCACTAATTTTAAAATAGAGAGAATCCTCAGTCTATCAAGTATGATTAGTTAATGTGTTACCTGAATACACATGACGTGAAAGTTTTTAATACCAAATATACTATTAGTTTAAAAGGTACCAAAAATATAATTCTTAGATAGAGGGACCTTTCAATTTCTATTTTATAATGTTTCAAGTGTTTCTAGACTCTGTAGTACTAAATCTTCACTCATGGACACTAATATTATTATCCGGTTATAGTGTAATTCCGATAATAACGTGTGTCAGTGGAAAACTATAACCTAACCATTAAAATAATAAGAAAATTTCTTGATAATCACACCTAAAAATATTCATAATGTCATAAACTAGAGAAATATTCTATAACATTATCTCTAAATTGAAGGTTTTTGGGCACAATAGAATCATTAAGATGATTCCCAACTTCAGTTTTTTTCCAAATCAACAAATTGATCTGAATAACTAGATGAACACTCACTAAAATATTATAAAATAGTCTTACACATTTAATTTATAATTAATTTAAATTATTAATTAATTCATTTGGGTTAATCTTCTTGAAGTTTTTTTGTCACCACTCTTGTCGTTTTGTAATTACAATAGATAATCCAATGAGGATTTATTTAGATGTATCTAAACATGACCCATGAATCTTCAAAAAACACCCTTGAAACTCTGAGTGTTAGTTATACAGAAATAAGTTCTTTACATCATTCATCATTAATTTCAATAATTATAACTTATTATCTCTCTATATTTTTGAGTGGGATAGAGGATTTATCTCCAAGATTTGAGATAATTATTGAGGATGTGTCTCATTTTTTTGAACACCTCCAAACATGAAAAATTATATAATTTAGAATATGTACTTTCAGTTAAAAATTGGAAATTTCTTAAAGTTATTTATAAAATTATTTGACCTATGTAAAATACTATATAAAATAATAAGATTATCATTATTATTTTTATTATATTCCAAGACATGCGTTGATTTAAGTATCATTTCTATTGGATCATTAAAATTGACCCATATCCCCTCATAAAATTTATTAAACCTTGAATAATAAAATATTCACTCATTAAATATAATAAAAATTATATTAGCTAAACTTTTTAATAAATATATATTTTAATATTCATGTAATTTGAATAATTATTTATTTTAATCTATTCATTAAAATGTTGAATAAATGTTTATTTATATATTAAATTGTGAACAATTAAACATGAAATAAATTCAACTCACTCATTTTAAATATGAATATCCCCTGATTAATTTTTTTTAATCAACTTGTTATTTGAGTAAACACTATCCCACAAGCGATCATTTAATTTATTCTTAAATTTAAACCTTATAGAATTAAATGAGAATATGGATACACTTCATGTGTGACCAAAAATACCATTTTCTCAATGGAAATAAGTGAACTTACCTTATTTAAAAAATCAATATCTATTAACATGTTAAGGAATCTATAGAGAAAGTAGTTAATATAGGAACTACAAAAACATTCCTAAAAATTCTACCATGCAATATAATCTCTATATAAACTAATATATCATAATGTCAGATGCATTCTTGTTTCATCACTCTATATTATCTATTTATATTTATTTGACTTTCTAAATTAAACTTTTATGTGAAATACCATGGCTATAGATTTTCCCAGACACTTCTATCTCAATCAAAGTTCCAGATATATATTCTTTCATTAATTTGGAAGGTAAATATTAATTATTAACTTATTAAATTAATATTATATCACTTATAATGAACCTAATGTACGTTACCTCTCCATGAGAATATGTTGTCCTGATTTTCATACATACATTAAAGTATACAGTTCATTATGTTCATTGATAATAATATCAATTATACATAATAATACATATTCTAGTAGGTAGGAATATCCAATGAAACACAAAAAATATAGAATTCCTATTAGCAGGCCTATCCTAATGACCTCCCTTATTGAAGATCACTAAGTTTGTGCTCCATGATAAGAAGTATTAATATCTTTTAAGCCCCAAAAAAATGATAAAAAAACATCACCTATACTGTATTAGAAATATGTATCTAGACCATATGACATATTGATTCTAGAATATCATCAGGGTATTTGAAGGTTCTCATTATAGTGGGGAATTTCTGTAACCTATTATTGTGATGATTAATATAAGGAAATTATCTAATTAATGTTACATATAAGAGAAATTATTAATGAAAAGTTAATTTCTTTTTATTTTAGTAATATAATGTAAAAAGTTAGTCAGTTCTTGGGAACTAACTCTAACATAATCTCATTTTAACTATATCAAAATGCTAACAATTCTAAAGTAATCAGCACTCACTTGATATTCAAGATTTTTCTAAGGTATGACTATAGTTTGTTGTCTTGTCTTGTTTTCCTTTATGGATACTCTGCATACAAAAAATTCTTCTATTCGAGTAAAACTCTTAATGGGATATATCCCCAAATATTTACCTTTTGTCCGCTAACATAAACCTGACATATTGTCTATTACCATAGTAAAAATATTATCACAATACATATATTGTGATTATAATTAACTATGATGGTAAAATTAGAAGACTTATAACAAACCATTATATATTTTATATTTCTTAGTCAGGTGTATTAGATTATACAACATACTCAGTATATATAGAGATGACTACCAATATCTTCTAAAATATTCTATTATTTATGTCATTATCCAAAAAATTATTTTAGATCAAATTTATCTATAGAAGTGATATTTAAGTTTCCACTTGATAACTATCATTCCCTATTCTCTTAGTATCAAGAACAAATTCTTCATACTTTATCAAATACTATTGGAATTTTTTGATACTAATTTGTATAGTTCCCTTGATTTTGTTTGATATTTGTGCATAATGATTTATGAATAATCAATATAAAATCTTAGTACATATCATGGTATATATGATAGATCCCCTAATAGAATCATATGTATAAGAACCATACTTAAAAAATACATAAAATTAATTTTTTATAATGTAATTAATTTTATTTCATTCTTGGAGACCTTTTAGGTTTAGAGTTTTATCGAATCAGGTCACAAATCTTACGTAAATAAATAATACATCAAAAATTGGACACTTATACTTAGTATCTATTTTTACTATATCAATTTTTTTAAGATATAAGAGGATTTATTTTCATGACATATCTTGAAAAGTTTGATCTTGACCTAATCATTTTCCCTACCCATCATTAAAACCCTATGAAAAACATTTTAAAACATGATATGAGAACACAAATCTCAATAAGTGGAATATAAAGAGAAATAAAGAAACCTATCAGTCCATGAATAATCATAAAAATTTACTTTTTTCAAAAAAAAATTTGTATCCAAAATAACCATTTTATTACCCAAGAAATTAAATTCACTACGCAAATCATTTAATTAAAAAATTTCAAAAGAAATATTAAAGAAAAAATAAACCTCTTAAAAGTTTCTTTTCAATCATGAAAAACTCATGAATTTTTTTTCCAAAAAGGTATACATTTCACCCTTAAGATGTAGCATAAACTTCCCATTAAACTTAATCTCACTATCTTACCTTGTGAAATCATAATATTTTCATGAAAACCCATAGTAAGCATAGATACATAAGGTATGAAACTTGAGACATTATTTTCATATCACTCTTATAATCACTCTAACAAATGGAATAAACTACCCTATAAATTCTAATAATATATTACGAGAAACGTGACTGGTTAACTCCATCCCTTTACTTAATGAGTTAAAGAGCAATACAAGGCTCTCCCATCATTGTGATCTACATCAGGGTCACCTGTCGTTATGATATATATATATATATATATATATATATATATATATTGATCACCTATCAAATTTTTTTTCCAAGAACCATAACATATTCATGAAACATAAAATCTTTCATTTTCATTATTAAATTCTTAAAAGTAATCATTAAACCCATAAGAAAACATTTCTGGATATTTAATTATCCATTCCATTTAAAACAAGTTTTTTGAAAATATCCAGTATAAATGGAAAGAGGGGTTTTCTTTGAAGAAAACTTGAAATATTTTAAAGTGTTCCAAGAATAAAACATTTATGGTGGTGTAAAAAACCATTGATTCTATATAAATTAAAATATAATATTCATACTTCATTTTTAATAAAACAATCCATATAAAATATATAAAAAGATTCCTTTTAAAAACTATTAAAATAATGTCAAAAGAGACATAAAATGTCCTTTATAATTCCTTTATGTCCATATAAAAACATATAAAAATTATTTTAAGAATATAGACATTGAAGAAATGTATTTAGAAAATAAATCTTTAAAATATTTTAAATGAGGTTTCTAATGTAAAGAGTTACTTACCTTGAGACTGACTAGTCACATACGTTCTTTAGATTCATGAATAATATAATTATTTTTATTATTTACTTTCTTAAGAAATTTTTTCATATTTATTTTTCTTTTTATTTTATTTATTACCATGTTATATATAATTTATTGATCAATTAAGCTCACGTTATATGTTTTGATGATATTTGGTTTATATGTCCAAAATAAATTTGGTAAGTTGACTACGATCAAAGAGGTCTTTATCACATCATTTACAAAATAATAATAATAAAATAATTATCATTTTTATACATTAATTATAATTTTAAAACCAAACTTGAAATATTATTATTAAAAATAAATTACATTACAATCACAGAGATGATAGGTTATACGTACGCATGAGTAAGAGTTCCATTTTTCAACAAACATGAGAAAAGGAATCTAATTATAATTTTATATTTAATTAATTATTATTATATCATAAATATTTTTTTTCCTTTAAATACACTTATATATATCACCCATATGATGTGGTCATGAAAAAATAAACCGTATCGCTTCGTGGAGTACTACTAGAAAATAGTTTATTTGTGATGGGTTAATTTTGATGGGTAGTTAAACCTTCAAAAATAGTCCCTAAAAAGGAATTATTTATGATGGAACAATTATTATGTTGAAAAAATTCTTCATTTATTATGGAATAAATGTTCTATATAAAATAAAATTAGCAGAAATACTCATCGCCCAACATGAAAAGATGTAGTGATGATTAATAGTGACAATTATTGTATTCCATCACTAATAGTCATCACATAAGAATTATTTTCAATGGAAATTAATTTCCATCAAAAATTATTTTGACAAAAAACTTTTTTGTGATGGATTTAATTCCATAAAAATTAACCCATGAAAATTAATAATTGATTAAAACCAATGCCCCCTTATCCCCTTCTCTTGAATCGCCCGCGGTGCATGACCAATGACCTCCCCCTCCATGATAGTCCATTGTAACCTGATTTTTATAGATCTGTGTTCAAATCACCTTTGTAAAAAATTTCTCTTGTCTCATCTTTCATTGTTTTTGTGTTTTTTTCATTTTATCATACATGATTTAGTTTAGGAAAACCCCAGGTTATGAAATTTATCCAATTTTTATGGTTTATTTGGTATTTAGGATTGTTATAAAATTTTTATTCCCTATTTATGTGTTAATCATGCCCACATGATTTATTTGAATTGTTTTTAGTGTTTTTTATCATTTTTTAATTTGGAAATATGTACTCATGTGTGTCTGTATATGTTAACATGTGAATATATACATATATAAATGTTTTTTAAAAAATATGTAAGATTTTTGATATATATATATATATATTTGTATGTCTATATGCATGTTTGTTTATATGTATATATAGATTTAATATGTATATTTCCTTAAAAAAAGTGTGAGAATATATTTTATGTATTTATATTAATTAATAAATCTTGTAATATATATAGATATATAAAAATATTACCCCATGAATTTACATATATAAACATTTTAAAAAAACTTGTTAGGTTTTTAATATATATATATATATATATATATTTATATAAGAAACATGTAAGGGTTTTAATATATATATATATATATTTATGTGTATATTTATGTATATTAACAATAAAATATATATATATATATAAATATAAATAAATAAATATATATGTATATAACTTTTCAAGAAATGGGTAAGGTTTTCGATTTATATATATAAACACACACATATATAAATGTTAAAAAAACATATAAGTTTATATATAAATATATATATATGTACGTATATATTGATTTGATATATATATATATATATATATATTTAAAAAAAACATGTAAAAATATATTTTATTAAGAAATCATGTAATGTATATATATATTTTAACATCTGAATATGTATTTATAAAGTTTTAAAAAACTCCGTAAGATTTGTTATATATGTTGAGATTCATCACATTTATTGATGAGAGAAGAAAATTATTAATGGATGGATTCATCACATTTATTGATGAGAGATGAAAATTATTAATGGAGAGATTTATATCACCATTAATTGAGGATTTTCTCCCAACATTAATGGATATTTAATTCTCAATGTTAAAGGATGAAATAATGGATGCTGACTGCATTAATTGATGATTATGGACTTGGTGTCTATATAAGGAGGATACAAGAACATATTTTGAAGTACATGGGTGTTCCAACAAGATGTAGCCGGTAAGAGAGACCTGAGAAGGGGTTGCCGTGTTTGCGGTGGCCTGTGTGCTACGATGACGATGGCACGTCGACGTTTGACAGGTGCGGAGAAGCAGCAACACAATTGATGATAGTGTCCACGTATCGAAAGTCTTCCTGACAGTGGTGATCAGGTGGCGTGTCCCGATTGGAGATCGATGACACATCATAACGGCTAGATCATTCGGGTGACGCAAGATGGTGAGAGGTTGACGCATGTTCGGGTGAATATCTCTGAGGTAGTGACGTTTAGTCGACATAAGGGTGAAATTTTTTCATAGATTGATCTTCTGATACATGGAGTCAGCAGTATGTTTATCAGAGATATGGCAGAGGCGTATTGGGGTGTGGTTTTCAAACAGGTTTTCTACGCTCTCTTATTTGTAATTCAAGTTCGGACATTTCTTGGATTATTGTATTCTCTGATTCATAGTGGATATTATTGGGAATTGCCCCATGGTTTTTAATCCACCGCATGGGAGGGTTTTTCCACGTTAAAAAATCCTACGTGTTGATTTATTTATTCTTCTTATATCACTTCCATATTTCGATGAGTTTCTCAAGAATTTTTGGCAAGCAATTTTTGGCCCGGATTCAGGATTCTCCCCAACAATTGGTTTCAAAGGAGGTTGGTTCGTGCTTGCAGTTTAACGTGAGAATTATGGAAGATTCAGATAGGATTGCTGATGAATGCGCAGAGCAGAATAATGTTTGGAAATTAAAGAAGGTTGAGAGAGGTGATGCACATGTCGGCTCAGGGGATGCTGAGTAGGGGGAGAAAGTTTTTCCTGCAGATGCTCCAGATTTTGTGGCGATCATGATTATTGGGGAGAAAGATGTTTCTGGTTCTAGTCTTGTTCAGCAGGATGGTAGAGATACAAATGTGAAAAAGATTTCGGTGTTTGGTTTTCTTTTTTCAGGGGAGCTTATATATTTTTTATCAGAAGTGCAAAAGGATGCCATCATATTTTCTACAGATGATGATGGTTGGTGTAATACCGAACTATTTTTTTTTCAACAGGGTTTGTTGGATGGTTCCATTCATTAATGTGATGGAGGGGGAGATTGTTGATATTCATCACATTTATTGACGAGAGAGGAAAATTCTTAATGGAGGGATTCATCACATTTATTGATGAGAGATGAAAATTATTAATGGTGAGATTTATATCACCATTAATTGAGGATTTTCTCCCAACATTAATGGATATTTAATTCTCAATATCAAAGGATGGAATAATGGATGTTCACTTCATTAATTTATGATTATGGACTTGGTGTCTATATAAGGAGGATACAAGAACATATTTTGAAGTACAGGGGTGTGCCAACATGATGTAGCCGACAAGAGAGACCCGAGAAGGGGTTGTTGCATTTGCGGTGGCCCATGTGGCACGACGATGATGGCGCGTCGACATTTGATAGGTGCGGAGCAGTGGAAAAAAAATTGATGATAGAGGCCATGTATCGAAAGTATTTCTAATGGTGGTGATTAGGTGGCGTGTCCCGATTGGAGATCGGTCGTACATCATAATGGAGAGATCATTCGGGTGACGCAAGCTGGTACGAGGTTGACGCATGTTCGGGTGAAGTTCTCCTAGGTAGTGACGTTTCATCGATAGAAGGGTGACATTTTGTCACAGATTGATCTTCCAATACATGGCATCAGCGGTATGTTTATTAGAGATATGTCAGAGGCGTATTAGGGTGTGGTTTTTACACAGGTTTTCTACGCTCTCTTATTTGTAATTCAAGTTCGGGCATTTCTTGGATTATTGTATTCTCTAATTCATAGTGTGTATTATTCGGAATTTCCCTGTGGTTTTTAATCCTCCGCATAGGAGGGTTTTTCCACGTTAAAAAATCCTGTGTGTTTATTTATTTATTCTGCTTATATTGCTTCCATATTTCATCGAGTTTCTCACGAATTTTTGGCAAGCAATTTTTGGCCCGGATTCAGGATTCTCCCCAACAATATATATATATATATATATGTGTGTGTATGTGTGTGTGTGTGTGTGTTTATATACATTTGATATGTATATTTTTTTTTAAAAAGAGTCAAAATATATTTGATGTATTTATATTAATTAAGATATTATGATATATATATATATAGTAATTATTAAAAATGTAATAATAATTGAAATAATTAGTAATAATTAATAAATATTTTATAATAATTAATAATTAATTAGTCAATATAATTAATAAACAGTAAATATTTGTGTTAATTACAAAATATTATTAATAATTTCAAAATTTGAGGAAATTACGATAATTTGTAAAAGAATAAATACTAAATACATGTAATTGTTAAAGATTAGAAATATTTATTATAAGTTTAGTTATAAATAATTTTTATCACTTAATAAATAATTTTATTAACAAGAAAAAATTAAAAAATATTTGTAATAAATACTAATTTTTTGTCATACCATGCAAAAAAATATAAAAAGTAATAACAACTATTCTAAGTTCACAATAATTCAAATATAATTTTTATTAAGTAAAATAATTTGTATTAATAATTTATATAAATGTTATAATATATATATATATATATAATATTAAAAAAATATTAAAATATTTACCCTCACGTGTGATGTTACCAACACCCGATGCACACAAATATTATGTCGCTCTAAGGGTGAACCTAGTATCCTTGATCTAACGGTGGTCTCAGATTTCTGTTATAATACACCATTACGGAGATAATTAATTTTCTTTTGTAAAAAATTAAAAATAATATTAAATGAATTTCTATCATGTGTGATGTTACCAAAATCTTGAAATACACAAATGTTATGTCACATTTATGGTAAACCCCGCATCTCAGACCTAATGGTGGTCTCCAATTTTTCATACAATACATATTTTGGGAGATACATGATTTTTTTTAAAAAAATTATATTAAATATGTTAACTGAATTACCCTCATGTGCGATATTACCAAATACACGATGCAAACAAATGTTATGTCATGTATAGTGTAAACCCAGCATCCCTGATCTAACAGTGGTCACAAAATTATGATATGATACACCCTTATAGGGATACATCATTTTTTTTAAAATTATAATAAAAATATTAAATGAATTACAATCATGCATGATGCTACCAAAACCTCGACGTGAACATGTTATGTCACATATAGGGTAAACCCCATATCTCAGACCTAACAGTGGTCACTGATTTTTCATATGATACACATTTTAAGATATACTTAATTTTTTTTATAAAAAATTATAATCAAAATATTAAATGAATTACCGTCACGTGCGATGTAACGAAACAATTAACACACACAAATTTTATGTTTTGACTAGGGTAAACCCAATATCCTTGATCTGAGGGTGGTCTTAGATTTCTGATATAATACACCATTATGGAGATACTTCATTGTTTTGTAAAAATATATAATAAAAATATTAAATCAATTATCATGATACTTGATTTTACCAAAATATTAACACACACAAATGTTATGTTATATCTATGGTGAACCCTACATCTCATACCTAATAGTGGTCTATGATTTTTCATACAATATACAATTTGGGAGATTCTTAAATTTTTTATAAAAAATTATAATATAAATATTAAATGAATTACCTTCACATATAATGTAACCAAAAAACCAACAAACACAGATGTTATGGCGTGCCCAATGTAAAGCCAAAATCCTAAATCTAATGATGGTCTTAGATTTCTAATATGACACACCATTGTAGAGTTCCTTCAATTTTGTGAAAAAAATAATAATAAAATATTAAATCAATTACCACCATGCGTGATGTTGCTAAAATCTTGATGTTCACAAATGTTATGTCATGTATAGGGTAAACCCCACATCTTGGAACTAATTGTGGTATCCAAATTTTCATACGATACACAATTTAGGTGATACTTAATTTTTATAAAAAAAAATTATAATAAAAATATTAAATGAATTAACCTCATATGAAATGTAACCAAGCACCAAATGCACACAAATGATATGTCGCACTTAGGGTAAACCATATATTTTGGACCTAATGGTGGTACAAGATTTACCATATGATATAACATTCAGAAGATATTCCATTATTTTCATAAAATAGTGTGTGTGATATAATATATTTAATTTTTATTTTATTTTCTCTGAGTGTCTATGGGCTCTAGAATCCTATGCTGACCCAATGCCTCACTCCGATCATATTTAATAGAATATTACAAGGTGTTAAAATATAATAATAATTTTTAATTATTCAAAATTATCAGTTATAATTATTTTATTTATCCTATTTTTTAGATAACTATAGACTTTGGAAGTAGACACATGTTTTTATTACAAAATTTTGATTAGATAAATCATCGCAAAAATCCCAATGGATTTGGTATAAGTCATGTATACATTGATGGTGTTGAAACATTTATATCATTTTCATCGTTGAATTCAGACTTTTTTAAGGAAATATTCAATGTCCATGTAAGAAATGTGATCTTGGGATACTCAAAAATGTTTGAAAATGTTGTAATTCATAAATTGTGTTTTTTATTTCGTAAAGATTATATTTTTTAGTATCAACAGGGTGAACAAGATTCAATAGAAAATAATTTTTTTATTCTAGATCCATAATTTCAGAATTTAGTAAATGAGCCTGCTGGTCCATCTATTCAGGAAACAAATACTCAGAATGATATTCCAAATCCTAAATCTAAACCATCTCCCTTTTACAATTTGTTGAAATATACTGATGGGGCCTTTTATCTGAGATGCTTGATAATAAAAATCAAATCTATTACAAAATTTATAACCATTAAATCAGATTTTGGACTGTAAAATATTTGTTTTTATAAGATATTATTATTGTTTAATTTTTTTTTCCTGACAAAAATACATTATCCGTAAGTTTCTATGAAAGTAATAGGTTGCTACATAATTTGAGTCTTAATTATGGGAGGATTCATGCATGTTCAAATTAATGCATCTTATATTATGATGATTATAAATCATTAGTTAATTTTCCAACAGGTGGATAATTGAGGTATAAATAGACATAACAAGGAAAATATAGATTTCTTGTGAAATAATTGAGGCATTTTCTAGTTACACTTCATTTAGAGTGTTTATTTATTTCTTGAAACATCACTGCATTGATGAAATGGAAAAAATAAAATATTTCCTTCAGTAAAATCTTAAATCATCCATGTGATGATGATTTTTGGAAACACTTTGATTAGATGCATCCTTCTTTTTATTCATAACCTCATAACATATGGCTGGGTTTTTCTACTGATGGGTTTTGTTCATTTGGAACCTACGATAATCAATATTCTTATTGTACTATTTTCATTAGTCCATACAACTTTTCTCCTTAGATACTGATGTAGGAACCATATATATATGCACTGTTATTAATTATTGGGCAACCAAATAAGAATATTTATCATTATTTGAAGCCACTAATTGATGAGTTAATTTCATTATGGAACAATGGTGTGATAATATATGATATAATTGCAGATAAGAATTTTATACTAAAGGTTTCATTAATATATACGATCAATGACTTCCCATCTTAAGGTATGTTATCTGGATGAATTACATATGGTCTAAAATCATTTTTGTACTACATGGATGAGAACAAAGCATTTTTTCTTGCTAATGGGAGAAAGGCTAGTTATTTTTACTGCCATTAGATATTTCTTCATATGGATCACCCTTTTTGAAGGAATATAAATACTTTTATAAAAGGTATAATTGAAAGAGATGAACCTCCTATAGTGATATCTTATATTCAGATAAAATATATCATATCTTAATTACCTCATATTTCTTTTTGACCAACCATAAAAAAAAAAAAACTAAATTGTTTTACGAGAGATCATAATTGGATAAATCAGTGTATTTTTGATACCTTCCATATTGGTATGATTTTTTGGTTCATCACATTTTAGATGTAATGAAAATTGAAAATAATCTTTTTGATAACATATTTTATACCATTTTGGACACACTTTATAAGAACAAATATACACTTCTAGAAAAATGACCTATATCCACAGACCTATAACCACAATTTTATAGCTATGTGGATATATCTTAATTTATATCCATAATTTAATTAAAACCATGTCTCTATGGGCATTTGAAGCCACCCTATACTAAAACGAATGGACATATGGTTTGATTAGTTTGGGAATCTTCCTCCTATCTATAAACCCCTCCCATTACCCTATCATCTGTGTGGCCCTCCTTCCCTGATGGTGCCCCTCACAAGATCTCCTATCCCCAACCCTCCTCCCCCGACAATTCCCCTTGTGATGCTTCCCCTCTCCCATTACCCTCTCATCTGTACGACCATCCTTCCCCAATAATTCGCCTCACGAGCTCTCCTCTCCCTAAAACTACTCCCCCGATGGTTCCCCTCATGATGCTGCCCCTCCCTACCACCGAATGAGGCCACCCGACCATGAGATCTCATATTAGACTCTCCTCCCCTGATGTTGCCACTGAACGTAGATAACTCACCTCCCCGATGACGCTACTCCTATGGTTTCATCTTCATTTCACAGTATGATGTGAGGGATACTCATTTGATATCTTATTGAATTAAAATAAATCTCATTTTTATGATATAAATTCATTTAATATCAGTACCAAAGAATCATATGAATTAATATATCTAATTATTTAAAATATTGAAATTCTTTAAATCTCATCATAATTTTTTGTAGCATTTTGTGTTTTTACTTTTCATAGGTGAAAACTACCTTTACACAGGTTTAATATTAACCTTTTAATATCTCCTTACCATTATGAATGTATTTAATTACCATCACATAGATCTGAATTCACCTTTACATAACATCTTCTAAATTTACATAGGTACTCAGTTACCTTATGAAACTCAGTCCTTGTATAGTTTTACCTTGACGTAGCACCTGGATTACCTTTATAAAAGTAATGTTACCTCCAACTGACCCTTATTCATCTCAAACAAACTATTAGTTAGCCTTAATACTTTTAGTGACATTGGTCCTGAATTCAGATTTGCCTATACGTAGCATTCCTCTAACCTTTACATAGATCAATGTGATTTTGAATTACCTTTTCACTATTCTGAATGTTTCCAATTACCTTTTCATAGTTAATTCAATTCTTAATCTACCCTTATGTGGATAATATAAATCAAGATTATCCTTTACATAGGTCACAAATTCAACTCATAATCAACTTAGGTATCTCTAAAATACTCCTGAGGCCTTCCAAATTCCTTCTAAATTCCATAAAATGTGGTAGACAATGTTTTATTAACCATTTGTAGTTGTCTTTATCTTTAATATTAGTGCAACAAACATACCAATTAAAGGTATTATCCTTGAACTTATCCATCTAGTTGTTCCAAGTACTAGCTTGTACTTATTTACTTTTTATTCATACTGACAACACCTCAACATATTTATAACATACCTATACACATATTTAAATATTCTTATATCCTCCTTATTGAAAAAAGTATAGTTATGCATAGTCACTTTATTCTCCCCCTTTATAATTGTTTTCAATACTTCCAAGCATATTAAATGTCAATATGTATGTGTACTCATTTATTTTCTCATCGTTATTAACAATAAAATGAAAATTTTATGTAGGATTTGGTTATACCTCACTCAATTACTCCTTATTATTCTTAATAAATGTTTTCTTTAGAAAAAATTCTTCTACCTCATTAAATCTGAATTCTAGACTGGTTCTCTTGTGATAGAAGAATGGATTCTCAAACTTACTTATAAATTAACCTTTAGTTTTTTACTCTAATTCTATATAGGATAACTTAGTGTATGAAACTAGATATACATCATCATTACACCAACATAGATCCTTAATATTTTATTATGTGGTACCAAAACCAAAAATCTCAATATAGAGCCTATTCAACTGACTTATCATGAAATAAATACTCTTCACCCAACTCAAAAAATGAACTAGAAAATTTCAATTGCAAGAAAATATAATCCTTTTTGTTTTCAAAAACATCAACTATCACCCCCTTTATAATTATAATTTTCATGATCAAAACATGGATAAAAAGTGTGATTGGAATACCACAACTTTGAATTTTTTTAGGGATATTTAAATTTCTAGATTTAATGTTGATTTATATTTTTAACAACACCTCGTCATCTTTAATCCCCCTAGAGAGATGTAATCAATTATTCTCTATCATGGAAGTCATTAAACTCCATGAAGAGAAATTTCTATTTCTATCCAATAGTGAAATATTCATCCAACTCTCCCTTTATATAATGCCTTCAATTCCCTAAAAGTTAGTTTATAATGAAAATAAATGGAATAATGGGGGGGGGGGTTGAAAAAAAAGATCCATAGAAAGTGGATTAGAGATATGATTTATCACTAAAACCTATTATTTTATGTCTCCTATATTTAGAACTTATATATCTCTTCATGCTTGCATCCCTTTTTTCTTACAGATTTGAGATTCTTTAGAAAACATAGACTTATTTATATCAATTTCATTATGTGGGGACCCCTTTATGTGTGTAATAAATGTACTCTTCATCTATAGTATTATTCTTATTCTTGATATTACCTCATTGATATAAAATATAAATTACTGATTTATTACATGATGGCTAGATTTCTTAGATTTCCCACACAACTTTTTCTCTTTAGATGTTTGCTATATTTGTTTATGAAGAAATGTCAGAAAAATAATAGCATGATGACTCTATGGGGAACATCTTCCACAAGTTCCTTTTAGTATTTCTGATTTTATTTTATTGTAATGATTTGATAATTTTTTTGATAAAAACTTCTTCCACATGAGACTATTCTTTTTCCTCATTAAAGTGATCCACTTCCTTTATGAATTGTTCCCCTTTATTAATTCAAGATCCAAAAAAGATACATGTTATTCCAACAGTTGTTGAAATTACACTAGATTATGGTTATGAATGGTATAAATGATACTCAAGTACATAATTTATGATACTTATATAGCATAGGGAAATAACCCATATATAGTTCTCTAGACATCTCCATTTTTCAGCCTTAGCTTCAAAATTTTGGGTTTCTTCAAATCAATGCAGAGCTACAAAAACTAACTTTTGTCCATCTCCAATCTTCTCATAAATTAATTCAAATGTTATTAAACACTTATATTAATAATCCTTCATGTGTGATATATATTTTATGGTTTCTAAATTGATATATCACTTTAATATCCTATTCAAATTAGGTTAAACATTTTTTAATAACATCTCACACATTTTATAAAATAGCTAGCAGCTCATTAACATTTAAAATGTTTTAGATAGCAGTTATAAATCTATGGTAATTTTATTAAACATGAATAATTTTTCAAAAAATCATAACATGTAATTGGTTTCTCACCCAGTAACTGGCTTCATTACCCATATTCCATGGGTAGCCTCTTTACTTACCTTTTCTATGTTAATCCACTTTCTCTTTTGCAACTTCAATGGAATCTTCCAATATACATTTCCAACGTACATTGAAGCTCACTAAATGATAAAAAATAAAAACATATCTTTACAGATCCAAGGGAACATCAATATCCCACTTTAAATTTATAAATTCTAAATTTTCTTAAGATGCAGTCCAATACTTCACCACTTAATTAACAGTAAATGAAAAGGATGGAAAGTTGGTCTCACGAATGTTTATAATTTTTCAGAAATCCATGAAATTCAATTCATACACATAATTATGAAAAAAACTTCTAATGGACAGACTTCTCATATCAATATGTTCTAATTTTAATAAAGTCATCTTCTCCTAATGAATTCATACAATTTCTATGTTTTTAATTATTTCAACGTGATAAGGGTGGCATAAAAATTTTCCTTGCAATGTACCATCAAATAGACAATTGTATGTCTTATTGGGATAAACTGGTTTAGATAAAAAAGTGAAACATTTAGACAAAAAGTTTTCAAATAAATAAATAAACAAGTAATATTACTTTTTATTTTCTTTCTCATGGGATAGTCTAATTATATTTTCAATAAAGTGTATAAAAACTTTTCTTCAATTCCATAAAATCTATCTAGAATTATATATTATTGTGAAAAAAATTGTTTTAGAAGATTGGACTTCTTTAGTTTATCCCCCAATTGGTAAAATCCATTCTTCACCATGGTAGTTTCTGGGCATGAATAATATCATTTTTTAGTTTACAGGATATGAGTATTAGGGTATCAGAGTATAAAGATATTGAGGCATGTAATTTTTTAATGTAATGAATTAGAGAATAGGTATATGGAAAAAGTAGTGTATCATAATATAAGAAATAGAGTTTGATAATAATAAATAAGAATAATGTATCACGATACAAGGTTTGATTCGAGTGGTGCGTGCCTTGTACCGCATCCTCAAATGACCTCTCCCTCTTACTACACAGCGCGACTTTGAAAACTATGAAGTCATATATGTGCAAAATGATTATCAAAAGATTTTAATTACAAATAAAATCTCCCCATTAGGCATAGTTATTAATGACAGGTGCGATGTCTTTCCATTGCACAATGGCTAGAGCTAGATAACATTATTCCACAAAACGCTTGCGCAATTTCCCAGTTGAGATGGTTCTTTGTGGAAAGCACTATGTTTGGACATGGTGCAGTGTGGTGCTGTGGGTGCCATTTCTCAATCATATTTTTTTTGGTTTTTTGAAACTTTTTGAAATTCTAACCCACATATATTAAAATACATTATTAAAAAAACCTTTTTTAAGTAAAGTGATACCCCTCCTCCCTCCCTTAACTCTATGCAAAACATTCATCATGTGCCACGACCAAGTATAACTAGAAAGCCTATCTTCTAACTTATTATTTGTCATTATTTAAATTTACTTATATACCCTTTGTGTGCTACTAGTTAATATTTTCCACGCACTATGCTGCACATGGGCATTCGCATTAGAGGACCTTGTTTCCATTGTGCACCATATTATAAACAACCATGCCAATAAGGCCATAATTCAAGAATAATAATTATTTCATTGTAGATACATATATATTATGTAATGTAAATGCAAAATAGATTGAAATCAACAACATAGTACATCTCATAGGAGTGTGTAGATATATTATTTTACTATTCATTTAAGATATTTGATATGATATATTTTAAAACGTGTAATTTTTCTGAGTATGGATAGAAGTTGGATGTACAAATTTGATCAGATCACTGATGTGTTTCATAAGGAGTTACTATATTTTTTGGACTTTGCATTCAATTATGATTCAGATGGAAGATTGATTCGATGCCTGTGTTTTGATTTCACTAGAAGACCATAGTTAAATTGTGAGGAAATGAGATACCATATCACTAAAAGTAGTTTCCAAAAAAATATCATGTGTGGTATCACAATGGAGAAAAAGATCAAGTGGAGAATGAAATTTATTTGACTGAAAGTATTGGAATGAAAATTTTTATTTCTGATCGATTTCCATTTGTTTCTGAAGCCATATCCTCATATAGAGTTGGGAAAGCAGAAATGAATACCAAACCACAGTTTTCATCTATTGATCATAATGATGATGTTGAGAGTGTAATAAACCTGATGGAAGATGAAAATACCCAGTGTATCAAGCATGTGAAAAAATGAGTAAACTTGATTTTTAATGTGATTATATCTTGGGAAAGGAATGTATGGATTTGTTAATACAACAATTGACTATCTCCTTATATTTAATAAGGATTTACTACTTAATGATTCATGTATTCCAGAAAATGATTACATGGCATTAGAGTTGGTTGAAAAATATGGATTTTTATCAGCTAAGATTCAGTCTTTCCCTAAAGTATATAGTCTATTTTGGAAGGAAAATGTAGAGTTGAGTCAGTGAAAACAATGTGGTATATCAAGGTAGAAGAATAATAAAGTCGAAACTCAATATCATATACCAGAGAAAGTGATGTTGCACTTACCTTTAATTCCCAGGCTTTAAAAACTTTTTTTGTTAGATCAAATGGAAAAAATATGAGATGACATGAAGATTAAAGAAATAAGGATAATAATGAAATAGTGAATCCTACTTATGGGTCAGATTTGAAGAAATTTGATAGGTTACATCCTAATTTTGCAGCTGACCCACAAAATGTTAGATTGAGATTATCCTGTGATGGTTTCAACCCATTTCATCTGATGCATACTGCATATAGTACTTGGTCTATTTTCATTCACATTTATAACTTTCTTTCATGGATGTGTATGCAGAATCCATTTACTATCATGAGTATATTGATATCTGGACCTAGTGATGTTGGAAATTATATTGATGTGAACTTGTATCCATTAATAGATGATTTAAAGGAGCTTGGATTGTTAGTACGCAAGCATATGATGCATTTTAGAATGAGTACTTTATGTTTCATGAAGCTTTATTATGGATGATCAATGATTTCCCTACATATGGAATGATATTTGGTTGGAGTAGAAATAGGAAATTATCCTTCCCTATTTTTATAAAAATTAAATATTCCTGGCGATTAATGTTTCAATGAAAATTTTGCTCTATAGGGTATCGAAAATTTCTACCTCTGGATCATCCATAAAGGAAAAATTGAATACATTTCGGTAATTCCATTGAGACAGATGAAAAACCTCAGCGAATATCAAGGATTGATATTGATAAAGAACTTGATGGTTTGAATTATGTTCTTGTAAAAGGTCAATCAAATATCAAAAATAGAAAGCATGTTAATTCAAATTACAATAACAATTGGAGAATGAAAAGTATATTCTTTTAGTTCCTGTATTTTTTATGGAATTTATTGCACCATTTTTTGGATGTAATGTATATGAAGAAAAAAATTTGTGAGATGTTACTTTATAGTCTGTTAAAGTAAAATTAAAAACAAAATATTATTTGTAGTCACATCAAGATTTGATGGATTGGGGTTTAAGAGAAATACTTCATCCAGAGTTAATTATTCAGAGTAAATGGAAAGTCCCTTTTTCCTATTATTTGATGACAGATGTGGGGAAAAAAATTTCTTCAGGTTTTGTAAAGTTTTAAGTTTCCAGATTTTTATTAAAGTAACATTTCAAAAATGGTGTATACACAATATATTAAACTATAATCTCTTAAAACCCATGATTACCATGTCTTTTTTACATGAGTTGATTTCCATTGCCATTTTCCATTTACTTTCACATAATGTTAGAGTTTTTGTGATTAAGTTATATCATTTTTATAAAGACCTTTGTGCCAAAATACTGAGAAGACGTTTTTTCAAAAATTGTAGAGAGATGCATTGATTATTCTTTGTGACTTGGAGAAAATTTTTCCACCGTCACTTTTCACATGTATGTTACATATTATTGTGCATCTGCCGACATAAGTTCTTTTTGGTAGTCATGTTTCGACTTGATAGATGTATCTAACAGAAATAATTATGTTTAAATTTAAATCTTATGTGAGAAATAAATATCATCCCATAGGCTCTATTATGATAGGATATTTATAACAAGAATGATTTGATTTCTGTTCATCATACTTGGCTAACATCACTATGAGGTCTAATCGACTAATGAGAACTGAAGATGAGTAATATGTTCCCATTAAGCCTTTATTTACTTCACTTCCCTAAATAATAGGGATATCTATACCATACATTTTGTGTACTTTATGTTGGGAAGAGTGGGAAATGGATAATCATATAGTATTGATCAAATGTGGTGTGCTTGATGATTACATCAAGTAAGTAAACTAATAAATCTGTATTTTTTTTATTTTTTGATTTCTTTATGTCTTCTAACATTTTAAAGGATTCATATTTGTAGAGATAATTAAAAATTATATAAAGGATATATCATTCTCTATCTATTAATAGGAAGGAACAATTGCACAGTAAATAATTTACTACTTAGTTAAAGTCAAAGGTTATAGACTTATCTTTTACCTTATAACATAATCGTAGGTATCTGTTTAATATTCAATGTTGGTATCTTTCAGGTTTTAACTTTACCTATGAATGATGTATTAGATGAAATAATAGCATTGGACTTTGGTCTAAACAAGGTGATATATGATTGTAATTTGACGGTTGTCAATGGATTTAAATTTATTATAAATAGCTATGAAAAAACAAAAAATGACAACGCAACATGACAATGTTATTATAATCACTAAAATAGATTGTAATGAAAGTGAATCAGACAAGAAATCTTGATTTGAAAATATATAATATTAAGGGGTTTTTGAAAGAATCATTTTATTATATTACTATGCACATGGTTTTGTCGTAATGATCAAATGCAAGTGGTTTGATTCGATGACATTAAAAGGAATGCATATAGATAACTGTGGATTTGGAGTGATTGATATAAACTACCATATTCATACTGATGAACCTTATTTTCTTGCGTCACGATCTAGATAGGTGTTTTATGTAACTGTCCTGTTAAAATAACAATTTGGTGTTATTATGTATGTCATTCCTAGAAATATTTTTGATGAAGTCATGGATGATAATGATGTTGTGGATGAACCTATCTATATTTATTCGAATGTTTCATTTGATGACATAGATGATTAAATTATTATAATATATTGTGAACTAGAAATTATCATAGAGCACACATAGATTTGGAACATTTGTATGTATTTATCTAATACTGTTGAAATATTGTATGTGTTTTTTTTTAAAATTTCATACATGATATCAAATTACCTAGTATTTCGCCAAGAAATTTCACAAGATATGATGTGTTTTTTTCAAATAATGTATTGATTATGAATCAAAAATATAAAAATTAAATTATACAGAATAATTTTTGAAATGAAATACTGATTTTTTTATGTTCTCAAAATATTATTTTTGATGATAAGTAGATTTGAGATATATTTCTACAAATGTACCAGTCATGTGCACAACATTTAATCAGAAATGTTGGGTGAATGATTATTGGAATTAGTGTGAATTTAGAGATGAAAATTAATTTATACAATGAATAAAGGGTTATAATTTGTACAACCTAGGAGTATACTTCCTTAATTCAAACTATTTGAAACTTTACTCTTTACTACTTAGTTTAACCTTAGAAAAATGGGAAAAAGGATAAAATGAGTATTCCAATTTCATAATCTATAAAAAAAATAAAAAGTGACAAAAACTTATTTGGTAACCTTAATAGATAAAATCCATGAGATGATATATTACAGTACCCAAGGCATAAAATTTGAAAGCCAGTCAAAACTTGTAATAAACACTCTTTAATTGATAGTGATTATTTGATAAAATATATCTTCAAAACATGTAATAATAAGTTGATCATATATTTGTTACCAATTATTCCAGACATTCTAAAGTAAAATTAATATCAAGGGTTGAATGAATTTCTTCTTAAATTTATGAAGACACACTAGTGGTGGATCAATAAATCTATCTAGATAAGAATAATAATTCTTAGTAGTGAGGACACCTTACCTAACCAATATTCAAAGGGAGTGGTATTCACCATTAAAAACATAAAAATGAATATGATCTATAAATTTAGGTGAAATATGATCTTCAATATTAATGAGATGAATAATAGATTCACAAATTCTAAAATGATCTAGATTTGATAGAATCGATCTAGATTGATCAACATGTGTAACAAGCCAATTTTACTCCATAAATTTTGAAAAAATTACTTGGGAGGAACCCATTTGACATACTACATAACTAACCTGTATGAGTCACATAAGGTTACCTATAGAATTGATAGTTTGTAGAATAATTTCCCCTTATAAATCCTTGAAAATAATCTATCCTTATGGAAGCATGTTTGAGTACCTAGTTTTCAATGTAAATGTTAAAGAAACCTAGAATTTTTGGAATTCTTAGAGGCCCAATTTCTTAATGTCAAGGAAACAAATTCCAGTAAAATTAAAAAAAATACCCCCTTGAAACATTCACAATATTTCTCATTTATATTACCATTCAAAATAAAGTTTGGGATGGAATTTTCAATCCAATTCCACAAATCCATAGGCTGTTTTAAGATATGAGAACCATATTAAAACAATGATATAATCATTTAATTTACAAGACATAACTAGCCTACCTGGGATATGAATTACCCATATAACTACCAAGTTGAAGAATATTAACACATTCAAATGTTTTGAATTAACACTCCTGAACCATTGCCTATAGGATAAAACCACATTGGTTAGGAGAAGCAATCATATAAGCAATATCACCCAATCTCATTTCCCCCACATTACTAATGATATTTTGAAAGGTATTACCAAAAAAAATTGTTATGTGTCCAGCCACTTATGTAGAATGATATCTATTATGGATAAAGATATTAAACTCAGAACTATTTCATCAACATCCATACCCTACTGGTTAAAGAGAGATTCAAAGTTTCTTACTAAATAAATGGATATATACGCCTATGTATTAATGGAATACCCATAAAAAATAAAATAGATATATTTTTATCAATCCTATCCTTATCAAAAATATTAAAGAACATTAAGTTACTATTACAATATTTTCGTAACCTAAAATGAATTTTATCGAAAAAACAAATTTCACCTTGGTATTGAGTATACTTTCAAAGTTAGTATATTATTTTAAATTTTCAGGTAAACATGTTCGATTATAATGATGTTAGAATAAGAAGAATATAGAGAAATGAACTACATATCAGAGATTTAGGCATGTCTTCTCTAATCCCCACAGTAAGTACAATTTATGTTTGAATATTATGTTATTTAATATTATTTATCTTGTTATCGTTAGTTTTATTTTATCAACCATGATATTTTAGAATACATCATTGAGGAGATGGTTGGATTATGCTGCAGAGGTTGATAGTATGGCGGGGGGTAATAGTAGGACCGATTCTATTGTTCATCCTACCACTATACCGCTTTAGTCATAGGGAGGTCATTTAGTTCAGCCTCCCTTAATCCTGTTTTGGTCACTAGGATGTCATCCTATGATTATGACATCTCTATATTTTCCATACCCACCCTTTTTATATCTCTTTCTATCCACACCCACACATGATGGTAGTTCTCAGGCTCCCAAACCTCATTACCCATTCATGCCATCTACTATACAGGGAACTGCTCTCCCATATATCCCACCGTCATATCCATATCTATATCAACCCTCATCTGTACAGAGCTATCCATCTACTTTTTCCCTCCATCTGTACACTTATCATCATCGACTAAACAGAGTACTCCTACTATAGATATCCCACACACCAAAGAAGCTACTCCTCATCCTCTAGACATAAAAATTCACCGGTCAGCAGATCCCCCATCTATAGGTTAGTGTTTAAACATTACTGATATTTATTAATGATAAATTCATATATATTATTTTACTTTACACATTATTTTTCATGATTAGCTACAGAATCCACTAGATGATGAGGCCGCATAAAAATGTGAGAAGTCTGGAATCGACACATGCAGATCATGGTTCAATACAATGAGGATAGTGATATAATTTTAAAAAAGGTAAGGAATGTAAATGTTTTATGGTAACACTTTATAAACACAAAAATATCATTCTAGTTCAACCAATAAGTTAGAGGGAAGTTGGATAAAAAATAAAGAACAATGAATGGGTAGATATTTGGGTAAGTAATGTTAATCAACTTTTATATATATATTAATTTATAATATTTCCTTAACAAATATTTTTTCTAAGGTAGGTTCGATATAATTTTCCTGATGGAAAAAAATGCCAAGGTTACAAGATTAATGGAATTAGGTGATATGTGGTGAGAGTACAAGTATGAATTGTATGCTGGTTGAAAAAAGAAAGTTGATATGGAGCTTAAAGAAATTCCGATCATTCATGATTGACCAATATCACAATACAAGGAGATAATCGACTATTAGAAGCACCTAGAGCTTAAGGTACTAGTTAAATTTATATATATAATCATTTATTTATTTCAAATTTTTTTTATAGTATAAATTACCTATTTTTTTATGTTAATGGAATTATATAATTTATTTTTTATAAGAGATATCATATAGAAATATAATAAATAAGAGTGCAATGAAATACATTCATACTCTTGGACACACTTCACTTCTAGATCATGAGAAAACAAAGCTAATTTAATATTTAAAATATTTAAATGGGATTCCATTTTGCCTTTATGATTTATGTATTATACAAACAAATCTAATATTTTATGCCTAAAATATTCAAATGGGCTTCTAATGTTGCTTTATTTATTTGTTTTTTTCCAAAAAATGACATTGAATATCAAGGGTCACATTTCTCACTCTACCTTGTTTTGTACAACCAGGAAAGAAGAGACGGTACTATAGTTAAGAGCGACACTCAGGAGATAATTATAATCATAATTTAATTTATTTTTATTTTGACCAAATTTAATTATTTATATTATTAATTTAATTTAATTTATGTTATATTACATTTAACATATTTATTTAGAGGCATTGGCACAAAAAACCCCGAAAATTTGGGGCTGAACGATCATCTGCATCAAGTATAAGGAGATTAGCATAATAAAAGAGTGTGTTGTAAACTAGGGAAGAATATTGTACCATATAGATACTGGTATTCCAACATAATTTCTTCAAGTTCCGGTTCTGGTTTGGTTATAGTGGAACACATTATCGCCATAATAGAATAAGAAAAAACAACTAAAAAAAGCTCAAAGAGAAAAAGAAGATAATCAACGTGAAAAGATTATAAATGAACGTATAATGAAGGATATGTATACAATTCCATCTACACTTACACGGGAAGATGATGCAGTGTTTGATTTATATTTAATGTTGATTCATTCTATTTATGTAGATCCCTCTACACTTTCCGGTGCCGGTGCCGGTGGCGGTGCCGATGTCGATGCCTGTGGTGATGACGATGATGATGCTGATGGTGTGAGAGGTGGTGAGCGTGTTTCTATAGGTGGTGTGGATGAAGGATATGATGGTTCCTATGATACTAATATTAAGGTCCACTTTTTATGTTAACACTTTTTTGGGTTTGTTTCTATGTTTAATTTTATTACATTGTTAAGTTTTATTATTGCTATATTTAATTGTATTTTGGTGTGTCTGTATTTTTCTTCATATACTGAATTATTGTATTATGGTGTCTATTTCTGTAGTTTTTAGGTTTTTTTATTATTATATTGAATTTAATTCTTCTTCAATGCGTCCATCACACCTCCTCGCCGACACTGCTCCGAGGCGGCTGCCTCCCAACCACCTCCAGTGCGCCTTCGACAGTACGTGTTATTAAATTTTTGAACCAATTTTTGTTCTATTTTTCTAAAGTGAAAATGTTAATTTTTTTCCTTCTAAACTATTTCGCCTTTTAATTTTTCAAGTGGACTGTGCATGAGTCCTATAGTCAAAAACTTCTACAAGAGGGACCTACGTAAGCCAACCCCCACCCTTTCTACAAACCATACTCTTCTCGCTCGCAGTTAGTCTTATTCCTTTATCCATGCACTTTTGTTGCAACATGCACATTTTTGTTTAATGATACTCTTATTAATCATAACTTATATTTTATTTTTACCTTTTCATATTTTATTCACGTTTTTAGTTTTTCTTTGTACATGATTTTTTTCCAATTATATTGTGAAATATCATGACACTTTCCTTGGAAAGTGCTTGAGAGAATGTTTGATTCTTTTAATTTCTTATAGTATGTTATCAATGTGTGGAAGGAAAGAAAAATAACTATATAATAATGACTCATTATAAAATGCCTCTCAAACCAAAATACAAGTTTATTTTTTACACACCTAAGAGAAAAGGTCTAGTCAAGAATTTAGACCCCTTTACAACATACAGCTACCACGTACCAAATGATTCAATAATAAGGAAATAATTGAAGGAATCTACTCTTACTAAAAAAATGGTCATTAGAAGTTATAGATCTAATATTTACAGAAGAATATATTTCCCAACAAAATAAATAACATGAATACCTTCAACAGATTAATGTTGTGATTTTGGGAGGGTCCTGGGCTGGGGGGCTACTACAGGGGGTCTGCTAGGGGATTTTTTTTGGGGGGGGGGGGTACTGGGTGGGGTGGGGTGGGGTGTAGGGGGATAGGTAGGGGGTGGGGGGGTGGGTGTTGGTTGGGGTTGGTCTGGGGGGGGGGGGGTCCAAGGGGTTGGGTCGGGGGGGTGTAGGGGATGGGATGGGGGGGGGGGTGCCTTTTGGGGATGGGGGGGGGGTGCTGTAGGTCGGGGGGTCTTCTGTAAGGTAGGATAGGTTGGGGGGGGGGTGCTGGGGGCTTGGTTTGGGGGGTGGGGTGGGTGCTAGTTGGGGCTGGGGGGGGGGCTATTACGGGGGTGGGGGGGGGGGGCTTCTGCTGGGCTGGGGGGGGTTAGGGTTGGGCTGGGGGTGTGAGTGCTTATTGGGGTGGGGGTGGGGGTGCTGGTTAGAGTGCTATTGTTGTGACAATTTTGATATGGGAACTGTAATGTTTTTTTGGACTATTAAGCTTTTGAATAATTATAATATAGTAATTCCTATGATAGTAATTAGTTTAGTTTTGAGTATTTTTTTTAATCTTTGCCAAAATTTTCATATGCTAAAAGAATTCATGATTCTACATATTGGATATTCTTCGTTCGAGGAATCCATAAAGATGGATGTAGAAGGGTATCATCACTTAAAGGTTTGATCTTGTAGTTGTTTCATCTTTCACTTTGTCCCAAAAAATATCTTAGATTACAGATTTTTGTTTCTATCTATTTTCTAGTTGTTATTAAGTGAAAGTATGGTCAAGATGCAACCAATGTAGGTGATGAATGTTTCTTTTCTCCTAATATCTTGGTTTATTATGGGTCACCAGGCCCCTATGTCTCTGTTTTGTATTATTTTTGTAACAACGAGTCTTTAAAAATTCTTTTCAACTTGTATGTTGCCTATTTTTTCTTTGAATCATTTCAAATTTTAGGTGAAAAAGTAGGCATGTATTTTTTAAAAGCATGTTTTTAATGGTTAATTTTTATTTTCTCCCCTGAAATTTGTAGGAAAATAGAGGGTCTTGAATTGTTGAAAATAGCCATAGGAAAAGATGGGTATACTGGCAAAGTAAGTTGTTCTCTTTATGTCCCTGATATCAGTGGTTGAATTTATTAACCTTTTCTTATTTATATTATACTATAATCAGCCATAGATATCATAAAAATTTCTCAAATATATGTATAGTTTACTTTAATAAAGATTTAATTATGAAATAGTATAATGAGATTGCTTTGTGAATACAATATCATGATACCCACATCATTCCTATAGAGTATCCACATCATTTCTATACAGTTTCATTCCACATTATTCCTATATAGTATGAATATAATTTACAGATATATTCATACAATTTACTCATATGAGTTATTCATTTTTTTCCAATAGAATTATGTAATGGAATTTACCAACATATTTAGGTAAATGAATTATACAGTTGAAATAATATGTAATAACTATAATTAAAATTATTTCAGGTATATTTTTTACTTTAAATTATACTAGGTACATTCGACACCACTATATTCTCCCCACCTGATATATTCCAGATTATCAATATCTTAAGGAATATCTTCATATTTTTATTCCCAATTAACTTATTATATTGAAATTTCATGTATTATCTATATCTTATGACTCTTTATATACTATTCCTCACCCCATATGTATCACTTAAATTTATAATAAATTGGTAACTAATTTAGTGAAATTTTTACACTACTCTATTCTATTTGTTACTTATCACCAAGAATGTAATTATATATACTGTTTTGGGGTTCTATATGTTATTTTCAAAAAAGTGAATTTAAAATTTTTATTACATTTATGATATATCTTCATGTGGAACAAAAAAGTGAATTCATAGGCTAACATTGATCGAGACTACACCTATTTCCATGGGTTGTGATGGTTCTGGTGATACTGATATTGAGGTACATTTCAGATGTAAATTTTATTCATTCTTTATACATTGAATTTTATCATATAGTTTTTTTCTCTTGATGATATTGATATTTAAATTTTATATTGTTTATCTTGGATTTTCATGAATGGGGGATATCAACTAGGGTGTCAAAATATTTCTCAAATGTACACTCATCAGTGATCTTTTTCTACGATTAATAAAAAAATAAAATCCCTCATAAATAACATGAAGTGTTAATGTAGTAAAAGAGGGAAAACACCAATTTTCTTAATTTGGATAATACAAAGGACATGCAACAACATGTCCTACACCAAAAAAATAAGAAAATTTCTTCTTTAATAAAATTTATAATGACACCTCAAAGTAATATATATAACATATAATGGTATTATTTAATAATAATACTCCCAATCACAGTATGATAATTTGTCCAACCCTAGACCATGACTAATAATCATTTTTACCACATGCATATGAATCTTGAGATACCCTTCTCTTAAAAATAAAATTATATTAACTCATACATCCCACGCTCAAGGAATCAGTACTCTACATAGATCTTCTATCTATGGAATAACATATGACTTATAATAATTTGTATATCTAGAGATGTTTTCCATTTATCCATGATTATTATGCAACTATAAGTTGTTAAATTAGACATATTACCATCCACATAACATGATACCAATCCATATGTTGGACACCTCACATGCTCATAATATACCACCCTCCTCTGACATGTGCTTTAGTAGAAATGTATCGCGTTGTAAAAAATCATTTTATGACACAAATTTAAATAATATATGTTGTAAAACCACTATTTTATGTTATTTTTATATTCAATCATACACTTTATTGATAAATTACTATAATAAATGAAAGTAGGTATATATTTTATTTCAAAACTACTATTTTTATGTTATATATTGAAGTGGGCGTGTTCTTGATCAACTACTATGATCCGAGCAAGTATATATTCAAGAGGGTGTTTATGTTATTGTCTCAATATTTTGTCCTTGCATAACTATAATTTTTTTGGAAGGTATGTTCTTGATAAAATACTATTTATATGTAGGTATCTATTCTTGATAAATAATATTTGTTTCTAAACCACAATTTTATGTAGGGGGAGTGTGGATCTTCTATTTATTTGTCAGCAATCATTTTTCAAGTAATTATATGCTTCTTTGAACCAATCTGATTATCCCACACTATGACTTGGGTGCATCATGGTAAATTAAAGTGATTTGAAGTTTTTTTAAAATACCATTAGTGAATTTAGTGATAACCATTGGATTTTCATGTTGACCCATTATAGGATAAACTCAATGTTTAATTTTTATAATTACTTGATGCATACCCTTGAAGTAGATTTCAATAATGTTGTTGGAATTAAGTGAGTGGTCTACCCAAAGTAACTTTTTTTTTATTTTCTGAAATTTATAAAGATTCTCTAAATTAGGTATTCTGGAAATTTCCAAAGCTTCCCTTAATTAGGTATATTTCAAAGAGTTTTTAGGCCTGAATTTTTGAAAATGTCATCCATTATTAAAATGAATTAAGAAATTTTATTTTGGTTATTTTATTATTGAATGAGTTTCATAAATTATAGTTGGTATTTGTGGTGGTTTTCTAATTCCTCAATTTTTCTAGTAAGCTTATTATTTGTTTCATGCATGATGCTATTTATTATTTATTTTTCACTCTCTCTCCCTCACACATGGATGTACGCGAGTTTTCTATTTTAATATTCCTAAAACTAATTCAATTTCATGTTGTAACTATAAAAATATTATCCCTAGATAGATGGGAGTATCATGGATCTACATTTCAACCCTAAAGATATTATGATTATGTGTTCTATGGTCTCTCATATTCACATGGTAAGTATTTTGGTTCATTTGACACCACTTGTTGAAAAATTATTATAGCATTTATCACCTATGATAAGTAGTTATAAAAAATAAGTGGTGTTTGTTTTGTTCCTGAGAAAACACTTGATGTTAAATGAAGAATTTAATTAGGGATAGAACAAGGGAGCAGTGAGGATGAATAATTTTTAAAGAAAACATATAACTTGTTACAATTCTTCTATGTATGTATGTGTGAGACAATGCTATTGAAACTAGATGAACCTGATGTTAATAAAGATGGAAAAAGATAAAATTTAAAATAATGATATACTAAAATTAAACCCATGAACTATGATATGAAAACCTGGTGAATGCTCCAAAGTATCAATGATGTTGTTTTGTATGGATAAATGAATATCCTTGGTGTCAAAATATTATTCATTCTTATTTTCCTATGTAGGTTGGCATGAATATTTTTAGATAGCCTTTGTTCCCTTCATGGTTAGTAATGTAACATATCATTTTAATGATCTAATGATGATGCACATTCCCATGCACTAAAATTCCCATTTTATTGATTGTTCACAGCGAACCTATCTAACATCTTTTGCTTTCTGTGGGTACTAAATCAGCGCATGTGATTAATGAGATAACCCATGTAGTTGTTGAGAATCATGTAACCATTGAAGGAGATTTGGTGGTTAAACCATCATATGACTATTGGTTCCATCGCCCCAAAATTATGCTCATACTGATTCACATAATCCTGTTCCAAAATTCTTTTGAGTTGGCCTTGTTATTATGGATATGGGTAAATTATTTATTTTACTTCATTCATTTTTTTGTTCTTTAGAAAAAAACATGATTACAACAGATTTAAAGGTTTAATATGGATTTGAATCATGCATTGCGGAAAAAGTTGGGTTCATTATTCTCCGATTTTTTATCAAGTAAAATATTAACCTACATTTACTTCTCCTTTGGATATTCTATACATTGGAAGGGAATGTGAGATTTTTCAGGGAATTTATTTGGTTCTTACGTAGTTACAATACCCTCCCACTCTATTCCACTATGATTCAGGTAAATAAATTAGATATTTGATCCTAGTCTCCATGACTATGTCTCACTTCAGTATGCCTGCAGATGACCTCTTCCCTCTTTTTTATAGGTACATGAAGGTTGTTGATATATTTATCCCAATTGATAGGACTGGTGAGTCATGAGTTTTTTCATTTATATGATAGAAGTATGGTGATGAAGTATAGAATTCTATTAATTGATGGAAAGACTATTTATGGTATGGAAATAATGGTTAATTTAACAAATTATGGTCCTAATGGAGAGAAAATTAAAAAGGGGAGGATAATTGATCCATTTCCCAAAAACAGAAAATCCAACTAGAAACCGTGATAGGCAGGATCATGTAAGGAAATATGTAAGGGAATGGGAATATCACTATCTATGTATTAGCCACAATTGTAGTCCCGATTACCAAAAATGGTTGAAAAGCGATAGATATGATGAACCCTCTCTATAAGAGCAGGATCACAAGTTGTTCTATTAAAAGTAGGTTTGAAAGCAGGTGCATGAGTCATTATGTGTTGACCCCTAGCCAAGTAGGAGTAGGAGTCATTTTGTGATGACCCATGGACACAAGATCAGGAGTAGGATTCATTCTGTTGAAAGAAAGAGAAATATTCATTCAAGCAAGAGGAGGAGTCAATTTTGTTGAAAGCAGGAGCATGAGTCATTAAAGTAGGAGCATAAGTCATTCAAAAGAACAACAATGTACAGGAATGTGCATAGTAAGGGCATTTTTGGGGACTTCTCCTCTAAAATCAGATGTAGGTTTGATTAATACTTCTCTACTTTCACATCAATGTGAATGTTTTCATGAATCCCTTCCCATATGGAATCATATGCATGTTTTAGACGAATTCTCCACTTGCACAATAATGTGTATGTTTTCATGTTAGAATTTTTAGTTGATTTTCATGTTTCTAAATCATTTTTGTGTTTTGTTTCTGTTAAAAGTGGATGTTGAAGATGGGAAGGGGGAAATATTTGAATAACACATCCATCAAGGGCTTGTGGGTTGGGTCGAGAAGGCTCAAAGGAACCAAAGTTTCCAAATGGATGGTGTGAATGGTGGAATAAGTCAAGTGAGTCCATGATGGGGCATTGAAATTGATAAGAGGGTTCATGTAGAGTAGAATTTTATATCTTTGAGACTTATTTTTATCTTTGATATAATTACACTAATGGATTGTATGTGGAAAATATCAATATTTTATTTTCCCCCATTATATTGAACTTATTTAAACCAATGCCAAGCTTTGTGCATGCTAAGATTTCATGATTTTTTTGGAAAGTGCAGGCTATAGCCACAGTTTAAAACCATGGCTATAACTCTAGTTCCATGGTGGAAACCATGGATATAGGTCTAATTCCATGGTTTCTAGAGTTTAACTAGACCTAAAACCAAGATTTTAAACTATGGATGTACTTTGAATGGAATAATCTATAGCCAAGGTTGGGAACCATAGCTATTGGTCTACTGCCACAATTTTAACTATGGCTATAGCTCTATAGCAACTGTTTAAACCATGTTAGTGGACCTATATCCCCAATTCCAAACTGTGGCTATAGCCTTGACCCTATTTCAACACCAATAGGAACCACAGTTTTCCAAACCATGGCTATAGGAAATAGTGATGATTTTAGGACTTATAGCCATGGTAATAAACCATGGCTATAGCCTGAATTTTTAGTATTGATAATGTAAAGGCACAATTATATTTTCTATAGATTTACAGATGTCATGAACTTGAATTATTCTAAGTTAAATTAACAAAAAATTTAAGGAATCCAAAAGTAGATGACACACTTTATAAAGAAATTCATTTATTATTCTGTAAATGGATTCAATATTTGAGGTTATCAGATGGTTATTCTTCTAATTTTTCTCACTTCATCAGAAATGGGATTATTAATAGTTCAAAAATCCATGACTACAATGTCATAATAGAAATATTACTACAGTTTCATCTTAGAGGGGTGTTAGATTCTTCAATATGGGAAATGTTGACTAAAATATCATATTTATTTCTAGATATTTGGGAATAAACATCATATTATGTTGAATTGAGTATGTTTCAAAAGGATTTTGTATTAATTATTTATAAATTAGAGAAATTATTCCCTCCAAGATTCATTGACTCAATGGAACATTAAAATTGCGTCTTCCATATGAAACAAAATGTGGAGGTCCGGTAAAATTCCAATAGATGTACCCATTTGAGAGATGTATGTAAAAGTTAATGAATAAAGTACATAACAATGCATCGATAGAAGGATTATTTTCATAATAATACTTGTAGGAGTAAATTTCAAATTTCTACTCTTATTATTTTCAATCAGAATATCCTTCAAGGTATAACCAGATGGGTCACAATGATACAATTTTTTTTTATGTCACATATCACCGGTTTTTATTTTTTAATGATCCTAAGCTTGGTTTTGGTGTTTATCAAGAATGATGGATTTCTGGTGAAGAACTCCATAATGCTAATATATATGTTGTACTAAATTATGAATAAATGACACAATTCGTACATTAAGTACTACTTTTTATTATTTTGTTATATTTTTATAATAGATACCTTTATTTAAATTAATTGATTTATAAACTATATTATGAGTATATCAAAAAAATTTTATAAAAATTACATCTTCTTCTTTTGAATAATGGCGGTAACAAAATTTTGCATATTGGTTTTAATGACTAGTAAGTTATGTTACTTTTGGTGGTAAATTAAATGAATTTTCTAATGATATTTATTATTAATAGTTTTTATTAATTCTGGGAAACAAAACATGAAAATAAAATTGATAGCCGATTATGTGTGCTAAAAAATCCTCCATCAAAATTGGTAAAATATTATAATGGGTGTGTTGTTAATGGATTTTGATTCCATAAATGCATGTATGGTTAATGAAAGAAATCAATGAATAATGGTGTTTTTAAAAGGATATCATCATAAAAAAAAGTGAGGTTGACTTTTATGGTATGTTGATGAATTAATTGAGTTATGTTTTCTATGACCAAATTATTTAATTAGGTTTAAATGTCATTGGTTTGATACTGATCAAGGGTTATGAGTTCATCCATGAAATAGATTAATTAACAATTAAATATAATATAATTATTTCATAAAATGAACCATTTATGTTGGAATATCAAGAATATCATGTTTATCATACAAATTACTATAAATTTTTGAGAGATTTGAATGATTGTTGGTGTGTAATAAAAATGAGATCAGATGGAAATCAGTTTATTGAAAATGAAAATGGTTTTTTGGAATTTCAATATGTTGAAAATTTTCAAGAAACAAACCTAAAAATTTCTCTTACCCAAGGTTATATAAATATCAATGATGAAACCCCCCATTTAAGGGTCTATGGTATAACTAATGTTGATGAATTAATAAGGGATGATGAAGATGAAAGGCATATGGAAGTTAACGATGACGAAGACAAGGTTGAAGACATTTTACTTGATTAAAATGATGAAGAATATGATGATTGATGTATTATATTCAGGTATTTATTAGTTTTTTATTTTTTATATTTGTATTAATAATTATTTCCACATAAGAATGTTTGTTTCAGATGGCTATACCAGATGATATATTCTGTTTCTTTGTTGATGCCGTTAATTATTAGTTTTTTATATTTGATATCCATATTAACAATTATTGACAGGTAAGAATATTATATTCTTCATGATATTTGTTATTTTTTTATATTATAGATATATATACTAACAAATATTTAAAATTTAAATTATTATGTTAAGGTATTTATTTATATGTAATTATTATATTGTGATATTTAATAGTTTTTATATATTTCATATATGTATTAACAATTTCTTTTAGGTAATATTATTATATTATGGTATTTATTAGTTTTTCTATATTTGATATTGATATTAAAAATTTCTTAGAGGAAATATTATTTATTTCAGATGGATAGAGATACCCCTAATGATCTATTTGATTCTCTCACTAATGTCAAACATCCTTCTAATGAGCCTGATTCAAATGATATATAGGATTATATCCCTCTTAGGATGGGGCATAGTCTTGCTCTATTGATGATTCTAACATGTTCTAAAAAGACGTACATCTCTTTATTTTGATTCTCATTTATGGAGGTATGTTTAATTATTAAATATATTTATTCTATATTAAGTTTTTGTATTAATTTTGGTAATAATAATCTAGTTATTTATTTTTATTTTCATAGTTTTTCACATTTAGCTTTCTTGAAGGCTGGTGAAATTATAATAAGTTATATTTTTGATCTATAGGTGTTATGGGATTAAGTTCCCATCACTATTCATCAGCTGATAATCTTCCACTGAATTTTATGTTGTTAAATAATTCATACTTTTTAAAAATTTCTTTAATTACTGAAAATTTGTTTTTATTTGTTTTTTAAAATTTATGGTCTCAATTTTTTAATATCCTAAGAGATACTATTTTATAGGAATGTGATATTTTTATAATGGGGGCTCTCATCAGTTTTTACCCAGCCTTAGAAAGAGAGCTATAGATAAATATTATGCTACTATTTTTGACTTGTTTTGCATCTCTTATCGACCTAACTATATCCCAGCTCAAGTATGGAATGGATTGTGCTGCTATTGGATAGGATAGAATTTTAAGAAGAGTTCATCATTTGTTTGTTAGAGCTGAGGGAGTTTGGAGGTCACATATAGGGACAAAATTTGTACACCTGGCATACATCGACAACATATGGTAAGTGATTTTATTTATTAATAATATATATATATATATATATATATATACTTTAACTGTAAAATTTTAGTTCTATTATACATGCCTATACTAACTCATATATCATGGAGTTTGAAGTTTATAAGATTAAGAATACTGATTCGTGTACAAGAGAACTTGTAGGCGATCGACAACACCATATTATGGTTAGTATTTTTTTTTTAAATTTCACTAATATTAATTTTATTATTTTTCTAATTTATAATTATATTTGAAGGAAACATATGTGGCTGTGGCTTATCATTATTGAGTTAGTCAAGTTGAGAGTGAAACATATGCCACTAGTGATTCTGGTTATGATGAGGCAGCCTGAATAAAGGTGACTTTTCATGGTGTCAAGAAAGTTTGAGTGATTGGTATTAGATCTCGATTACCAGCTATGAGTTATTATGGAACTTCTGTGATGTCATCGGTGAGCCCGAAGGGATCTCATAGAGTGTCTTCATCAATGTCCTCATCCACTTCATAGTAAGAGGAGTGATTGAGAGATTAGGATGAGACGATACATTTGATGTAAAGAGAGAGGGGGAGGAGCGTGAGTAGAAACATTGGAGAGATGAGAAGATGTTGGATTATATGTGATGGCTTGCCCATGGCGTTGGTATGGGGTTTCCTTCTGATGATCCTTTGAGTGATCTCCCTCCACCAGAAACCAATTTATTTTTGAGTTTTTATGATTGTTTTCTAATTTGGGGGGAAAACATATTATGATTGAAATGATGTATTACTTTTATTTCCATTTTTTTTAATTTTAATTTTCTATTAATTTTTTAATTTTTTTAAAATTATATTATATTATATTATTTTTTGGAAATTATTATGATTTGTGATGGTATTATATTCTATTTAAAATAATATCAACTGTGATGGACCATTGTATTTGATCATTTAAAAATATTGCGGGTATTATTTACGATGGTTAATTCAGAAGTCGCAATTTTTTTCTATGGGACATCAAAAATAATAGTAATTGAGATGCCATTTTTTAATGGAATCCCATTACAAATGACTTTTTGTGATGACAATATATTTGTAATGCACCATCACAAAAAATGTAAACTCCAATAGTGTAGGTGATAATCCATACGTATGCAAGAACGCCGTTATCATTTTTCAATGGATGGAAATTTAAGAAATTTGATGATATATTATATTTAAATAATTATAAATATGTCAATAATATCATATATACACATTAAGTAAAACATTATAACCATCCATGGGAGGCAGTGATGGAAAATGAATTACATCGGTTCGTGAGGTGGTAGTCACTGTACACACGGACGATGGTTTCATTTCCCATTTGATGGAACAAATAGATGGATATAGATTATGATATTAAAATAGAAAAATATTAGTATATGGAATATATTGGGGTTATTATTTAATCATGTTTGAATTATATTTTAAGTAGGTATAAAAATAAATAAAACAAAAATACTTGGTTAAGAACTATACATATTCTTCAAAAAACCTCTTTAGGGTTATACCTTGAGCCTTCATAGGTTGGTTTTATAATAAAACCAGGGCCTATAAGATTTGTGAATGGATTTAATAAAAGGATTTGGTTAGGTATTAGTTGAACCAAAAGGCTCTTGAAGTGTGTATAAAATAGAAGTTATGATGTCCTTTTATAAGTAGGGGAGATGACACATTTAGAATTTTTAAAAAGATTAAAATATTCCAAGGTCTTACTAAAGCTAAAGGGATTAAAACTTGAATTTTCATGAATATAATATTATATAGGGTAGAAATATGGAAATAAAATATAATTTAGATAAGTTTCTAGGTCATTTTAACCATTTTCAGTTTTGTTTAACCCCCGATAAACAAGTTTTAACCTTTACTGTAATAACCAATTTTTACTTTTTTTATTATTCATTATGAACAAAAATTATGTTGAATTTATTTAATAATATTAATTATTAGGATTAAAAATATGGAATAAATTTTATCAAATTCAGTTCACATAATTAGAATAATTTAGTTTAAAATTTAACCCATAAAATATGATGAAAACAATTTTTCAGAAAAATTCCTTTTTATGTATAAAGATGTTACTCTACCAAATTCAATAATTAAATTAATTATAAATACAATAATTGGATTATTAATCATATAATTAATTTAATTTTAGTTTTAAACCATTATAAAATAGAATTTAACTTTTTAAATTCTTGAAACGAAAATACGGTTTTGAAAAGAAATCAATATTTTTCACTATACATTGACAAATTAAAATTTCTAGAAAATTACAAATAAGTTATCCTAAGATAATTTTGACATGATGAAATAAAAATTTAATTTCAGTTTTTAAATTAAAATTCTATAATTTGGACATAATGTTTTTAAATTGGACCATGTCACGACCCATACGAGTGGGGCCCATACCATGAATCCCCAAGCCCACCTCTAATAGGCCAGGGGTTGATGACTAGAACCGATTAGCCATATCACTAACGTGGGCAGAATTGAATAAGTACATAGAAACACACAAATATATCCAAGCCCACAAATGATGGAATGTTAAAAACTACTAAGTAATAAAATGCATGCGTACCACTAAATCCAACCAACAGAGCACAATAGAGAAAGTATAGTGAACTGGGCCAGAATACAAACCCACTAAAAGAAAGAGTATATAAACTAAAAATTCCAACCTATAAACAAAAGGTACTAGGAGAACTGTCTGTATCAGTTAGAAGACGTTGGCTTGTCTGAACTCATAAAGCACCACATTGTCCTTGTTCGGGTCCTTGTCCACCTAGAACTCAGTCAAAAAGGGTTTTTTGTCTGCACAAGACACGAAGCGTGTGGAAAAAGACCGTATATGGGTGAGTATAACAATAATTAGTAGGACACCCCAAAACCAAAAATCAATACACAATGTAATGGTATATTCATCTCTACTAAATTATTTTTCTATAACATATATGAAAAAGATATATAGATATACTTTAACCCAGAACCATAGTCTATAGGTAAGTCACACTTACCGTATACCAACACTAGAGATTTAGTATGAAGATTCCATGAATAACTCATCCAAAAACAAAAAATCTTGAGTCTGATTGCACTGATGATGTCTGTCTAAGAGGTTATTCTCATTAGAAACCATCATGAGAAAGATATACTGATAGATTTTAAGAGAGATAAAATACACTCGCTCTAGAAGAACATAATCCACGAGTGTGGAAGTTCACAATACATAAATGAGGATCACTACCAGGGCCAGGGGGTGATACCAAGACTAATCCAGATTCACCTTCTAAGTACATGATCAATGTCTGGTATTATTGGTCATTCTGATACAAAGAAACTACTTAGGGAACAAGAATGGATAGAGGATCCTCCTCCGGGGCTTTGAGAGGGGCTTCCAATGACTTTATCTAGAATGTCCTATTGAAGGGATTATACTCCAATGAGTAGGAAAAAATATCGAATAACATTCAGGGGATGGATTAATGGAACCAACCCTAATGAAAATTTTCCAAGATATGACGGACACGGAGATCAAGCAATGTAGAATAGGACACACAGGGTGTAGTAGAGTCACACACCATGTCCATTGACCTAGGGTACTGCCCATGTACAATGACCCATGTCAAAAGTACATGTCATGAAAAATGAATTTGCACTGTGATCAATGGAGAGATCTATTGATTACGCCGAGCATTGATCATCGATCCACGACCCGATCATCATTCACCAAGGAAAATCATCCAAGATCTCCCTAGAGAATCTCAAGGATTCTAAGGGTTAAGAGGCCAACCTTGGGATTGAAGGACCCTAGAACACTCTGATATGGGAGGGGTGAATCAGGGTGTCAACTTTTTATTTTTAAAGTTGGGTATCTTGTTCCCACATTGGTAGGAACTTGTTAAATCTGTCGAACAAATGAAAGAAGGGAGATGAGATAACACTTTTACTTGGTTCACCGCAATGGGATACATCAAAGGAGCACATGTTAATAGTGTGTTAGTCAAACCTAAATCTATTAATCTTCACCAGTTGTGGAGTGCAAGAGTTTGGTCATAATCACTCTTTTCCAAATACACTTCCCTTACAAAAGTTTAGGGATGGCTCACTGCTTCCCCCGAAACACTTCCGTAAACTCCCCCTAGCTCACTACTATGAGAGAATTCAAACTTAGTTTATCTACTTGAAGGTCAATTAAATAGATTAGTATTGAAGTCTTTTTTCTCTCTCCAACATGTGACATTACTTGCATCAAATACCTGAGTAGATTCTCATTGAAGACCCTAACCACTCAACACTAATACTCAAAACAACCCTTTTTCAAAGCCCCTTCACAAAGCTCAACCCTTTACAGAGCACACCACCTCATAGAGCAGAGTGATTTGCAGAGCTCAACACTTTTCAGAGCTCTGGACTTTGCAGATTAAACACCTTCTCAAAGCACAACTTACATTGCAGAGCCCACTTTTATTACGAAGCGCATTACCATCACCGAACACCTTACTTCGTGAAGATCACTGAGCCAATGTGGAACATCCCATCTTCGGGATGCACTCAACACATGGAAGCATTGAATTTAGTCAAGACTATAATAGTATTTTGGTAAAACTGAAGCTCTCTTTGAATCCATACTTCGTAGAGCAGTCCTTGCTTTGTGAAATTAGAGCAATTCCATATTTTCCTTTTTTTATGTTTTGTGAAGAATGAAGAGGGGTGGCCTCTAATTTATAGGTGCGGTCGAACACGTGGCTCCTCTTTATCCGGTGTGATTCCCAGATCGGTGAAAATCATCTATGAGTCACTTTTTCTCTTCGCAATGCCCCACTGGAATTTTTTTTTCTCACAATGCTCTCCATCAAATTCTTTGTGCCATTGCCTCAATGCTCCCTCGCAATTATCTTCACCTCTTCTGTTCGCGAAGCTCATCGTAATCACAGAGCTCACCATAAAAATTCTTCACATATTCACAAAACTCACTTTATGAATCCTATCTCTATGATCTTCAACATAAAACACATTTTTCAATGCTTTCCATTCCCCAAATTTTGGACCCCAAAAAATTTGGCAAACACTAGGAATTAATGCCAGCATCAATACTACTTTTAGATTGAACTATATGATACCTTTCCTTGTAATCTCCCTTATCATACATGAGAGTATTAACAAAAAATACAAATATTGCTTCAATTCATGCACATAACAACCTTGGTTCCAACAATATTCCCCTTTGTTCTTGTTGGAAATCTCTAGATAAATTCACTGAAGTACCATCCACAATAAAAAATGAAACCTCAAGAAATAACTCAACCATCACTCTATGTCTACCTGAGTAGTGATCGGTGTAGAAAACAAGATAGCAGGCACGAATTGAGTTCTCATTCGTTTATTTTCTCCCCCATAGTTTCATCTATGGATTTTTCAATTCTTTATATTTCCTTTGTCCAGAAAAAATAGATCACTCTCCATTGAATTTATCCATTCTCCCCCATTGGAAATAAACCCAATGAACCAAATCTTGACTTGTAGATCTGAAAAACATGCTACCCCCTGGTCGTATGTCCCCCATAAACCTGCATAATTTCCAAAAATAGATAAAAACAGTTAGGAAAACTAGGAATATGGGAATTTTTTATCCTACTTATGTAATGGGAGGTGGCTAAACCCCAAGGTTCAACCGATGTTTCTCAAACATATCTACTGATAATGTCTTGGTCAAGATATTAACAACTTGTTCATCAGTTCCCACATGATCAATTTTAATCAGGACCATTTCAACTTTTGTCCTTGATGAAGTGATATCTGATTTCAATATGTTTCATATGAGAATGTTGAACATGATTCTTAGTAAGATCAATTGTGCTCTTGTTATCACAGTAAATCATTATTGGTTGTTTCACCTCATCACTAATGATAGTCTATTTCTGCTTCATCCAAAGTAACTAAGTAAATTCCTTTGTAGCAGATATATATTCCACTTCATCATTAGTAAGATAAGTACTTTATTGTTTTTTGATACACCAGACCATGCATTTCTTCCCAATATAGAATGTTCCACCACTGGTGGACTTTCTGTACACTACATGTCCATCCTAGTCTACATCAAAAAATGTTGATAGTTCATTGTCTCTTCCTACAGGAAAGTATAACCCATGACTATGAGTACCTTGAATGTACCTCATGATTCTTTTCACTGTTTCTCTATGTTCCTTCTTTGAATTACTCTAAAAGCAGGCCGCTAGGAATGTTGCAAAGATGATGTCAGGATGTGTCACTTTCAAGTATAATAGGCTTCCTATGATTCTCCTATACATTGTGGGATCTACCAATGTCCCATACTCATTCTTTCCAAGTTTTTTTCCAACCACAATCGGAGTCACCATTATTTTCAAATCATGAATATTGAATTTCTTTAGCAGCTCGCTTTCATATTTTTCTTGAGAAATGATAGTTTAATCCTTCTTTTGAGTCAACTACAACCCTAAAAGTTATATGATTTCAACAAAAAAAAATTTTCAAATTCTAATATCATGTGATTGGAAAATTCATCGACCAATCCTTTACTGCTTCCACTAAAAATAATATCATCCACATATACCAATACCATGAACTGGTCCTTTTGAGAATTCCTCACATTTAGATTGTGATCCACTCCCCCTCTTTTAAACTCAATATTTCTCAGATAAGATTCCAATCAAGAGTACTATTCTCATGGTGCTTGTTTCAGGCCATAAAGAGATTTATTTAATTTTAAGACCTCCTATTCATCTTTTCTAAGCAAGAACCCATAGTTTGTTCAATGTAGGATTCTTCTTCCAATACCCTATTTAAAAAGGAATTTTTGACATCCATTTTATAAACTTTATAACCTCTTTGGATTTCCATGTCAAGAAATAACCTGATTGACTCCAATATTTCTATTAAAGAAAATATCTCTTTAACATCAATTCCTTCAATTTGTGAGCATGATTTACAAACCAAACACACCTAGTTTCTCACCACATTTCCATGCTCGTCAAATTTGTTCTTAAAGATCCACTTTGTACCAATAAAATTGTGACCTTTGGGTCTCTTGACTCAGTACTATGTTTGATTATTTTCAATCTGATCTAACTCTTCATTCATGGCTTTCACCCATGATTCATCCTTTTCAGCTTCTTCAAATGAAAATGGTTCCAAAACTGACAGAAATGTAGATTGTGTATTATTCCTCATTCTCCTTATTTGTGTGGGTGTAGTCCAATCCATAATAATATTGCATTGATCAATTTCTTATCTTCGATTAATCATTTGAGATTCAACCACATTCTCTCTAGTAGAGGTTTCCTCTTCAAATTCTTCTTCTGAGTCAACATCATGATGTGACACCTGAGTGTTTTGTACATCTTCCTCTATTTTTGTATTTCCATTTACTTCATGTTCAATTTATTCCTTATCTTCTATCACACCAGAATATGAAATCCTTGAAGCATTTATGGTTTTCTCTTCAATGATCTTAACATCACTTCTTTCCACAATCCTTCTTAAGCACCTGTTTAAAAACTTGTTGCCTTTACTGTTCATTGAGTATCTAAGGAAAATTCCTCCGTTTGAAATGTCACCATACTTCCCTTGATTTCCTTTTTTGTTTCTAATGAAGAATTTAATACAAAAAATATGTAAGTATTTAAAAGAGGTATTCCTTCCATGCCACATATGGTTTATTCGTCTCACCCATAGAAAGCCCTGTTCAATATTGAATATACACTGCAACTTGAAGGACCTCTATCCAGTAATGTCAATGAATACAACTATAAATTAGCATAGTTCTTTCCATGTTGTTCACCTATCGATTGCTATGCTCAACAACACCATTTTGTTTTGGAGTTCTCATAGCAGCTACCTCATGTTTTATCCCATGCGTCTCTAGGTAATTTTCTAATTCAATGGATGTTTATTCCCCTCCATTTTCAGATCACAATAGTTTGATTGTTCGTCCAGTATCATTCTCGACGATTTGACGATATGTATTTATACAGTAAAGCACGTTTTATTTCCTATGTATAACCATTACACATTGTATTTTACTATAATAATCTATGAAAAGGACTAAGTACCTTTCTCCATGAGTTATAATAACATTTATCGGGCCACACACATATTTATGAATGAGATCAAGAAGATGAGATGCCCTTTTCTTCTTTGGATGATATGAACTGGAGACCAAATTCCCCTGAATGCAAGCAACACAAGAGTTTTCACGTTCACGATTCAGGTTGGGAATATCAAGGACAATATTCAGTTTTGATATCTTCTCCATTTCTTGTTCATTGATGTTCCTCGATCTCCAATTCCACAGGTTATTTTATTCCACAGTCATATAGAAAATGTTTTCTTTACTATCAACCTGATATAGGTTTCCTTCTATTATGAATCCTTTCATTAGTTAATTTCCTGTCTTTTCCTTGGTAGTGCTATCTTCCTGATTAAAATTAACTATAATTCCAAATTCATGTAGTTGAATCACACTGAGGAGATTATGATGTAGTCCATCCACATAATGGACTTCAGTTTTCTTTAGCTCTATATTAGCTAGTTCAATACTTCCACTACCTTTGATTTTTAGAGCTCCATAATTACCAAACTGTACTGTTCCATTAATCCTCATATTGACATACATTAACAAGTCCGCATTACCTATCATATGAGGCAAACAACCGTTATCCAGAATTCAGATGCTGTTTATTTTTTTATCTTTGAGAGATACCTATAGAAAGTTAGATTTCTCAATTTTCTTATTTTATTTCCATGAGACATTGGATTGATTGTTGGATAGTGATGAACTTTAAATTCTCTCTTCCATGTACATGGTTTCTTCTTAGTTAAAATCCTCTTCTAGAGGAGCAAACCTATTTGTAAGAGTAACATTATCTTGTTGACAAGCTTTGAATTGTGTCAGAATTTGGTATGAGGTGTCCTTGCCCTTCCTCTGCCTATAATAAACGACCTTATGGACAAACTTAGAACAATGAAAAAAATATCCATATAAATTGTTTCTTCAATAAGTAGCAGGATATGAATTTGTTCTCCATTGTCGAACTCCTAGGTCTCCCCCAGTTAGATAGATCCTTGAATCTTCACAATATAACATAGTATTCCCCAAATATCTAATGAAATGACCCATCATAAGAGGAAATGTATTCTCACTTCTATTTCTCCTCATGCCTTCTTCCATGGGAAAAAATTATGACTGCATTTCATTCCTGGAAGCTCGAGGATTCTCTTATGTTCTCCTTTTAGTTTTATTTAAGGGTCTCTTTTTCAGTGCTTTTGGTGATTTTTCAACATGATCAACTTTCATCTTGACTTTATTCTAGTACACTTTACTAGCAGCATTTTATGTTTCGACATCTCAATAGATTCCACTGTTTCCCATGCGTGCGAGTCTTTGATCACTAAAAATCCTTTCAACCCCATCAGAACCTCGTTTTTCTCTCTCCAGTAGCTCAGAATATAAGAACCTACCAAATTGTACTTTCTTCTTTTCTTCTTTTGTACTTGATTCACTTTTGAGAATACTCCTAAGAGTAACAACTTCTTTTTCAAGTCTCCAAACATTTTTTGACTTCTCCTCCAATCTCGAGGTAAGTTCATTGATGGACTTTTCCTATTATTCGATTATGATCTTTAGTTCCACTAAATCATGATTCCTTTCAAGGATTGATGACTATACTTTCACCAGTTCTTCCAGTCGTTCAATTTTAGCTTCAAGCTGATCAAAATATTCTGATGATCCTTACACCATTTCATTCCACTTATTACATCTCTTATACTTATTTTAGAGCTTACCAAAATATTCATTAAGTTGTAACTTAGGATTGGAATTGGTTGTCAACCAGTTATCTCCATCTTTATCTATTGATGTTTTTGTCTTTTCAATGGTATCCATCATGGAAGTATGGTTTCCAGTTTTAAATTTTGGTTCTTCTTCTTCGTAGAATTCATTATCATCATCTTCCTCTTCGCATACAAAAACATTCTTATGTACTTTCATTCTAGATTCGAAGTCTCCCTTTTTGAAAAACCTTTTTTGAGGCTTCTCAATGTTTTTATCTTGACTATATTTATCTTCAATATTTCTTAAGCACTGAGAGGAAATGTGACCAAATTTTCCACATTTAAAGTAGGCCATAAGTAACTTCCCTTTAAATTTACATTTTACCTTCTGAGACTTCTTTTCAACGAGAGAAATAATTTATTTTTCCTTATCGTCTTGACCACTACTATCTTTTGAAATTTTCAATTTGTCCATGGATTTGAATGATATTTCCTTGCTCACTATAGTCGCAACGTGTTCTAGTTTGACTATTATTTCATATTCCACTAGGCTGATCAGTAGATCATCCAAAGAAAGTTTAGAAATATCTCTTACCTCAAGGCCGAACACCTTTTCAGTGTACATGGGTGGAAGTCTTCTCAAAATTTTCTTTACAGTATAAACATCTTAGATTTCTTTACCTAGACCTCGAATTTATCCAACCACTTCAATAATTTGATTGAATAAGGAGTCGAAATTATCATCAGGATGCATATTCAGATCATCAAACATATTGCGAAGAACTTGTAGTTTCTCCTCCTTCACTTTGTTATCTCCTTCATAAATATTTTCATGTTTTTACTACGTTGACTTTGCTGAGGTGTAACTCATCACTTTTTGATAGATCTAATCCGAAAGGACTACAATGAGAGCATTCTTTTATTTAGGATCTATATCAGACATAGCCGGCCCTTTTAGATTAGTAACTTTTATTCCTTGCACAGTGGAAAATCGGACTTCCATTCTAAGGGATCTTAGATGAGATCTCATTATGTTCTTCCAAATCTGAAAATTACTTCCATCGAAGAGGGGGACTCTCCTAACACTGGTTGAATTCTCTAAAACATTATAAGAGAGATAAAACACCAACAACATGGCTTTGATACCACTTAAAGGGCCCCTGAACACCCTAAGAGGGGAGGGGGGAATCAGGGTGTCAACTTTTTCTTTTTAAAGTTGTGGATCTGATTCCCACATCGATATGATTTTGTTAAGTCTATTGAACAAATGAAATAAGGGAGATGAAACATCAATTTTACTTGGTTCACCGCAAAGGAATATGTCTAAGGAGCATACCCTGACAGTGTTTCGGTCTTAACTAAATCCACTAATCTTTACTAGTTATGAAGTACGAGAGTTTGGTCACAGTCACTCTGTTCCAGGGACACTGCCCTTATAAAAGTTTAGGGATGGATCACTGCTTCCCTCATAAAAATTTCGTAAAATCCTCTTATCTCACTACTATAAGTGAATTCAAACTCATTTTATCGACTTGAAGGTTGATTTAGTAGATTTTAATTGAAGTCTTTGTCTCTGTCTAGCACGAGACACTTCTTTCATCAAATACCTAAGTTGATGCGCACTGAAGTCCCTGACCACTAAACACTGATACTTAAAACATCCCTTTTCAAATACCCTTAACAAAGCTCAACCCTTCACAGAGAACACCACCTTTCATAACACACTACTTCACAGAGATAAACCCTTCACAAAGCTCTATCATTTGTAGAGAAAACACCTTCGAAAATCACAACTACCTTTACAGAACCCACTTTCGTCGCGAAGCACACTGCCTTCGCAGAACACCTTACTTCATGAAGCTCACTGAGCCAATGCTGAGCATACCATCTTCATCAAGTACTCAACACTTGGAAGAATTGACTTTAGTAAAGAATAGAATAGTCTTTTCTCAAATATCAAGCTCACTTTGAAACGTTGCTTCACAGATCACTCCTTTCTTCTTGAAATCACAACGATTTTGGATTTTCTTTTTTTTACATTTTGTGCCGAATGAAGTGCGGTGGCCACTTATTTATAGGCACGATCGAACATAGAGCTCTGCTTCATCCGGTGCAATTCCCAAATCAGTGAAAATCATATCTATGGTGTATCTTCCCTTTACAAAGTACCACTGTAATTTTTCATTGTCGCAATCCTCTCTGTCAAACGCTTCATGCCACTTCCGCAATGCTCCCTCGCAATGCTCTTCACCTCTTTCATTTGCGAAGCTCATCGTAATCGCATAGATCAATGTCATCATTCTTCATGTCTTATCGAAGAACACTTTATTAATCTTATGTCTAAGAAACTCTTTCCATTTCCATATTATTAAGAGAGATTCAAGAAAAATCACTTTTTGTAATGCTTTCCATTCCCCAAATTTTGGACCCCATAAAATTTGGAAAACACTGGGAAACGATGCCACCTTCAATATTAATTTCAACTTGAACTGTATGATACATTTCCTTGTAATCTCATTGGTCATACAAGAGAGGATTTACAACAAACACAAACCATGATCCAATTCAAGCAAATAACAGCCTTGGTTCCAACAGGGATTTCTTCATAATGATGATTTTAAAGGAAAAATCATCGATGCATCAAGGAATAATTTTTATTTAAATTATTTAATGATTATTACATCCTTTTAATCCTTTTCCACAAAAGTCCTGTACCAGACAAAGTTACGTCATGCCTCGGTAAAACAACACTTTACAAACTCAACACTCATCTCAGATTTCCAATATGAGTCCCCGTTAATGAGTTATTAGTGTTTGAAAATAACATAATTTTTATTTAACTATTTTATTTATGGTTACATCTAAAAAATATCTTTCATAGACGACCTGTGATGGCCAATTTTAGGCTTTATATAAGGTAAAAACGCTGCTCTAAACATAATAGTTCCCTTTGATTTCTAATCTGATCACCCATTTATGAGTTATCTCACTTCTTTATAAAGGTTGTGTGCATGTACTATTAAAAAATTAACATTTTAAAATTTTTTTTTTGAGAACATAGAGCCTCAAAATCACACAACGTCTCAATCATTGGTCTTCAAATTTTCCCAATTAATTTCTAAAAATAAAAATTTGAAAAATACGAGTCATTACATTCTCCCCACCTTAGGGTTTTACATCCCCCAAAGACAAAACATGGTCTACAAAAATATATGAGGGTACTCTTCATGAATATGAGCCTCCCACTCCAATGTTCTCTCTTAGATATTCTCATACTACTACCATACATCCACCAAGGGAATTGATCACCCAAAAAGTATCCTCTCCTACCAATCCTTATTCTCCACTGGGTATTCATCGAAGGTTGCTCCATCATCAATGTCCATCTCACGTAGCTCGATGATGTGTGATGGGTCATGAATGTACCTCCTCAACTGCAACATATGAAAGATATCATGTACTCAATACAACGACATGGGTATAGCTAGTCAGTACTCCACCCCAACTCTACAAAGTATCAGAAATGGTTTGAAAAACCTCAGAGATAAATTTCTACCCAATTAAAGTCTTTGAAACTCATGTCGAGGTGAGACCCGAAGGGACACATGGTCTCCTTCCTCAAACTCCAAAGGTCTCTATATCCTATTGGTATAATAATTTTGGTAGCATTGTGAAGTCTTCATCTGATCCAGGATGATATGGACCTTCTCAATAGTAGCTCACACCAACTCCAGGCCCATGTGTTCTGACTCTCTTGGTCAGTCCAGAAAAGTGGTGACCTGTAGGGTCACCTGTACAATTCCTTGAATGGTTCCATTCCAATGGTTGAGTGGCAGATATTATTTTACACAAACTCCACCAGTGGTAGGTAATCCCCACAACTATGACCGAAGTCCATCATACAAGCCCACAACCTATCCTCCAGAACCAAAATCGTCCTCTCCATCTGGTCATCCATATAAGGATAAAATGCAATTCTCAAGCACAAATGAGTCCCAAACACCTCCTAAAATCCATTCCACAATCGAGAAGTGAAACGAGCACCATGATATGAAACGATCGTCTATAGTACTCTATGAAGCCAAACTATCTCTTACATGTAGAGGCGTCCCAAGCTATCTACTGAACTCTACTCTCAGATCGCTAGGAAATGGTTCGACTTTGTGACTCGGTCAACGATCACCTAGATAGAATATCCCCCTATAAATACATAGTATACCCATCACAAAGTTCATCAATATTTTATCCAACTTCCGTTCCTGCACCTTAAGGGGTGTAGCTAAACCTACTAGAACCTGGTGCTCAACCTTCACCTACTGGCACTTAAGGCATTGATAAATGAACTATGCCACTGCCTTCTTCATCCTTGTCCACTAAAACTAACATTAGAGGTCATGGTACATCTTCTCCACACTGGGGTATACCACCTAAGGGAATGTATTAAACTCATGCTGAAGCTCCTCTCATAACACCATTGGTAAAAATGTGTGTCCTCTGAAAAGAATGACGTGCTCCCCATATTGGTAATATCTATTAGGGGAATTACCTATAAACATATAAATAGGTAAGGTCTCGCAGTTAGTATCCCCAAGATATGCCTCCTTGACACACTATAAGAGTGGAGGGGTGATACCTATTGACTGTAGGTAAGCTGCATTATCTCCATCCACAAAGGATAATTGTAATGAGGTCAACTTCTCCGATGTCTCGTTCAACAACAGAGAACTAGATCTCCTATTGAGAGAATCTTCCACCACATTACTCTTCATAGGAGTACAGACAATCTCAAAGTCATAAACCTGGAAGAACTCTAGCCATCTCCTCTATCTCATATTCATATCTTTCTGAGATAAGATATATTTTATACTCTTGTGATCAGAGTAGAGGATAAACCATTTTCCCATAAGGTAGTTTTTCCACATCTTCAATGCGAATTCTACCACTATGAACTCAAGATCATGGGTCACATAGTTATGCTAAAGTGTCCTCAACTAGTGTAAACCATAGGCAATCAATGATTTCCTCTACATCAGGACACAACCATGTCTGGTCCCTGATTCATAACAGAACACTACATACCTGACTCCCTTCTCCAGCAATCTTAAGATTAGGGAACTCATCAAACTCTGCCTAAAATTATGAAATCATGGACATGAGGTCAACATTTTAGAACCATTTTGACCCTCTAAACTACTCAGGGAAGTCATAGATCTTTGGTAGTGTATACTCATTCTCCGTAGCCACTTGGTTTAAGTGTCAATAATCCACACACAACCTTAAGCTCCCATATTCCCCTTTTTGGAAAACAAAATTGGGGCTACCTACGGTGAAACAATAGGTCTTAATGAGGCCTTCCTTTTAAAGTACTCCAACTGCATCCTCAGATCACGAAGCTCTATGTGAACCATCCAATATACCAGTGACAATATCGGTGCCATCTTGAGGTGTAAATAGATGTAGAAATCAATATCTTGATGGGGAGGTAACGCTAAAACATCTTCTTGAAAGACATCCTCATACTCCACCACTACTTATGGGGAATGAAAACTCATAACATATGATACAATGAGGGCTTGGATAACCAACTCACAAGTAATAGGCTACACCCTCCTATGAATGAGTCCATCCTTGCTGCCCAAATTTCCTTTTTTCTTAGAAAGTAAAACCTTGTTCCATCACTGCATCAATGTGGACATACTCCACCCCTCGCTGAAAACAGTCAATCTGTGAATTGACCGAAGATCACCAATCCACACCAATAATTGTGTTGTAAGGCATTGACGCTACCACCAAGTGGTTCCAGTCAAAACTATCACCTTCAAGGTTCAGGTCACACTATTGGCATGAGTGTAATCATTGAGTCTTATTTGGTAGGTGTCTAAAAGCATAAGGGTTGAGTCGATGGTCTAATTAGAATCTCAAGGTATCGTATAGGATCTGTGACAAGAAATTAATGGCTAGTATATGTGTCTATAAATATGGTATCTAAAGTATAAAAGACATAGGTTGTACCTTGAACAATTCTTGGTGCCTTTAGGTCATACGCCTCAACCACACACAACTGTACACACCCCTATCCTTCATCCCCTTGAGCCTGGTATGGACTGCCTGGGGGTGGTGGTTGTAACATGTAAAAATTTATGCAACCTCTTTCTACTCTTCCAGCTCCTATGCAACATCCACCACCCTACGGATATTCAAGATCTTATTTTTTCCTCTGCCTCGGCGGCCCATTCACTATGTCCTTGTGAGCAGCTGGAGTGGTTGTATAATCTCTAGAGATATGTCCCCTTCCACCACAAGAGTTTCATAGCCTTACTATAGGATGAATGGACCCACCCAATGAGTTCTGAACGAAATAATCCTTGTTTTGGGTATTCATCTTGTGATGTCTCCCACGTCTATGTTTCTGAGACTGACGCCATCTTCCCACTCATGAGGTCTCTACTTCTACTTTCCCGCTGCTGACTACCACCGACTGTATCTACCCAACCAAGGAACTCTCAACCTCCAAATACTTCTATATCACCCCAACATATGTAGAAATGTATATAGGGGATACACTGTCTCAGGTGACTCTACGAAGACCTCTATTGAAGGTCCGAGCTAGTAGTAATGTTCGTGTGTCATATCCATTGAGTACCTGGAGAGGTAGGTATCCCTCAATGAATTCTCAGATACCGACTTGTCGTACCTCCAGAGCTGTGGAAGCTCTTAGATATTCATAAATATAAAATTATATGGTGAGGAATCCTCTCAAAAAAGTTCCTCAAACTCTGCCCATATAAGGGTCAGATCATCATAAGATCAGGTAACTAAACCCCACCATCGCCCTACTAAGCCAAGGAGAGGGCTTGCTTCTAGAACCACTACATGATCTCCCAGTGTCTTAAGTAGATAGAAAACTTAGTTCACCACCTCAAGCTAGTACTTATCTGTTTGTGTGTTTGGCCTACCTCAGAACCTGAGGGGTCTCTACTTCTGAAAATCATAAAGCCCGCTCAACCTATACTCTTCATCTGCTAGTATTACGAGTACCATGTACTTATCTATAGGTGGAGGTATGGATGGTTCACCATCAGGAGGTAATATATAGGGAACTAATCCCTGTATCAATGCCTTGTCATTGAGGGGGCCATCCTTATGATATAGCTTCTGAATCCTAGCTGGTATTCATTGAAAATATATCATGTAAGAGAACAAGATGTACCACTATCAATGAGTATATATAGAGATTACTCAAGAAGGAAAAGGAAACCATAACCCATTAATATATGATGCATGTAAAATTATTGTTTCCTTGTAATCAGTGCTCTAATGTACTGAGTTGAAAATGAGGTTATTAGAGTCATAGTGTATGGATAAGTCAGCTGCCGCCCCAACATTGGAGTCCTTGGTTTAAAAGCTAAACTTGAAACACCTAACACTATTTCCCCAAACCAATATTTTAGACTATCAGTCCCAATGTTGAACCGACCGCCTGTGATACCACTCTATGAGGGCCCATCCTTATGGGGCCTGTGTCGTGACTCCCCAAGTCCGCCTCCAATAGGCCAGGGGTTGGTGACTAGAACCGAGTAGACATATCACTAACATGGGGGGTGTGGGAATTTACTAAGTACCTATTCACACACACACATCTCCAATCCCACTAATGCTCAAATGTAAAAACCACTAAGGAAAAAAATGCATGCATAGCACTAAACCCAACCAACAGAGTAAAACATTGAAAGTAAAGTGAATTAGGCTAGAATACAAGCCCACATAAAGAAAGAGTTTGTAAACTACATAGCTAAACCTATAAAAAGGGGTACTGGGACTTATGTCTATAGACATAGGAACACCTCTACCATTTGAACTCAAGAAGCACTATCTAGTCTTGATCCTGGTCCTGGTCCACCTAGGACCTTTCCAAAAATGGTCACCTATATGTATAAGACACGACACATGAAGGAAAATCCCATGTAGGGGTGAGTATAACAATACTCAGTAGGAAACTCCAAAACCACAATGAAATACATAAAGTAAAGGTACACTCATCTCTACACAAGTATGTTTCTACAACACATATGAAAAAGATATCCAGATATACTCGAACCCAGACCCATTGTCCATAGGTATGTCTCAACTACCATATACCAACACTATAGATTCAGTTTGAAGATTCCATGATGCACTCATCTTGGAGAACATACCACTGAGTCTGAAAACACTGATGATGTCCATAAGAGAGGTGATTACCTTCAGAAACCATCATGATAGAGATACACTGATACATCTAAAGAGATATACGATACACTTGCTTTGAGATAACTCACTCCATAAGTAGGGAATATCATGATACATAGATGAGGATCACTGCCAGTGCCATGGGGTAATACCACAACTCATATGGATTAAACTTATAATTAGATGATAGACGCCTAGTAGGATTGGTCGTACCAATACTAGGGCTCTAATTCGGACATAAGAAGGGATAGAGGTTCCTGATCTAGTCCTTTTAGATGGGATTCTAACTAATTAATCCAGAAAGTCCTGCTGTAGGAATCATACACCTGCGAGTAAGAAATGATACCAACTAACTTTCAGGGGATGGATGTAGGGAACAAACCCTAATGAAACTTGTCCAAGATACAGTGGAAAGGGAGATCAAGTAATGTAGAATAGAGTACATGACATGTAGTAGAGTCGCACACCATATACCTTGACCTCGGTACTGCTCGTGTACAATAACCCATGTTAGAAGTACATGTCATGTAAAAACAGAGTACACAAAAAGTAGTAAGAGTCACACATCATGTCCTTATATTTGGGGTCTGCCCATGTACTCTGGACATGTGCTAGTACACGACATCAACCCATGCCCTCTACCAGTGTACAAGTACACAAGGTTATCCACATAACTAGCTCAGCAAAGCCATGTGTGTGTGTGTGGGGAGCGGGGGGGGGGGGGGGGGTACATGCCGTGTAATACACCCCGTGTTTGTGTGCTCCCATAGTGCATGCCAATTCCTATAGAATGGACCACATGCTGTGTGATAGTTTCTACATGCTCTGTGAAACTTGAATACATCCCGAAACACTAGCCGTTTCTTTGTGTGGTCCACACACATCCTGTTGTCCAGACTACACACCATGTTCTTCAGAATTTTCTAGAATGCTGGTTCTTTTTTTTCCTTAGTTAATCATCTAGTGTTCGATCTGATGATCCGTTCACCTTGAAATTAAAGACCCAGGGTTGTCTCACTATTACAAAAATGAATCGGGGAGGTTTTAAGCCTTCGATCAGCTCTAAAAACTGATTCCGATCCTCCGCATGAAAGTCTCCAAAAGAATGATATCTCCTGAAAATACTTCGATCAATTCTCTTCAATCATTGTCGCACCTCCTCTAGGTCTTCATGAGGTTGGATATTCTATTTTGGATTATTGTTCCAAGAATCCGATATATAATGATTATCCGTTAATATCTTGCGAAAAACGTAAAGAACATATGGAGAGGAAAGCACAATTTAAAAACCTAAAGAATGAACTTGGATTATTTTTCATTTTTACCTGAATACCTTCCATAAGAATTATCATGATAAAGACACAATAATATAATCATAATCATCCACCAATAAAAACCCGCAAGAAAAGCCTATACTACAAGAACGAGAAAACTGCAGATCAACCAGTTCGTAGGTTTGTCCACATCTGTCATTGAATCTAAGAACAAGGAAAATAATAATCCAAGAAAAAATCCATACCTCATTGGGTTCAAAAACTGATGAAGAATGATGTTGCTCTGTGATCGTTGGTGAGATCCTTTTATTTCATCACGTGCCGATCATCGATCTACGATTAGATCATTGTTCATCAAGGGAAAATTCTCCAAGATCTCCCTAGAAATTATCAAGCATTCCTAGGGTTATGCAACTAACCCTTGGATTTCTACATAATGATTCTTTTAAATGAAAAATTGGCACTCTGTCAACAATTAATTTTTATTTAAATTATTCAATGATGAATACATCCTTTTCAGGTTTTTCCACAAAAGGCCCATTCCAACCAAAGTTAATTTGCACCTAAATAAAAAAATACAATACGAACTCAATGGTGGTCTCAGATTTCCAATCTAAGTCCCATTTAATGTGTTATAAGGGTTTGAAAATAAAATAATTTCCATTTAATTATTTTATTTATGGTTACGTACCAAAATAATCTTTCACATCCGACCTGCACCGACTGATGTTAGGAATCTTCTAAGGTAAATCCATTGTTATGAACATAACATTTCCCTTATATTTCTCATCTGGGAACTCGTTTTAGAGTTATCTCACATTTTTAAAAAGGTCAAGTGCATGTGGAATTAAAAACATAACATTTTTCAAAAAAAAAATTCCAGGAACACTGGTCCTTAGAATCATACTCCGTCTCACCGAATAGTCTCATAATTTTCCCAGTTAAATTATAAAAAAAAATTAGAAAATACAAGCCATTACAAACCTTATAATTCAATAAAATTCAATTTGGTTATAAATAAAGTTTTTTCCTTTTGACTAAAAAAGTATATAATATTTTTATAATGAATATAACTCTATAAAACATAGTTAATAAATATTAATAAAATATGAAAATGATTTAACTTTACATTACCTAGGTTGTTAGAATTTTCCTCCTTTTTTAAAATTAAAATATCTAAATTTTATTCATTACTTAAACAAGTGGGGATATTTTCCTTTCATATCATTTCTGGATTCCCCTATTTCTTCTTCAACTATATGGATTTTCTATAAAACCTATGCTTGATAAATAAATTTATTTCACAAAACTTTCTATCTAAATTATAGAATATGCACTAGATATTCCTTATAAGAAATGATTTCTTATAACTTTTCTACTTTAAAGAACAAAACATGACATTTATCCTTCATATATTTTATTAATAATGAAACATTAAGTATATTATATACCTAAGATAAACCTATAGGAAAATATAGTCAATATAAAAATCATCCAACTTTCTCTAGGATTTCATATGGTATTATGAACTATGAACATAAATTTCCACTTTTACCAAAACACAAAACACTTTTCTGTGGAGATAATTTAAGAAAAACATGATCATTAACTTCAAATAAAAAACATTTTTCTGCTTATCTGAATAACATTTCTACCTTCTCTGACCTATATTCATGTGATAATTAATCATCTTAACCTTATAAACGATTTATTTTTTCAACTCTGGTCCAAAAAAAAACTTTTCTCCCACTTTACCACAATAATTTAGTGCCCGACACCACTTTTCATATAATGCTAAAAAAGGTTCCATCTATAGTCTGGAATGAAAATTTTTATTATAAGAAAACTCATAGAAAGTTAGATGTTGACCCTAACTTCCTTGAAAATTCATTGAACAATATCAAATAATATCTTCTAGAGGCTGATTTATTCTCTCTGACTTTCAATTATACTGAGGATGAAAATCTATAATGAAATTTAATTGAATACCCAATGAATTTAGAAGAATTTTCCATAAAATTAGAGGTAAATCTAGGATCATGGTTAGATACAATAGTGTGAGGGAATCTATGTAATCTAATTATCTATTTGACATAAATTTTAGAAAGTTGATCTAAATACATATTATATTGAATGAGAAAAAAATGTGTATATTTAGTTAATTAATTAAAAATTACACACATCTAATTATTTATTCGATATATATTTGGTAAATCGATGATAAAATACATGGACATATTCTCTCATTTCTATGCTAGCTCTAGAAAAGGTTAAATCACCCCCTTCTATAATTTTTATTCATTTTTAATATGTTTACAAGTAAAACATTTCGTAGTAAAATTAGTAATATATTTCATCATTCCTTCCCACTAGAAATTTTCCAAAAGTTCTCTATACATTTTAATTTTACCCGGTTGAACGTAAAATGAAGTACTATATGCCTAAATAAATAGTTATTTCTTTAACAGGGAATCAATAATCACACAAAACATCTTTCTAAATATGATAACACCTTTCTCATCAACGTCAAACTATAGGAACTTACCCTTAATGACAGATTCTACCATTTCCTGTAAAACAAAATTATACTTTTGGGCTTGCTTAATTATACCTGATAAAGAGGATTATGCTGAAACCTAAAATAAAATAAAGGGAGTTCCTACATGAAAGATTTTTAATCCAACATTCATTAAATCATTTATTAAAGGATCATGTTCTAGACATAGCTTGGTTAGTTCAACATTATCTTTCTAACTCAAAGCATCAGCTACTATGATTTATTTACCTAGATGGTAATGAATTGTGTAGTCATAATCTTTTATCAATTCTATCTATCTCATCATTCTCATGTTTAAATCATTAAAAGTTAATATATAAATAATACTTTTATGATTAGTATATATTTTACAATTTACTCCATTTAAATGAAATATCCAAAATTTTAAAGCAAACACTATATCTTCCGGTTCAAGGGCATGTATAGGATTATTTTTCTCATGAGGTTTTCATTGTAATGAAGCATAAGAAATTACCCAATAATTATATATTAAAAAACAACCAAACCCTTCAAAGAATAATTACTATAGATAACAAAGTCATAATTATTACACGTTCAAGCCAAAACTGGAGCGTTCACCACTTTTATTTTCAATTACTATAAATATTCATCACATTACTTTGTACAGATGAACATAACTCATTTTTGTGTTAAATTAGTCAGTGGGTTAGATAATTTTGAATTTTTTTCAATAAACCACAAATAATATCATGAATATCCAACAAAATTAAAAATCCCTAAAACATTTTTAGGTATTTTCCATTCATTGACCACTTTAGTTTTAGTGGGATTAACAATTTTTTTATATTTATTTACAATATTACCAAGGAATGAAATATACTATAACAAAAAATCATATTTTATAGATGTTCCATCTAACTTATTTTCTTTTAGGGTTTATAGAATAATCCATATATGTTTTTCATGTTTCTCGTAATTTTTTTAATAAAACAAAATATCATCAATAAAAACAGCTGCACACTTATCTAAATATTCATGGAAAAATCTATTCATAGGATTCATAAATACATATTTATCATTCATCAACCCAAAGGTAATAACCAAAAACTCATAATTCCCATACCTGGAATGAAACACTATCTTAGGGATGTCATTATCCTTCAAATTTAGCTATTGGTACCTTGATCTGAGATCAACTTTTAAAAAAAGCTAAGTTCTCTAGAGATGCTACCACTTTTTTCGATGGCTAACAACTATAAAATTAGTTTCAAAGGATTTCACCACACCCTTCTGCATATAGTCATCCCACTTATAATCATCTATGCTTTTCTTTAGACACACTCCACATAATGACCCATCTCATTACAATTAAAACACTTTACTGTATGTTCATCAAAGTTGGTTTTACCACTACCAAGATCTTTTTATTTGTAATAACGAGTCATATTACCAAACTTACCATATACAAATCACTTAAAAGATATCATAATACATTTCCAAAGTTTTTTAGCATACCTATCACAAATTTTAAACTTTATTTTCTTACTTTATATTTATTTGATGCATTCTTACCATTTTCCTGCCACATGAATCTCATTTTCTCCTTATTTTCATAGAACACATGGTAATCATCAAACTATATTTCTACCTTATTATCACAATAAACAATTCTCTAATAACTTTTAAATTCACAAGAGGCAAAATATCTTTATTATATTGGATTTAATCATGAATAAAATTGACTAATTTTACTATCAAGACCCCAAATACAATTTGGTGTGTACCTTGCCAATCAAGTGAAGTTTTATTCATACAAGTCCACTAAATATTCCTCATTTTCCTTTAATTACAAGGATTTATTTTCTATTTTTATTCGACCAACCTTAGGAAAATACTTCTCATTAAAAGGATTCTCAAATATATCCCATTCCAAGGCTTTAATCTCTTGTCTTTCTATATTATTCTTAATAACTGACCTCTATTGATCAAATTAACCTTCTAAATGGTAAATAAAAAGAGTTAAATTTTGAATATATGAACAATCCATGACTTTGAATATCTTTTCCATAGCTTTAATCCATCCCTTATATACCAATGAGTTATAAGATCAACTAAATGTTGGAGGGTGTTGTCTTATAAAATGATACACTATTGACATGTTCCCCAATGGTAGATTTGGTTTCTCACTAGTATAGATGCCACCACCATTTATAGAATTTTTCAACTTAGAAATAAAAAAAACAATATATTTATTTCCAATTATAACTATTCTTAGTTTCTAAGTTGGAAGGATATAATTCTCTTGGTTCCTTCCTACTCCAGCTTCCTTATTTCCTCTATAAAAAAACTTCTTGAACAAACATAGTTAAATGAATAAACATGGTAATCATCAAATTATATATCATGATAACCTTAAATTATAATATATTAATGGAATTTTATTCCATTATCCTAAACTCTAACATTATCTCAACCTTTTATCTGATGCCAACTATAAAGACCCGACCTTAAAAAATCTATAAAATTCATTCTTTAAACAAGAATTAATTTTAATGAATACTCAGAGAACTTTTTGGTTTAGAGCTTTAGAGAATTAGGTCATCACCCTTACATAAATAAATAATACATCACTAAGTGTACACTTTAAATAAGTATCCATTTTCCATATAATACAAAGTTTTAAATATATAATAAGTATTATTTTCATGATATACCGTTAAAATTTTCATCTTGAAAACATACTTATCCATTCACATTCTAAAAACATTATGATTTTTTTAAAAAACTTGGCATGGGACCAAAAAGATCAGCATGGTTCTTATAAAAAGGAATAAAGAAACATGTTAGTCTATGTATACTTATAAAATGGTTTATTTTTTCAAAATCAACTTTTGTCTCAAAATAAACATTTTATTAACTAAAAAATATACTTTACTAACCAATTATTTTCATAAAACATTTTATAAGAAATATTAAAGGAAAACTAAAAATTATAAAGGTTTATTTATAATAATGGAAAAATCATGAAAACTTTTTCAAAATTTATACATTTTACCCTTTAGAAGTAGTTTAAACTTCCATTTAAACTTACTATCATTAGATTACATTGTGAAATCATAATATTTCCATGAACACCCATAGAAAAAATAGATAAATAATGTTGGTAACTTAGGAAATAATTTTCATTTCACTATTAACATCACTCTTATAATTGGAATAACATACCTGGTAAATTCCAATAATCTCTTAGGAGAAACCAAAATGATTAACTTTATCTCTTTACTCAATGCATTGGAGATCTATATTGAGCTCACCCATCACCATGAGATATATAAGGATTAATTATCATCATTAAAAATATAAAATAACTATAAAATAATCATAAAACATAAAGCCTTGCATTTTCATCATTACACTCATAGAAATATTTTTTTACTAATAAGAAAACATTTCTAAATTTTGAAATATCCATTCCATTTAAACCCATTTTTTGAAAATACCTAAAATAAAGGGAAATATAGTTTTTATTTAAATTAAACATGAAATATTATAAAGTAATATAAACATAAAATAATAGTTTTGGTGGTGGGAATAACCATTCACACCATATACATTAAAATAAAATACCCCTTTTCTATTTATCTAAATGTTCCAAATAAAATTGATAAAAATATTACTTTTGAAAACCTTTGAAATAAAGTCAAAAGATAAATAAAATTCCCTTTATAATTAATTCATGTCTATATAAAAACATATAAAAATTATTTTTAATAATATGGACATGGAATAAAAAGATTATAAAATAAATCTTTAAAACATTTAAAACATGAGTTTTATGGTAATGTGTCCCTTACGTTGAGTTCGAATCATCAAGTACATTATTTTTATTCCTAAATAATAAAATCATATTAATTATTTAATTTCTTATGAACTTTTTTAAAGTTTATTATTAATTTTATGTTATTTATAACAATTTTATATATAGTTACTTAATCAATTAAGTTTACGATGGTTTTTTTGAAGATATTTGGATCATATATTGAAAATGAATTGGGTAAGTTGACTATGGTCAAAGGGGTCACTGTTAACTCATCTACAGAATAATAAACATGTTAGGTCCACTAGGTCGAATACCTTAGGATGATGGGGGTGGGGATGAATCAACGTATGACAGATTAAAACTTTCACCCATTTAGATCTTGTTTCTTTGTTAGACAAAACTCAATTCTATCTTCCTCCCCTAGCAATATACAAAAAAATATGAAATAATGCATAGGAAACAAAGACTTTTACTTGGTTCAACCTCACTGAGCTACGTCCAAGTAGTATAAAATGGAAATTTTCCAATGTACCAAATTCACCAAGGCTCACTACCAATAATGTGTACAATGTTTGGGCTAGATCTTCTATGCCCAGGCTTATTGCCTTTACAAAGTTTAGGGTCTGCTCAATGCATTCCCAAGGGTCACTCCCTATGCCTCTTTCTCTGGCTCACTACCAGTGGAAAGGGTCACCGTCTTCCTCTTCTTTCTCTCACTACTCTTGGAAAGGAATACACTCATAATTTATCTAATTGTTGGTCAAGCATAGTTTATGGACATGTACGTCCCTTAATTTTTATGAATTTGTTCATCCTCAACTATAGGTAGATTCTTTGTTGAAGTCCCATTTACTCCCATAGATGAATTCCACCTCCCTGAGTACTACTAAGTACATGAAACTCCTTTCGCAAACTAATTTTAAGATTTTTATGCTTCCTGGTGCAAAATAAAAAACCGTTATCCTCTACCACATACTAATTATTGGGTTTATTACATGAAACACCTCTCTGCGTACTTCTTCCTCTTCCATGAACCTTCTCTATTCTCAAGATGCCTCTACCTTCACTATCGCATACCACTACCGCGTACCAATTCCTCGAACCTCCTCTGCGAAATCCCTCCTTTCCGTGAACTCTTCTTTATTCACAGACTATCCTCACTTCTGTATACTAGAGTTTCCCCTACACGTACCGCTTGAAGAATTATCCCTCTTGCGTACCAGATATTCCCCCACCACGTACCGAGACAACTCCTTCTGCATACCAGACATCATCCTCTGTGTACCCGATTTCCTTTATGGGTTAAAAATCCACAGAAAAACCTTCAGCACGAACCACCTTTAGACTTTTTTGAATTCCCAAAGAAAATAATGTTCTATAATTGATTTTCAATCTCCAAAATAATCTATTAGATTAATAATTCTTATATAGGAAAAGATATCTACAAAATCCGTTAATCCAAGATTTACCAAATCTTCAATCCAACCTCCACTGCTTACTGATCCTTCTGCCACCGTGAACCGCAAGCCACCTACGAACCGTTTTTCATATGTTCTCTACGTACCACCTTTGATCCTATGTAGTTGATCTACTCCACTAACGTCAACCCGTCCTCATACCGAACTAACTTCTTCTGCAAACTATTTTTTGTTTTTCAAACCACTCCAGCGCAACGTTCCCACCGCTCCGCATATCATTCCCTGCGCTCCACGTACCATTCTCGGAACATGGTACACAGACCATGAATTGTGGTACATTATGAAATTGTGCCACCATAAAAACATATCTTTGACAAACACCAACCATTCTCATTCTCGATCATCTGGCTTTGTTAGCAAACACAACCACACCCAAAAAATACTGAGAATATGCCTTGAGAGATTGTTTCCCAACAAAACTTTACATAGTTATCATTTTTATACATTAAATATAATTTTAAAAGAAACCATTAAATATGATTATGAAAAATTAATTATGATACAATTATGAAGTTAGTAGGTTATACGTAAACATGAGTAACATTTCCATTTTTCAATGAAAATTATAGAAAAAGGGAAGTATAATTTTATCTTTAAATAAATATGATTATATCATAAATATAATATTTTTTATTTAAATACATTTATATATATATCATCCATGCAATGTGTCATGAAAAGTGAATCCCACTACTTCATGGAGGTGGTATCCACACGTGGGCATGAATGACATCATAATTATTCAATGTATGGAAAGGTAAGAAATTAGTTGATATATTATTTTTATATAATGATTAATATGTCATGAATATAATATATATACATTAAATCCACCATTAAAATCTTCTATGGGAGGAGGTAATGGAAAATGAATTAAATCTGTTCAAAGGGTGTTGGTCCACCATACACACGAATGATGGTTTCATTTCCTATTTTAAAGGAGAAAGAGATGGATATTAGTTATTAAATTAACATAAAAAATATCTAAGTATATTTAATATACTAGTGATATTATTTCATCATAATTTAATAATAATTCGAGGTGGTTAAAAATGTAAAAATATCCCCATTTAATAAATTTACCTCTTCCTCAGACAACCTCTTTAGGTATATGAAAAAATAATTACTAGGTTGGTTTTATGATCAAAACACGGCCTCTTAGACATTTTTAGGGATGTAAGGAAGGGATTTGGGTAGGTCTTGGAAAAACTGAAATATTTTTGAAGTGTGGAGCAGTGAGAATATGGGGTGTCCTTTTATAAGCGGGGGAGAGGAGATACTAGGAAGTTTTAATTTTTTTAAATTATATTAGTGTATTACTTAATAAAAATGGATCCAAAATGAACCATTTATTAATATGACATAATACAGGGTATAATAATGGACATTAAACTGAATTTAAAATATTTTCTAGGTCATTTTATCCCTTATCACTTAAGTTTAAACCCTCGTAAACTGGTTTTAACATTAATTGTGGTAACATATTTGTACTATTTTTACTATTAATTGTGAAAAAACTTATGTTGAATGTATTAAATAATATTAATTATACTAATTTAAAATATGAAATCCAATTTACAAATTTAATTGATATATGTGGAAGAGGTTAAATTAAAATTAAATATGATAAATGCAACAAAAAACAGTTTTTTAGAAAAAATCATTTTTAAGTATAATGATGTCATTATACCACATTCAATTATAAAGCTAATACCAAATAACATAATTGGATTACTAATAATTTAAGAGAAATAATTTTAATTTGTAACTATTTTAAAACCAAATGTAACTTTGTCAATTATTGAAATGAGTATACAATTTTCAATAAAAAATAGTATTTTCACTATTCATCAAAAATCAAAATTTCCATAAAATTTTAAAAAATTAGACTTAATATAATTTTTAAATAAATAATTAATTTTTTTTTAATTTTTTCAAATTAATATTTTATGATTTGGAAATCAATATTTTAAATAAAACCATATAATTCATGAAAAACCCATTTTGGTTAGAAAGAAAACCTTTTTCCTTTTGAATTAAAAATTACCTAATATTATTTTAATGAATATGATCCTATAAAATATAATTAATTAATATCCATAATACATGAAAATGATTTGTATTTACATTATCTACGTTGTTACAATGTGGATTTCTACTCATGATCTTAATCTCTTCATACATCTTAACACATCGTCATGGAGAGATTTATGCCACGTGATATAGGTTAAAATTCCCTATTGAAAAATTCCATATTTCATTTTTAATAAATTTTCAATGTATGTACAATTGATTGATTTGAGTATCCCTATAGATCAATCTTAGTGGATCTTAACCACTAGAATTTATTGAACAATTCCATATTTCATTTTTTGCACGGGACAGCTTGCTGAGCAGCCATGCTTTGGTGGAGGCATGCCTTAATGATTTTGATGCTGGGTAGAAGCACTTCTTTGTAGTCTTGTTTTGGGTTGAAACCCTCTTACTTTTCGAATTTTGTTAATGTCTTGATGTCTTTGAAGTCTTGGTTTCCTACATTACCCTTAAAAGGGGGCTTATCCAAAATCATTAAAAATTTCGGCCTTTGGGCCATTCAGTCAACTATAAGACAAATTTATTTTTTCCACATGTTTTTAAACCCATTCTAGATAAAAAACATGTATCTACCACCAACGTCTTATAGACAAATTTCTTACAACTATTCTTAATAAAACCAAACTATCATATGGATTATTCAAAATAGATTTTCCAAAATCATGATTCATGATTCAAACCATAAATGCATCTTTACAACTTTCATCTCTTATTTAAATCCTTTATCACCATAAACCCTTTTATTTGTGTCATACATACGTCTTATATATGTTTTTTATTAAGGATTTGGTGTTTACATCCATTTACCAAATTCTAGAATCATGAAATGATACTATGGAAGTGGTTTTTCATAGTCAATTTATTAATATTTCCTAAAACCCTTAGAAATAATTCATTCCTTATTATTACTAAGTTTTACATCCTTGTTTAGTTTCTTCATGAATACCCACAGATTTGATTTACATAAAAAATAAGAACCATTAAAATATTAATCTATATTTTAGTACATGGAATTCATTTGTGAGTTCATATTAACTTTCCAGATTTAGCTTATTTCTATTTACTACTTTATTATAGAATAGATATTTATTATACTAAATTAATTATATATCCACTAACTTAGTGATTATAAAATCACATCTTATTGGTTTTATCTTTCATATATAGTATGAATCTAGGGAATAGCACCTCCTATTTATTCTTATACAGTTTTTATTTTTATTCCAACTCATGTAAATATTGAACCTTGAATTTAAGGCTACCTTCATCCCAGTATATAAATTATATATACAAACTATCCTTTAGAAATATATTTTTTCTCTTGACTAAAATATTTCTATCTTAGGGTTTTATATAGTATCATGTGTAACCATTATAATAATTAACTAAGATGTACTTTAAGTTTATTTTTTGTAAGCTCATTGCTAAAATAATACTTAATAAAAAATTAGCATCTAAATACATGAATTTTTAAATAATGGATTTATTACATATTATAAATTATATAAAATACATTTATCATTTAAGTTAGCATATGGTTAGGTGTTAAAACTGCTAGTTACAAAACCTGTCTTGAAATGAGTAATTGATGACTTGCAATACCTATAAGATTCATTAATGATATTTCTTTCACTAACATCATTATTTTTATGTGTATAATTTAATTAAATTTTAGTAATAAGTCCACTCTATATTTTAATGATCAATTATTTCTTGGTTAAGTTATTCTATCACTAACCCGCCTGAAGAATATTTTACAAGAATATTCTCTACATTATTTTCTCATTCCCTAAATAGCTATAAAAATATTCAATTTATTGAATTTTACCCTATTTTATTCATAAAATTTTTTATATTTATCTTACTAAATATATTATATAAGCTTTGTGGAATTACCACATTTTAATTTAAAATGTTTTTTATCTTGAAACTTTTCAATCAATCATGTCGAATACATAAGTGTCTTAACTCAAAATAGTCTAAACAACCATCTAGAAATATCCTTGAAATTTACTTATAAATTTACTTGACCAAGAATTAAGTTTTTAGAATTGAGTATTATTTGAGTATTATATTTTATATTCATCATTAATGACCGATATTAGACATATGCGATTCAAGAATAATCAAACTATTAATTAATTATGATATGACATAACAATATTTATTTCAAATAATAAATAATGTCTCATTGTTCATCAAACATAACATTGATACAAAGTCTTGATAACACACAATTTAAAACAATAGTTTTATGAGAATTAGACCATGAAGAAATTTTTATTTTATATTATTTATCTGATGTATGAGTCAAGTCCCATAAATAACTTTAACAATCACTTAAATTCTCTGATATTTCTGTTTTTCCCTAGTTCCTATATTTGGATACAGATATTTGAGTCACTTATTATATTAAACACTTCATATTTGAAATATAAATATTAAAATTAATTATGAGTATATGTAAACTAGAATATTTTAATTTCTCATTCTTTAATTCATTGAAATTTATCTTCTAGAGAACCACTCTTACCAAATTGAATAAAATAACCTCCTGTTCATTGCTCTCCCTCTGAATATTTTTTTTTATTTAAAGAGCATTGTAAAATTTCCATGGATTTTTTATATGTTTTTAACTTTTCTCTTCACTTCATTCACTATAAGGATTGACCAAAAAATTCCAAATGATCATTTTTTATCTTGGAAAATCAATGTTATAAGATTATTGAGTAGCTTCTACATACCATTTATTTTATAATTTTTAATGAAAATGGAAAATTTGGATAGTATATATAAAATAATGAGATTTATATATAATTTATTATCTACATAGGAACCCAACATTGCTAATTGATTGATACACTTTATCATCTTGAGTACATGATCACTATTTAGGAATCTATATTCCACTATATTCTTGAACAGTGTAGTAAATATCTCACATATATTTTACCTCTCTTTCTCATTTTCAATTTATTATAGATTAGTCAACTTGGTGTATGCATCCAAGTTCTTATACTATATCATTATCTTACAAATAATAATTAAAAACATGAAACAACAAATGTCTTATGAATCCTCAATATATATCCCATAGGAATCCTTCTTACCCTCACTCACTTCCTGATGTGGATTATTAAAATAAGGGAGTCTAGTGTGATATCTTATTTTCTTGAGATAATATGATGTACAAGAACCTATAACACTCATGGAAGGTTCCAATAGTTAATTGATTCTCATTATTAAGGATAGATCACATATAAAATGATGTGACTGAGTAACATTCCATTATACAAAAATATAAAAGTAGATTTCCGTACCCTATCATAATTACTAGTTATTACATAATTAATGATTTAATTAAGTCTTCCATTATTTTTTCAAACACCAATATCCCTCACCATTGGATTTATAATTTCTATTAACTCATATATTCTATTCAAAATTATCTATATTTACCTTCATATAACCAAGATGGGGGCCTTATCAAAATATTTGAATGTTTTTAGGTAAACTTTTCTTTCCTTATGAATATTTAAATAATAGATAAATTTGACTTACCCATTATAAAAATAAATATCTTATGATTGAATTCATGGGATTATGTTTTTTATTTGAATAAATAATATTACAAATGCTATGATTATATTTATGCTTAAATTTAAATTTAATATAATTTAATATGAATCAAGAAAAACTTATTATGTAACACTCTAGGCCCCATCTCAATATAAATATGTTAACTTACCAAAATATAAGATTAGTGTCATACAATGCATCAAGGAATCCATAGTGAAATAAGTTAAACTAGAAGCTATAACAATATACCAAAAAATATACTATGTAATATAATCCCTTTTTCAACTGATATCTCTTCAAGTGAGATGTATTATTATTTCATCACCTAATGTGCTTGTTTTTTATTTCTTTCACTTTATCTAATGAAATTTCCTCTGAAATAACATGGCCATAGATTTTTTCCATACAGTTCCATCTCTGTAAAATGGATAAGGATTTCTTATTCCATTAATATAGAAGGGATACATCCTTTGTTGACTTATTAAATTAATTTTATATCACTTATATTGCAGCCAATGTATACTACCCCGTCATGAGAATGTGTCAACACAGTTTTAGTCTATATATTAAATTATGTGATTCAGGATAAAAATTAATAATAATCTCAAGGCTAAGGATTTATAAAATTTCTAATGTATAGGAATATCTAATGAAACATAAAACATAGGGAATTATTATTTATGGCTTTTTCACCATGATCTCCCTTCTTTTAGATCACCAAGTTCAAACTTAATGAAAAAAGTCTAAATGTTTTATGATCCCCCAATAACTAATAGAAAAAAAATAATTTTCATCCCTTAAGATACATTTATCTTGACCATAAGACATATTGATTCAAGATTATCATTATGGTATCTCTAGGTTCCCATTATTGTGGGGAACTGATTTAACCTACTAATGTGATGCATACTCTAAGGACAATATGAAATTAATTTTATATGAAATAACTATCATCATGTGAACAAAATATTTATTTATATTATGGTAATCAAAAGTAAAAATTCAGATAGTTCTAAGACAAAAACTCCAACCAAAATATACCTATTTAGGGTAATATAAATATATTCACTAACATCGCTATCTTTGAGAGGTATATCCACAAGTTTCATCTACCAAGTTCATTAGGATTATAAATATTAAAACACATAATAAATACCAGAATATTTAGAAGTTATAAATAATTAGTCTATATCTTACAACCTATGATATGTTAATAAGTTAAAAAACCTATGCGTCGTTTACGGGATTCACTCGCATTATTATTTATAGAGTATGTTCAAGGGATGACACCCAATTTGTTCATAAGCACTATCTAAAAAATACTATATTTTATTAGATAATTGGAAGAAATATATCATTGAATCATCACATAATCCTTAAAATATAATATTTTATAAATGTTTATAGGATTTCTAGAATTGTGGGTCCCATTGAGAGTTCATTGTAAAACATCATTGTTTTAATCTATTTCTAGAGTATACTCACATACACTCACATATAAAATCATCTTTTAAGAAAAACATTATATAATGAGCTCCAAATTGTGTATTAATAATATCATTGTATTCTACTATAAAATTGAACATAATGGTATTCTCAAAAAATTTCATGGATTGTTTCATCACTAATATTGATTCTAAATACTAATTTTTTTTTAAAAAACCATCAAATTATATTAAAAAGTTTTGAAAATATTTCTATCTTGATCTATCCAAGTTACTTTGTAATATAAACTATTAATGGGCCTTAATTATTTAATGGGGATTAAAAATGGGTATTTTTTTTATTTTGGACTATAAGGGGCCTTGTGATGGATCGAGGTTATTCCACGTGGTAAAATGCATGTGATTAATGCAACCATGGAGAGGGTGGCACATTTCTTCATGTTCCTTAGTTGATGAGGCATGCATGTCTTTCACTTGTTTTAGACTTGAAGTATTGTCACATTACCCCAATACCTCGATCTAGCATAGCCCACTCCAATAATGGGCCAACACTATAGTCTGTTCAACCTGTTATACTCCCTAGAATAGAGATTATTGAATCCATCCATTCCAACAACACACATAACCACATGTGTAAGGTCACATACTTCCCATGCGAACTGCTCAAGAAAATTACTAAATTTCATGGAACAATTAGGGTAGGAAGCACATTTCATCAATATTTATTAATTAATTATCTTATATAAGGAAACAAGAAATTTTTATCATATAGTAACAAATAAGAAACATTATCTATTTGATCATTCAAGGTCAATTTCTTTTGACTACACCCCATTACCTTTAAAAAAAATCCCATATCAAAAACAATCATTTCCACTCTGCATACAATCTTAAAAGGAATCCTAAAACCAAATCACTTTTTTAAAATATGTTGAACATGGATATATACTATTATAATAATATATCCCATTAGTTTTGTAAATTAGGCTCTTTATTAAATTCTAAATTCTACCCGTACCCCCTTGGTTGAAGATGAATTTTTATACCACTACTCTATGTGGTGGATTCATCAAATTTAGAGGCCCAATAAATCTCTAAGATGTTAATTTTAGGGGTCAATATAGTAAAGACTGGTCCTAGTTTAGAGGGTCTTATGGTTGTGGTTATCAACCACCACCACCACCACCACCAATAAAAAAAATCAATAATAACTATATGTAATTTCTTGGAATAACCAAAATCTATCCTGAATAAATTTGTTAATAAAAAAATTCAAAATTAGAGGATGATAATAACCCAAAAATACAATTTCAAAAATAATAATAACCCAAAATGGTTTAGGAAATGGATTAGGGACCCATTCTTAAACCATAAATTTTAAATCCAACTCAAAAGAAACTACAAAAAGAGTAGTCAACAAGATACATAAATATCCCCTGAACAACCAAAGATAAAATTCTCTTTATTTTATATTATAAAATTAAACCAATAGAAAACAATATCTGCAATAATAGACATCCATCATAATATAATAGATCATTATAATCATCATCAATCCATTCATATTTATTTTTATCAGTTTGATAAGGAGTAAAAATAACAATAAGAAAAAAAAAACAATAGTGATAATAATAAAAAGAAAAACAACAATAAAAAAACAAAAACAACAAAAACAATAAGAAATGAAAAAAATAGTAATCCCATGAGATCAAAAAATCATATCATAAATAGAAATAATCTAAAGATTATATATATATTTATGATCTAAATATGGACAAGAATATCCTCCTTAAGGAAAAAATAATAAAAATGATAACTCCCATATTTTTAGGGGCACCATCCAAATCATTTTCCTTGTGAAATAAATACAAAAAAATTGAACTTATAATATTCATATAGTGAATCCATTTTGATTGGATCCTCCATGAAATATAAATCTTCTAGTTGAAAGCATATACTATAACTAATGAGTCCATCTCTAGCCCAATGCATCTTCATTACCGATTCCATACTAGTTCAAGTTCTAACAATGTAGCCTCCGAATATTTATCAATTACAATCAATTGGACATATTATCTATTAAATTAGTAAATTACCATGCCATTATAGTACCTAATTACTCCACAAAACCCATATATCAACTTTTAATAAATCTATCAATGTTGACATTAAGCTATCTAACTGGAAGGAATTTCCAAAAAAATATCCATTGGATACCTATAAGGTTTTATCTTTAAAAAACATATAGTCAATGAAAAAAATAGTATGTAAATAGATATCAACACATCCTGATTGAATATCATTTATACTCATTATAGTCACAATAATTTGTAACATAATTTTCTCTAAGGATATTACTTTTTCATCATGTTTTATAGAGTTGTGATTCGGTCACAACACATAATGAATTTTAAAAATAAGAAAAAGGAAGACATTATTGAATTGTTTTGGGAGAGTGAATGCAAAAATATAGTTTCAATTGATCTTCTAATCCATCACAAAAATGCAAGGATGGTTAAATAGTTCATAAATGAAATTCCATATAAATCAAGTATATGTAGAGATGATAAATAGGTGTTCTAGGGACCCCACATCTATTTTACAAGAGATTCTCTCATAACATAACTTTAAACCAAAATTATTAAGACATACCTCCGTTCATAGACTAATATGGGAAATTTTATAGAAGATTTAGTAATTTTATAGTATAATCCATGTTTTTTTTGAAATTTTAGAGCATGTAGATTTCTCAAAATGAAATCTAATAATAAATGCATAATAATATTTATAGTTGATAATTCCATCACTTATAGGTTTCTAAATAATAATATCCTCAAGGTAGAGGAACTAGTAAACATTAATTAATTAATAGAAATGAGTTGGTGATTAATCTATTAATTCCTATCCATAAATTACGTTTATATCAATATTTAAATATTTTGGTCAGAGTGGAAACTCAAGAGGGGGTTAATTGAGTTCCTACTTAAAATTTATCTTAAAAAATTTATGATAAATATCCCCAAATTTTGAAACAGTTACAGTTAATTAAGGAAGTAGAGATATAAATGTTCAGTTGGTAAAAAAGTTTCTCAAAGGTTGATTAGTCCTCATTGGAGTCAGTGTAAAATGCTTATCCAACTTTTGAAATAGGTTTACTAAATTAAAAACATATACACACTAACCAGAACTAACTATTAGAGTTAATGTAAAACAGTTTTTTGTTTTGAAATTATAAGAAGCAGAAAAATAGAAAAACTAAGTATTACAAAATATAGTACACAACAAAGTTAAACAAGATGTTTAGTCTCAATCCAAGACTTAATCCTCTCCACTTGGTGATCACCTGATACTAAGAAGTTTATATTAACTATAAACTTGATACACAGCCTGAATTGGGCTTTACAATAGTTTTCACAAACTATCTAGGGATCACACCATCTACCACAGTTCTTCGTGGAAAAAATACACAAACATGCCACACACAACCTCTTCTATATTTATACGTGGAAAAAAAAAATTTAAGTAATATTTGGTGTGAGTATTTTCAGTATCCTCCAGTTTAAGAATAGGAGACAATGTGTGTAACAAACATACACACACTTCTAAGAAATGAAATATGATGAAAATAATAGATCTAATGTTATATAGTTTGAGTTTATAAGGCTCTATGTGTTTGTAGTTCATCTCTAGACTCCTTGGAGTGAAGAAATTGTAGTTCAAGTCTTTATTTGGAAGTTGTCTCCAAAACAGGGAACTCCAGGTTCTAGCTTCCATGTACTAAGGTGTTATGCTTATTGGTTTGTAAGAGGTTAGATGATTCACATAAGGAATTATTGAATCCGTTCTCCAAAATTATCTTTAAGAAGATCTTGGGTTCACAGTTTGAGTGCTGGTGTTCTTCTTTGTTCTTCAGATCTAGCGTATAATGTCCATCATTCATGCATCCTATAGTCTCTTCCTCAGCCTTCTATTTTATACTTTAGGTATGACAATATGAATAAGAAAACCACTTGCGATCTTCCTCGTACATCATACTATCTCTGTATACGACCTCTTGATATTTATATAATCAGAATTAATTAATGACAGAATCATTAAATTTACCAAATATGACCATTGGAATAATATTAAGAAATTGACAATGTATGGAGTAGAATAGTGGGTATCAGTAGACTGGTAGTAGTATCTTTTTCAGCAGTAGGATTCATCGGTAGTATTTCATTGGTAGGATTAATTGGTAGGATTCATCTATAGGCTTCATCAGTAGGCTTTATCGGCAGGCTTTCATTGGTAGGATTCATTTCTGTAACCTTATAGCAGTTACCTCTGGTGGTAACTCTACAATGGCAGCCTTTGAGCGGTAGAATCATAGTGGTGAACTCGCAGTCAACTCACCGATAAGGTTCATTAGCGATAACCTCAACCGGTAACCTTCTAGTGGTAACCTCTATCAGTAACCTTCCAGCGGTAACCTCTATCAGTAACCTTACAGCGGTAACCTATATCGATAACCTTCAAGCAGTAACCCCTATCGATAACCTTCCAGTGGTAACCTCTATCTTTAACCTTCCATTAAGAGAAATTTTTCATTGTAAACTCAATCAAAATAGCAGTGAGAGTAAATAATACCTAGTTATTAATTTATAGAAACTAGAAATATTAATGAAACATGATTATCATATTAAATAAACATGATTTATGATTATCAAAATAGGTGAGTCCAACAATCTCCCCCTTTTTGATAATAAAAAATTATATCTGTTAAATTTAGATTTAAGTATTATTAAATCAGGATTAAGCACATTTGCTAATCTCTTTAGAGAGGTTAGTAAACATATATTATATATTAGTAGTTAAAATAACATAAAATTGAACCATTTTTATTGTTGAAAATATATATCAGAACATATATTCAAGGGCACCATGCTTAAAACTTCTCCCCCTTTGTGATTAGAAAAAATGATGCAATACCAAATGAAGAGATAAGAATATTTTTGTATTAATGAAGAAAGAGTATAATATTCAAAAATATTACAAAGATACCTATCAACTAAGACAACCCACATTCAATCCACATCGGAGAAGTCAAAGGGATCTTTGGGAGGAATATATAGAATATGGAGGTACAACCCTAGGGATATCAGTAAGAAAGGTAGGAGAAGCTGCTATAGAGGCATCAGTAGACTGATAAAGAGTATATCTCTCTAGGCACTACTACGAATTGGCCCTTTATCAGCACTAAAAACCAACATTAACAGCACTAGAAAAGCTCTATAAATGCCGACGAAGATAGGAGGTACCCTTTATCTACGCCGCCAGTTATAGTGCTTTTCTAGCACTGATAAAGGGGTTCCTTTTTCAGCACTATCTTGAACGCTGATAAAGGGCCTTATTATCAGTGCTCAAGATAGCGCTGATAAAGGGCCCTATTATCAACGTTCAAGATAGAACTGATAAAGGGCCCTATTATCAGTGCTCAAGATAGTGCTGATAAAGGTGTCCTTTATCAGTGCTCAATATAGAGCTGATAAAGGCTCCTTCCGCTGGACCTATAGAACCAACACCTACACAAACCAGCACTTGCACCTGTAAAAAATAGCACATACACACCTGTACAAAACAGCACCCGCACACAATATTTTGACAAACAATGATATATACATTTACTTAACATCAATAATACAAAAACCCACAATGCTATATGAATTTCAAACAATGTTTTACATGGTTACAATTACAATTATCCAACAACGGTTATAAACATTAATATTTCCTCCTTTGATATCCGTGATCCCCTCTCAAAAATTATCGTCCACGGAATTTGTTGCCGAAAAAAGCATACGAACTCAAGGAAACAAATTCACCAATATAAGAAAACAAATATTATGTTAGTAATACAATAATGAAATAAATTAAAACATTAATATGAAATAATGCATTAATATGGAAATGTGAAACTAAAATATGGAAATGATAAACTCAAATGTTTTCATTCTGATAATAATGAAAGGGAATAATGTAAAATCAATATGTTTTTGGATGATTTATCTCATTTCATAAATACTGATTCGTTATCTAATGAAAAGCTTTACCAGTCACACCATGCATCGGATTGAGGTGTTTTCGATTCGTACACCTCACAAAGGACTCATGGATCATTGTCCTAAAGTATCAAAACAATCCAAATGTGTTTGCTTGGTATTCCGTATGTCAATAGTGTTGTTTTCTAAAGTTAATGTCAATTTGAAACTGGTATCAGACACTTTTATCCATACTAGTCACAGTGTGCATCGGATTGAGGTGCGGTCAATTATTACACATAAAAAATGACCCATGGATCGTTTTCCTAAAGTATCAAAACAATCCGAATGTGTTTGCTCTGTTTTCCGTATGTCATTTGTGTTGTTTTCTAAAGTTAATGTCAATTTCAAATTGATATCAGAAATTTTAGCCATAACGGTCACACTGTGCATCAGATTGAGGTGTTGTCAATTCATACACCTCAAAAATGAAACATGGATCGTTGTCCTAAAGTATCAAAACAATCTGAACTCGTTTGCTTGGTTTTTCATATGTCAGTAGTGTTGTTTTTGAATTTAATGTTAATTTGAAATTGGTATCAGAAACTTTTCGCCAAACCAGTTACACCGTGCGTCAGATTGAGGTGCGGTCAATTTTTACACCTCAAAAATGACTCATGGATCGTTTTCCTAAAGTATAAAAACAATCCTAATGCATTTTCTCAGTATTCTGTATGTCATTTTTGTTGTTTTCTAAAGTTAATGTTAATTTGAAACTGGTATCAGACACTTTTAGACATATCGATCACACCGTGCATCAGATTAAGGTGAGGTAAATTCTTACACCTAAAAAATGACTCATGGATCGTTTTCCTAAAGTATCAAAATAATCTGAACACGTTTTCTCGGTTTTCTGTATGCCATTTGTGTTGTTTTCTAAAGTTAATGTCAATTTCAAACTTATATCAGACACTTTTAGCCATACTAGTCACACCGTGTGTCAGATTGAGTTGAGGTTGATTCTTACACCTCAAAAATGACTCATGGATCATTTTAATAAAGTATCAAAATAATCTGAACGCGTTTGCTTAGTTTTACGTATGTTAGTAGTGCTGTTTTTTATTGTTAATGTCAATTTGAAACTGGTATCCGACACTTTTAACCATACCAGTCAAAATGTGTGTCAGATTGAGGTGTAATCGATTCGTACACCTCAAAAATGACTCATGGAGAGTTTTCCTAAAGTATCAAAACAATCAGAACATGTTTTCTCGGTATTCCGTATGTCATTTGTGTTGTTTTCTAAAGTTAATGTCAATTTGAAACTGGTATCAGACACTTTTAAACATATCGGTCACACCGTGCGTCGGATCGAGGTGAGGTCGATTCATAAACCTCAAAATGACTCAGGGATCATTTTACTAAAGTATCAAAACAATCCAAATGTGTTTTATTTGTTTTTCGTATGTCATTTGTGTTGTTTTCTAAAGTTAATGTCAATTTCAAACTAAAATCAGACACTTTTAGCCATACCGGTCACACCGTGCGTTGGATTGAGGTAAGGTCAATTCATACACCTCAAAAATGACTCATGGATCGTTTTACTAAAGTATAAAAACAATCCGAATGCATTTTCTCGGTTTTCCGTATGTCAGTAGTGTTGTTTTTTAAAGTTAATGTAAATTTGAAACTGGTATCAGACACTTTTAGCCATACCAGCCACAACGTGCATTGGATTGAGGTGTGGTTGATTTGTAAACCTCCCAAATGACTCATGAATCGTTGTCCTAAAGTATAAAAACAATCCGAATGCTTTTTCTCGGTATTCCTTATGTCATTTATGTTGTTTTATAAAGTTAATGTTAATTTGAAATTGGTATAAGACAATTTTAGCCACACCGGTCACACTGTGCATCTGATTGAGGTGTGCTTGATTCGTACACCTCAAAAATGACTCACAGATCATTTTCCCAAAGTATAAAAACAATCCAAACACATTTTCTCAGTATTTTGTATGTCACCCGTGTTTTCTTCTAAAATTAATGTCAATTTGAAACTGTTATCAGACACTTTTAGCCATACCGGTCACACCATGCGTCAGATTGAGGTGCCGTCAATTTTTACACCTCAGAAATGACTCATGGATCATTTTCCTAAAGTATTAAAACAATATGAATGCGTTTTATCAATATTCCATATGTCAGTAGTGTTGTTTTCTAAAGTTAATATCAATTTGAAACTGGTATAAGACACTTTTATCCATACCTATCACACCATGTGTTGGATTGAGGTTCAGTCAATTCGTACATGTCATAAATGAATCATGGATCGTTTTACTAAAGTATCAAAAGAATCAGAATGCATTTGATCGGTTTACGTATGTTATTTGTGTTGTTTTCTAAAGTTAATGTCAATTTCAAACTGATATCAGACACTTTTAGACATACCGATCACACCGTGCATCGGATTGAGGTGAGGTTGATTCGTACACTTCAAAAATGAATCATGGATCATTTTACTAAAGTATCAAAACAATCTGAATGCATTTTCTTGGTCTTCCGTATGTCAGTAGTGTTGTTTTCTAAAGTTAATGTCAATTTCAAACTGGTATCAGACACATTTTTCCATACCGGTCACACCCTACATCAGATTGAGGTGCGGTCGATTCTTACACCTCACAAATGACCCATGGATAATTGTACTAAAGTATCAAAACAATCTGAATGCATTTGATCAGTTTTCCGTATGTCATTAATGTTGTTTTTTAAAGTTAATGTCAATTTGAAACTGGTATTAGACACTTTTAGCCATACCGGTCACACCGTGCATTAGATTGAGGTGCGGTCGATTCGTACACATCAAAAATGACTCTTGGATTGTTTTACTAAATTATAAAAACAATTCAAACACGTTTTCTCTGTTTTCCGTATTTAACTTGTGTTGTTTTCGAAAGTTAATGTCAATTTGAAACTGTTATCAGACACTTTTAGCCATACCGGTCACACTGTGCATCAGATTGAGGTACGGTCAATTCGTACACCTCAAAAATGACTCATGGATCGTTTTACTAAAGTATCAAAAAAATATGAACATGTTTTCTCAGTATTCTGTATGTCATTTGTGTTGTTTTCTAAAGTTAATGTCAATTTCAAACTGTTATCAGACACTTTTATCCATACCGGTCACACCGTGCGTCAGATTGAGGTGAGATTGATTCGTACACCTCAAAAATGACTCATGGATCGTTATCCTAAAGTATCAAAATAATAAAAACATGTTTTATTAGTATTATATATGTTAGTAGTGTTGTTTTCTAAAGTTAATGTCAATATCAAACTGGTATCAGACACTTTTAGCCATACCAGTCACACCGTGCATCATATTGAGGTGCGGTCGATTCTTACACCTCAACAATGACTCATGGATCATTTTACTAAAGTATCAAAACAATAAAAATGTGTTTTTTTAGTTTTCCGTATGTCACTTGTGTTGTTTTATAAAGTTTATGTCAATTTGAAACTGATATCAGACACTTTTATCCATACCAGTCACACCGTGCGTCAGATTGAGGTGCAATCGATTCATACACGTCAAATCTGGACACCCCCTCCCTCTTGGACACACCCCCTCCTGGACACCCCCCCACTCCTGGACACCCTCTCCCTCCTGGACACCCCCACCCACATATAAGGGAAACTAAAATTAGAAAATTAAAAATCCAAGATATTGGTTCCCATCAAGATTTTAAGATGCTCGTGAGTGCATTGAATGACTATACATCGTTCGACTTCCACACTATCAACCAGTGTAGTCCAATGAGTTATGCTTTACTAGAAAGGCAAATTATATCTAAAACCATTCTTCATAACCTAAGGAAAGAAAACATAATAAAGGGTGATCATATATGCTAAGTAAGTGTAAACAAGGGAGATATAAATGATCATATATAGATAAAATTAGTATAAATTCACCTATATCCTATTTGTGTACAATCTTCCATTAGGTATGTTTCCTACTCGTTTCTAAACACATCTATATCATCTTCTGAATATGAGTTTTTGCGACAGTCATGGTAGTACCAAAAAAATATAAATACACAATTGATTAATAAATATTTTAAATGAAATCTTAATTATTTTCGAAAATACCTCATCCAGGATGCTAGTTTGTTGATGAAATACGATCTCTTTCATAAATTTACAAACATAATAACCACAGTCCTTTCCGTTTGTTTGTTTTGGACACTGTAGAAACATCGACAATAATAAGTAAATTTTTTTGATATGTGTTTGGATAGTGAAATGTTATTATATATACCCAGATACTTTTCCAGTTATAGATCTTGTAGGATTTATCATCCTTATGCCCTGGATTCATTCCATGCATTAGACGATATTGATGCACCACCCTATCATAATAGAATCCTCATTAAAAGATAACATAAATTATATAACTAGATGTTTAGTTTTAAAATGTTGAATCTAGTGTATTACAAATTAAAAAATGCCATCATGCATGGTCGGTTTGTTGGATATCCATGCGTTGAATCTAGAAAATAAATCTTTGGAGTGTCCAAATTGACTCCAATCAGCATCCAATGCTCCCTAAAAATACAAAAAGGAATAAGTAAAGAAAGAAATGAAAATATAGTTGATATGATTAAATTATAGAGTTTTACCCCTGCATCGTTGGTATTAAAAAGAGTCTGTCATCTGTAATTTTGTTTTCAAATGATTTGAGCAGGGATGACATTATTACAGCCTCTTTATCAGAATATATTTCTTCTTTTGAAGAGGTGGTGTGAGGACTAACGAGTCCAAATTTTTGTTCATGGGGAAATCCCTTCAATTTTTTTTCATATATACTCCTGCAAAAAATATAAAATGTATTTAGTCATTATTATTAGAGTATATCAGCTTTTGTAAAATCAAATCATGAAAACATACCTCATGTATACATTTACAACTGAGGCGCCTAGCCATTTATACTTGAGGATTTCATTTACATTTTCATCACTAATGAAATATGATGTTTCCTCTCCGTACATATTTTTTTTTCAAAAACAACTGTGTGAGCATTGCTGTCTATCAACTTTGTATCCACATGATCCTACAATGATATTAACTATGGATATAGAATGGGTGTGGTGAAGGTGCTCTGAGTAGACCGTTTCAATCGGTTGGTTGATCCTTGAGATAGTTTTGAGCTGATATTTCGTTTCGCCCCATTCTCTTTGTCATTCTGTAATAACATTCATCGGTTCAGACCTTTTTTCATTAAATGTTAAAGGTACAGCTTGAAAAATAACTTCAAAATGGATACCTCCTCGTCGACATGTTTTTTTACAAGAACTGACGACCATGCGATGAATGTTCCAACAGTTTTTTCAACCGTATGAATGTTGTCATCATCATTTGGGACAGGTAGCTCGGCACTTGGCTCATTAGCTATGTTAATTGACACTCTAAAATGATCTTTTGGAAGTCGCCTTTTGTGTAGCATGTCGTTCTGCGTATTGAACACCGTAGCCCTCGCTACAAGGAAATACGTTGGAGTTGCTAGATATAAATCACAGCCATTTTCACCCAGTAGAATATTAGTACATGAAAGGTATTAGTGTCTATGTGAATCACATTTCATAGAAACAATTATTAAAACATTGATTACCTCAGCTAATTCAGGTTTTTTAGGGAAATGGATTGCCTCAAAGACGGTGGGGGTGGGGAAGGATCATCACACACAGGTTTTTGTTGAGTTGTTTCTTCTCTTTGCCTCTCCCCCATCAATGTTGCTGTCATCTCTCTCTGGTATTGTAATTATTCTTGAAAAATTGCTAATTTTTTCTGCAGCTTTTCCATTTTTTAATTTTCATCATCCTCTTGTTTTTGTTTTTGAAAATATGTTCGGGGTGTCACACAAAAACCCGCACCTCTGATGTGGCCATACAGGTCTGGCCGTTTCAAGGCTACTGAAAGTATGTCTGCATCTGGTGCGGGTGTTGTTGATTCCTGTGACTATGTCAGATAGAAAATATAAAAAAATAAGCAGTCATTGTAATGTAATAGTGGTTTAAAACAAATCAAATTTATATTATGTCATACTTACACATATTTCCCACACTTTTTGTGTGTTTTCATCTATCTGTATCTCCTCTTTATTTACACGAGCCTCCTTCCATAGCACATGGTGTGGGATGGATTTGGCTTTCAATTTCGATTCATCAATCTTCATATAAATAGAGAAACATGGTTATGGTGTTGTTTTATGTCACATATAAGTAGTATGGTAGATTTAAAAGACGTACCAATTTTTTCTCAAGTGAAGCGTACCCCAACCTTGCTTTACGGTAAGGGTACGAAGGTTCTGCTACACGTTTTTTATTTTCAGCACTCAGTTGCTGTTTCATAAATAAAAAACTATCAATCAATGTGATGAATACAAGCAAAGTCAAACAATGTATTACCCCACACAATGTACTAGAAAAGTCTGCTCCCTACGACGGTTGATAAATGCGTCCCACGCTCCTTGGGATATCAAGTGTGCATAAAGAGGAGGTGGGTGAAGCTTTATTTTCCCTTCAACATATTTAAGATGATATTTTGTTAAAATTGTGCGAAAACCTCTATGAATCCTTCCTGAAACTCTTAATACAAATTCCTTGTGCGAGGCATCTACTATAAATGCACTAGGAAATGGATGATGAAGAGTAAGTCAATGTTTTGGTATTTTATTTTAATAAATTAAAAAAATGATATCATAATGTTACCGTAATCTCTTTCGACATTAGTGTCTTAAGACTGGTGACAACATAGTGCCACAACTGTACATCAATCGGCACGCGTTGCTGAGTGACGATTCCAATGTTGCTACTAAAGATGGATTTGTTGGGGTTAACATGTTGGCCTCGCTTATTCCATCCCACCTCAAATTTGATGCCTTTTTTCCTTTGCCTTAAATATTTTGGATAACATTGTCAAAATACGGTGCTCTTGTTTTTTCTTGCGCTTTCAGGGTTTCATTTCCTACAATTTCCTTAGAAGTATCATCAATATCTTTCTCCGGAGCTCTATCATCAGTACTGGGACCAGCAGCAATAGGTTGAGAAACTTGTTGTTACTCTGCACTGGGACCAGCAACGACAGGTTGAGAAACTTGTTGTTGCTCTGCACTGGGACCACCAGCAGCTGGTTGAGAAACCTGTTGTTTCTCTGCACTGGGACCACCAACAGGTGGTTGAGAGACCTTTTGTGCCTTGGGATTGGACGCATCGGTAGGTGCAGAAGTCATTATCTGCAGAAGTGGTTTAACCTTTAATTAAGATTACATAAAAGCAGCAGCGGACATATACTAACATAACGTAACACAATGTATATTACAACAAAAAAATAACCTGATTATTGCACGCTCTTTTTTTAATAGCTGAAGAGATTTGACTCCTCTATCGACTATGTAAATCCCTTCATTGTGGTATCCTCTGACATATAAAACACCGTCTACATTGGGACCACTGCAAAATTATTGTGAATTCCCTATAAAGGGGTCATCCTCCATTGAACTTTCATCTGACCCTTCATTTGTTTTGGTCGATAACAGAACAATAGACCAATTTTGGTTTACGGGGTCTGAAACATAAAATACTTGTACTGCCTGTGATTCCATTATAAATGGTTCATCTTTCTCTCCTTCCTTACTAAAATCAACTTTCACGAATCTTAATTCATCTATTTCAATAACACTCCTGTTATCAACCAACTTGCATTAAAAAATCAGCACTTTGAATTTCGTATAATCCAACTCCTATATTCATTTGATGATGCCAAAGTATGACATATTCTGATAAATTGGATTTTTTTCCTTAGCACCGGAAATATGCATCTCCTCATCCACAAGTGTAACCCCATTATTCTTCATGGTATTGTCTTCATCATGTTCATTAGTATAGAATGTATAACCATTAACTGCATAAGCATTGTAAGATAATACATACACACTTGATCCTCCAGCTAACCATCGAAGTTGTTATAAAATTGAGTCTGGATTTTCATCTAACTGCTTCAAAATATGGTCTTGAAACCATCCTATAAACTATCGATTATGTGTATCTAATATCCATTTTCATCCCTAGATGGATTCAAAAACCTAAGAATTTCTTTGTGGGTTTGAACATATGGGTCAACATCGAAACTGTTATGCAAAACGTAAAGGTGAGCCTGATCCCAATCTGTAATATTGATTATGACAACCTCTCTTCCAGAAATTCTTTCACCCTCAAGTTGCTTAGTGTGACGAGATTTCGGTAGGCCAATGTTTCCACACAGACATGTATTCATTAAAAAATTCAATGGCTTACTCAATAATAGATTGCTCCGCAATACAACCCTCTGGCCGACTTCGATTTTTGACATACCCTTTCAAAATCTTCATATACCGTTCAGTGGGGTACATCCATCTATAATGTACATGACTACATAGTCGAATCTCTCTCACCAAATGAACCATCATATAAAAAATGTCGGAAGGAAGAACATTTCCAATTCACATAATATGACAAAAATTTATCTTTCCATAATTGGCAATTTTTTCAGGTCTATAAATTTGTTGTATATAGCTTTGAAGAAGAAACCGAGATTCGTTAATGTATGATGGACATTCTTGGACAAAATGCAATGTAAAGCTATAGGAATTAAATCTTGCATCAAAACATTGCAGCAATGTGATTTCAGACCCTTTAATTTTAAATCGTTCATTGAAACGATGTTCTTGATATTTGATGAATACCCCTCTGGAACCTTTACGTCATTCAAGAAGTTGAAAAACGTATATCTCTCCTGCTAGGAAAGAGTGTAAGCAGCAGGAGGACGAAATGTTCATTTTTCACCCTTCAATGGTGCCAAGTCTTCTCGTATTTCCATCTCAACCATGTCCAATCTAGCCTTAATTACATCCTTCATTTTTCCAGGTGAATTAAGAAACGTTCCGATGACACTATCACATATTTTTTTTTCAATATGCATAACATCAAGAAAATGTCTGGCATACAGACAATTACAGTATGGTAATTTTAAAAAAAACTGATCTTTTCTTCCAACCAGTTTTCGTAAGGTTTTTCGAAAATGGTTTACCAAAAGTAGTGTACAAATCTTTTACCTTCTCAAACAATTGATCACCTATTAGTGGAGACGGTGTTGTACGTTCATCTGAACTTTCGTCGAATGATTTCGTCCAAGATCGATACTTATGTCATTGGGGTAGAAATATGTGATGTCCTAAAAACACGGTTTTCGATGAATGTTTCAACCTAATTGATTGTGTACCTTGTTCATAAATGGGACACCCTTTAGTTCCTTTAATTCTATATCCTGAAAAATTTCCATAAGCAGGAAAGTCATTTATCGTCCCGTACAACATGGATTTAAAAGTGAAATCTTCTTTTTTGTAAGCATCATGCAATGTAACACCTGAATCCCACAATATTTTCAAATCCTCGATCAATGGAGCCAAATGAACATCAATATCATTGCCCAGTTGTTTTGGTCCTGATATAATCATAGATAACATGATGTATTTTCGTTTCATGCATAACAACAGTGGTAAGTTATAATTTACCAATAGAACCAACCATGTACTGTGATTGCTGCTTTGAAAACCAAAAAGATTCACCTCATCTGTAGATAACACCAGACGAAGGTTTCTCTGCTCGTTTACCAAATTTAGGATACTCGTGATCAATTCTCTTCCACTGAGGAGAGTCTGCCAGGTGACATAGTTTCCCATCTTTAAGTCTTGTATCTGCATGCCATGTCAATTGTCCTATAGTCTCCTCACTTCCATTTAGGCACCTAAACCATGGAATGATTGTAAAGTACCATTAAACATTCATAGGAATAGAATCATCTTTTTTGTATCAAGAAGCACCACAGTTTGGGTATTCTTTAAGTAATTTGTGGTTCTTGCGAAACAATATACAGTCATTCGGACACACGTGTATTCTTTCAGAGATCATACCCATCGATTTTAGCCTTCTTTTGGCATCATATGTTTTTCTTGGTAGTTCATTATCTTCTGGGAGAATGTCATTAAGGAGAGAAAATAGTTCCATAAAATTGGAGTCACTCCACCCGTTGCCTGTTTTCAAATTATACAGCTTCAGTACGACTGATAATGCTGTATATTTAGTTCAACCAGCATACAATGGAATTTTTTCACAACTCTTTAACTTCTCAAACAATTTTGGGAAATCACGAAGTTCATCTTCAACTATCCTTGTCATTTCCTCAATACGATATTCATCATCATTCACATCTGTAATCACACCCTCCATATGATCTTCTTCACTTTTCATACTTGTAATCATATCAGATCATCCATAAAATGTCGTGTTATCTGAGCCACTACCTACATTCGTTTTTTGTCCGTGTTTATTCCAACATGTATAACTTTGATCTATTCTGTGACAAATCTGGTGTTCTTCCAACTCATTTGGACTAATATTTCTTGAATAACAACAACGTAAACTTGGACAGAGCATTTGAGAAGGGTCACATGCATGATCTCCTACAAACTTGATAAGCTCTTTCACGCCATCTTCATTTTCTTTTTTCAACCAATTGGCATTCATCCATTTTTATTCATATTCGTCGTCTTTATGGGTTCGATATCAAACTTGCATAATATTATGTTTTAATTAATCAAGTAGAATTATTTGTGTTTTATAAAAAAAATCATGGTACAAATGCCTCTACAATGAAATAGAGGAACCTACCCCAAAACATGAGAAAGTACTTGAACTCTATCTATATACGGGGGACTATGACCAGTCTTTTGTATATCTCCATGGAGTACCAAAAACCTATACATGGAGGACTCTTCACCGAAACATGGGGGAGTACCATACTTCATATTTTCTCCAAACATCTCACTTATCACCTGCCAACTCTCAAGAAGAGTGAAGATAATTAAAATATCCAAACCACATCATGTACAATTTCCAATGAATGAGGGAATCATAATATTGTGATCTATATGAGAAGATATTTATAATGGGCTACTTATATATGAAATATTATCATCTAAGTGAAAAATAAATAATAATAATGAAATTAACATAGCACACAATTTGTTCAATGGATACACAATGTGTAGGATTCTCAGTCAAGGTTGGTTGTATACTACCATTTCTAAACTCATGTGAAATCCATATACATGGTGTGTCCAGTAGGGTGAACATCGTCTATGGATAAGATACATGATTTAATCTGACATATATCAAATTAATTCCAAGTTAGTGTTATAAAGACTGCATGATGCCTTTGAAAATACATGACATATAGAAAAACTTGAGCTAAAGGATTTTACTTTAGATACAAAATGAGTCACTTCACTATCTATGCATCACATTTTTGTGGAATACACGCTGTGTAGTCCTTACATGTCCACTAGGGGTGTATAGTCTATACACATCAAGTTTCTATGGTATCTATACATGGTGTGAGTGAAGTAAAACACATATCATATGGTTCTACCATTATTTCATGGCATGTACTTGGTTTCATGCTGAAGTATATGTCTTGGAGATACATTGTGTGTGACCTATGTTCACATGACATGTAACATTTAAAATAAAACTTATTCCAAGTTTGAGTCAGAAGATGAGTCATGTGGTGTAAATTTTGGAGATAACTTTTGTCAGGCATTAAAATCTATATGAAATACATTTATGGTGAAGCATGTTCCATTTAACAAGACTACATAACATGTATTTTAAAAATATATAGAATCTGAAAAACATCATCTTCACACCATAAAGTGTCTCATAGAGTCCTCTAGAAGTGGTTTTTTAGGATTCAGTGTAATTGAACTAGTAACAAAGTGGTGGTGCCATTGAAATGGGTAATGTTTGGATTTATATTCAATGGTGGAAGAACTACAACATGGAAAACAAATGGCATATCAATCATTCCAACAACCGAAACACCATACAAAAACACAATCATTCTCACAATCGCAACACCATACAAACCAAACAATCCCAATTTTAGATTTTACAAATCATCCCTTATTCAGTTTTTTTTGTTAATTCAGGGGTTATCACAGAAGTTTTATCATCCTGGGGCATTCATTCATAAGTCATGTATACGTAAATTACCAATTTTTATATTCAAATTTTCAACAAGAACCAACCAACATGCAATTCATTTAGTGCACAAACAAGGACCACCAACGACCGTGATTTTCAGTGGGGCGTTTAGCCCCCACATTTCACATTATAACCATCAATATCAAACAACAATAACAAGAGAACATGAGTAAAAAATGAGTAACAGGAGAAAACTCACCACTAAGGCGTCGTTAAGCACACGAAAGAGGTGCGTTCTTGGTAGAGGAGAGGCGCACAATAGAGGAGATTTCCAACTGAAAAGAAAACATAAAATAGGGGAAACTCATGAGAATAAAATAATCTAAAACCGAGTACACCATTTAACACATCCCACAAACCCCAAGTACCCACTAAAACCGAAATCAACCCACACCATGGTTAAACACACCTTAAGATAACAAGAAATTATAGAACCCACCTTCGATAGAACAAGTTCAACAGACTTTTAAAATATAAAATATGAACATAAAATGGGTAAGCACTGACCAATGTGTCCTCCTTACTAGGTATAATCCCCAAGTTTATTGTAGATAGCATATCCCAAATGAGTAATCCCTGATCAATCCTCTATTATCACACCTTTCACAACACATACATCCTAATCACATGACATTAAACTTCATGGTACAATATTTTCAACACAACACGTGGTATTCAGTGAGTAGGATCATATCCCTATTCAAACTCAATGAGCCTAACTGTACATATTGAAAAAAATTAGGGGGAACACAGATATTTCCAATGGGACACCCCTAGTACTCTTTTCCAATATTAACATCACACCATGCCAAAACTCACCACATGATCACCAGTCACCCAACATTATTACAAAACCAAAGGAATATACCCATGCTTCATTACCCTAAACCCATCCATCAAGGGTCAATAGTGATGGTCACATTAAAACCATGCTATAAATCAATAAGGTTAGGAATCCAAATGACCATGTCCCTCAACCCAGTCATAACACCAAAACTCAAGAATAGAGAGTGATTCCCTTATACAAATCCAAGGCATGACCATTCCTTTGCTATCAACTTGATAAAACCTAATATGCATCAATCCCTCATGTCAAAGAATCTACCCTGGATTTATGTATCTAAGGTATTCATAACACTAAGATAACCCCACTCATTCGTCTCCCCCAACCACCATAACTCACTAACGCACTACCATCCTGAGTCACATGCTAAAGACCACTGGGATATCACACAAAACCCTTACATCAATTCTTACACAATCCTTATCCCATGGGTGCCACTTTTATCCCCACCTCAAAACACACATCATCTAGTGAACCAAACCAACCACTTACTATAGGTTCTCACACACCCGCTATCTAAAACAACCTACAATACAAGGGTCTCACCACCTTGGCTCTCACTCTTTCCCCAACTACCCATACATAGGTTCAAATCACTTATAAATAAACTATAAATCATTATAATCATTCAAGGATCATCATTTCTCATTTATATTAACCCTAGATATGGAAAAATACTCCTACACTGACCAGCGGTGGCGGAGGCGGAGGTAGCGACAGTGGAGGTAGTGGCGGTCGTGGTGGTAGAGGCAACGACGGTCATGGTGGCGATCGCGGTGGCGGTCGCGGTGGCAGTCACGGCGGCAGAGACAGTGGCAGTCGCAGCGGAAGAGCAAAACCAACGGCATAGAGGCAGCGGCATAGGAGAAAAACCCAACGGAGGTGGTGGAGGAGGGGGAGGAAGAGGAGGAGGAAGATGAGGGAGAGGACGAGGAGGAGGAGGAAGAAGAGGATACATCACAGATGAGGAGGAGAAGTCGCAGCGGAAGAGGGTCCTGGTTCAGCTTCGGCGAAAGCTTTACCGTATGCGAGAGAGGGGGGATTATTAAAGTTACTAAATAGAAACCACTGGAACCTTTATCAGTGCTGGTTAAAAGGGCTGATAAAGGTATGTTTTATCAGCGGTAAATTAAAAGTTCTGATAAAACATAGATTTATCAGTGCTTTTTCAGTGCTGATAAAGAGATAACTTTACCAGTGCTCAAAAACACGCTGATAAAATACCTATTTTATTAGCGCTGATAAATATTATAACTTTCTATAAATTAAGAATAAAAACTTTTATCATCTCTAAAATAAGCGCTGATAAATGTGCACTTTTATCAATGCTAAAAAATGCACTGATAAAGGGTATTCCTTTATCAGCGCTTATTTTAGCACTGATAAAGGTTATATTTATCAGCCCTTTTAACCAGCGCTGATAAAGGCATACCCCCTTATCAGCGCTATCTGTTTAGAACTGATAAAGGGAAGCGCTTCCCTTGCCCTGTTTTGTGGTAGTGAGGATCATAGGGGTCAAGCTTCTGATATCCTGTGCATGAGTCATCAAAGGGGAAGCACTAGTAGAGCCTGATGCAGCTGAGGAAGAATGTAAGGCTAGAGGAACAATAATGAGAGTGCAGTCCACATGGAGGAAGAGAAAAAGGAAATTCCAGAAATCCATAATGGTAATTCCTCCTCTCTCTATAGCTGATATGAAATCTTACTTATTATCCTTGAATTTTTCCAAGGTAGAAGTCAACTCCCTAAGACTACTAACTTGATCCCTAAAATCCTGAGTGACAGGTGGTATTCTCATGTTCTCCAATTGCAGCATGAACTGACCATCCATTTGATGGTTAGTGTAAACCCTTTTATAGTAGAAGTCATCTTTCTCTTTGATGGCCTTATGATCTTAGGAAACCTAACTCAAGTAATATCCTACCAGATTATGAATGTATCTAGTAGTGGAAATGACCTGAGTCATAGAATGAGGGTCTGATGTACTTGCACCAGAGAACTTCTCAACTTCTTCTCTAACAACTCATCTGAAAACTTCTAGATCAACAGGAGGAGAGGTTGATGAGGGAGAAGAAGCACACAATGGTTCCATAGTAAAATATACTATCTCCAAAAAAGAATTGGTCAGTCTGCTGATCAATCTCTTCACATCAAAATCTTGACCACTCACATGTGTGTCCATGGAATTCTTAAAGTCCTCAAACAAAGTGACCATCTACTGAACAACACTCCTAACAAACTTAAATTCTTTTTACACTTTGAGATCTTGAATCCATATATGAGTCTAAGCTCGCAATCGACTGTTTTACAGACTCCATAGATTTTCTAAGTTTCTGACTTGATTTTGGCATTCCTTAACTTCTTGTATGAAGCTGGAGGGAGAGGTAGAAATTTTTCTTTCCAAGGTAGATTCCACAAGCTCTTGATTAAGAGCCACACTTTTCTCTATCCCAATGGATCTCTCATCAAGATATCTCTTAAAATATAATTTTAATGACTCTAAGTAATCCTTCTCTACAAAATCTTGAGGTAGAAGAACCACTGTATGCACAATAGTGGTCTCTGAAATAGAATGAACTGGAGGTATTCTGTTAGGTCTATCATCTTCAGAATCTTCATAGTCTATGCCCAAAACCATGAATCTAGGGTCTTCTGACCAATATTTTATTTCATGAGAAACAAAAACTAAACCTGTGGCAATAGGTTCCTCCCCCTCAGTTGGAGCATTCTCTTTATCAAATACATTCACCTCTATCATTCCTCCTTGATCAACTACATCAACAGGTGAGTCCACTGCAATTTCTTCTATAGAATCTTCAACCATAGCCATATCAATTCCATCTCCAACCAATTCAACATCCTATTCCTCTTTACTCTCTCTCACATATGTATATCCTATAAAAGAACTAGGACTTGAGAAGTCCTCTTCACTTTAATGAACTTATGTGTCAAATTCATCATGACCATATTGAGCTTCATCCTCCTCCTTTGAGGTCTCTCCAACATTAATGTCTCTTAAAACATTATATTCTACTTATTCTTGACTGGTTTCCTCATCATCATTGTCCCTTAGGACAACCTATCTTATGGGAAATCTCTTTGGTGGGATAGGCTCACCAAAAGATACTGTACCAATATGGGGGCTTGATGGAAGTTCAGGATCACTCGTGTCATCTACAGGATAATCCTCTCTCTCTTGCACAACAACAACCTCCTCTTATTCATCTGAGTAAACTAGTTCCACTTAATTAGGTTTTAAACATGGATCTCTTTTATTCTTTGGACTAGTAGGATTGGTAATAGGATTAAATTCTTCATATAACTTAGCCACATAATTCACCAATTCCATTTTCCAAGGATTCTAGTTAATCTTCATAAACATGAAGATCATTTTGGTAATGCAGAAGTTGTCCCTTTCAACAATTATTTCTTCCTTATTTCCAGTAACACCTTTCACTCTTAGGTTCAAGGATATCAACTTGGAATGAAACAAATCATTATATTTGGAACTCGGCTTAGTCATATACTCTTACTGAATAATCAAAAACCTAAAAATATTTATCCTTTTCCCATGTTTAAACTGATAAAACAAAAATATGTCTTGATACCTCAATGTGGAAAAGTCCACTCTCTAGGGACTCAAAACATGTTTCAAAAATTTAAATAGCAATCTATTTTCCCCTTATATCTCATCAGAACTCACCTTCCTAGGGATTCCTTTCTCTGCCAGCTCATCCATATCCTCTTCATAGTAGAAATACTCACTGGTGGGAGGAATCACTCTAGAGTAGTAATTGAATATGACTTCATGTGGGACTCTTAAGAATTCATCCAATTCAACCGAAGAGAATCTCACACTTACTCTATTGACCTTTGAAGTCATTCGATTCTCATCCTCAGACTATTTGAACTATAGAAAATCATAAAATTTGTTGGCTGACTTTGGATAATAGGGTCAATTATTATTTGAAAAACATTCTACCCAATCCTAATATTCAAGTGCCTTCAGCACCAGATACCTTCTCAAAAATAGCCATTCTGAACATAATTCCTTTTCGAACATGATCTATATCAGAAAAAATGTGGATTGTTTAGTTTCACCACAACCTTGCTTCCACTATAAGACCCATATCTAGGTCTCCTAGGGTTTGGCACATCTCCTCCATCACCAACCATCGGACTGTTCAGTCTTTCCATTGCGATCTAGAGCAGTTTGAGGGTTTTAGCAGAGGGTTTGGTTCCAAGATTCGGGAGCAAGAGGTTCAAGAGAGGATTGAAGTGGATCAAAATGTGTCTTGTACTTTATTTTTTATTATTTAGTGATCGAAAAAAAATCGAATAAAAGAAATAAATTATATTAAAGTGTTTCAGATTCCGGCAGAAAAATGCTAAGTCCCAGACTTAAGTAAGGTTGACTATTGATAAGGTGCCAACAGTGAGGTACAATGGTGTGGTCTAACGGTGAGATCCAACGGTGAGAACCAAGGGTGAGGTCCTAACGATGAGGTCCAATGGTGCGGTAAAATGGTAAGGTCCTAACGATAAGGTCCAATGGTGAGGTCCAACGCTAAAGTCCTAACGGTGAGGTCCAACGGTGAGGTCCTAATAGTGAGGTCTAATAATGATGTCCTAATGGTGAGGTGTCCTAAACTAACAATTTATCATACCTAACTCTTGTTTTATGTAATTTAACCTCTCTAAATTCAAAGGCTTTGTGAATATACCAGCTAATTGATGTTCTGTTCCAATGAGTTCAAGAGTGATATCACCGCTTTGATAATGATCTCTCAAGAAATGATGTCTCACATCAATGTTCTTTGTCCTAGCATGAGATACTAGATTTTTAGAGATGTTAACAACACTTGTATTATCACAGTTTATAGGGACATGTTTGAATTGATATCCATAGTCTAGTAAAGTTTTTTTCATCCACATATTTTTTCCATAAGAACTAGCAGCAACTATATATTCATCTTCTACAGTGGATAATGTAATAGAATTTTGTTTCTTACTGCACCATGATACTAGTGACTTGCCCAAAATGTGATGTGTTCTAGAGGTTCTCCTTCTATTTAAATTGCAACTAGTAAAGTCATCATCTAAATAACTTATCAAATCAAATGACTGTCCTCTTGGATAAAATAGTCATAAGTTTATAGTATAATTGATATATTTAAAAATCCTTTTAACAGAAGTCAAATGAGATTCTTTGGGATTGGATTAAAAACGAGCACACATACATACACTGAACATAATTTCAAGTTGGTGAGTAGTAAGGTAGAGTCGACTCCCAATCACACCTCTGTAATTGGTTTGATCCACTAGTTTACTAGTTTTATCAGCATCCAACTTATAAGTATTACTCATAGGTGTATCACTACCTTTATTACTATCCAAACCAAAACGTTTCAAAAGGTCGCTAGTATATTTACTTTGATTTAAAATAATACCATTTTTATTTTAAAAAATTTGAAATCCAAGGAAAAATTTATGTTCCCCCAATAAACTCATTTCAAATTCATCTTGAATCATCTTTGAAAAATCAGTACATAATGATTTTATAGAAGATTCTAAAATAATATCAAATACATAAATTTGTACTATTAAAATATCTTTGGAAATAATTTTAATAAAAAGTGTAGGTTCATCTATCCCTTTAGTAAAACCTTTTGAAATAAGAAAAGAGCTAAGTCTATCATACAAAGCTCTAGGATCTTGTTTTAGATTATATAAATCTTTATAAAGTTTAAAAACATGATTTGAAAAAATGGGGATTTGTAAAGACATGGGGTTGATCAACAAACACATCCTCAACTATATACAAATTTAGAAATGCACTTTTAACATTTATTTGATGAAGTTTGAAATTAAGATGAGCTGCATAAGGAAGTATTATCCTAATAGATTCTATTATAGCTAAAGGTTAAAATGTTTCCTCATTGTCTATTTCTTCTTCTTGACTATATCCTTGTGTAACTAATATAGCCTTGTTTGTAACTATATTTCCAGACTCATTGACTTTATTTCTAAACACCCATTTAGTGCCTACGGTCAAAGTGTCCTTAGGTCTCTCTACTAATTCTCTAACATTGTTTATTTCAAACTAATTTAATTATTCTTGTATATATATCACCCAAAATTCATCACTAATAACATCATTAATATTTTTGGGTTCAGGCTATGAAAGAGAAGCTTGAGGCTCAACCTGGTATCTAAGGAATATCTAGTTTGCATCCCTCTATTTAGATCACTTACTAAAACATCAAATGGATGATTATTGAGAGTTATAATACCTCTAGAAAGGGTTGGACTGGACTACCCATGGTTTTCTACAGGTTTAGATTCATCAGGCTCACATTCTGGAAAATTTCCAGAACTAGTTGTTTTCACTGTGGTTCACTATTGTTTTCATTAACATCCAGAATTGCCATATCTTCCTCAAGATATTCAAGAGAGGTTTTGGATTCAAGTGGACCAGTCCCATCAAATTTTACATGAAACGATTCTTCCACACATTTGGTTCTCTTATTGAATACTCTCTAGGATTTACTAGCGATTGAGTAACCTAGAAATATTCCTTCATCACTTTTGGAAGCAAAATTTTCAAGATTGTCCCTAGTGTTAAGGATAAAGACGTTGCAACCAAAAAATCTAAAGAAATTAATATTAGGGTTTCTATTGTTACATATCTGATAAGGGGTCTTCTTAATAAAAGGTCTAATTAAGACTCTATTGATGATGTAATAGGTTGTATTAACAGATTTAGACAAAAAATAAATAAGAAGTTTATACTCATTAAGCATAGTATGAGCAATATCTTGAAGTGTCATATTTATTCTTTTTACTAATTTATTATATTGACGTGTTTTAGGAGAAGAGAAGTTGTGATTATAGCCATTATGTGAGAAAAATATATTCAAACTCCTGATCTTCAAACTCACGACCAAGATCACTTCCCAAGGTCTTAATTTTAAGTCCACTAAGATTTTCTACATACTTGGAATATTTAATGAAGTGAGAACAAGCTTTACTTTTGTAAGACTAAAATTATACCCAAGTGTATCTAGAAAAATCATTTTCAAGAACATAAACATTGTTCTTCTAATTTAGACTTGAAACTCTTTATGGTCCAAAAAAATCCATGTGAACCAACTCATGTGGTTGAGATGTTGAAAGATATTTATTTGGTTCCAAAGAAACTTTGTGTTGTTTTAAATTTTGACAAGGATTACAAAATTTGTTAAGTGGGAATTTCAATTTAGGTAATTATCTAACTAAACATTTCCTAGTCAGTTTTCTAAGTTAGTTCACATTGCAGTGTCCTAATCTTCTGTTCCATAACCAAGATTTCTTATGAAAAATAGTTAAAACATTTCTAGAATTAAATACATTGCATGGATAATTTTCAAAATTAACATTAAAACCATCATCACACAATTAATAGATACTAAGTAGATTGTGATTTAACCCATCAAAAAATGTATTCGTGAAATTAATATAGTATTAGGGTTTCCAATTTAGCCTAAGCTGACGATCTTACCTTTAGCATTATCACCAAATGTAACATGTCTACCATCATATTTAATTAGGATCTTGAAGCATGATTAGTCTCCTATCATATGTCTCGAACATCCACTGTCCAAATACTATAGGGTTTTCTTGGATCTCTTTAAACAATTTTCCTAAAAAACATATTAAGTTTGGGGAAAATTTGGTACCCAGATTTTCTTAGGTCCAGAGAGATTAACAAGTAATGCTTTGGGAGCCCATATTTTTCTTATAGGTTTCCTACAATCAATAGATATGTTTTGAGACATGAAAAGATTTTTAGGTCCTTTGGAAATTTTTTTTTCAAGATATGGTCTAGAACTTGAACTTGTAGTGAACTATCTAGATTTTGGACAAATCTGTTCTTAATAGTACTTCTCTGTCCTATTTGATATCCTAAACTAGTTGTGCATTTCAGAGAAATTTGTTTCCCTAGAAACTGAGTTAAGGTATCTCTACTGGTAGTAAACTTCTCAATATCTCTTTTTTAATTTCTCATTTGATAATTTTAGTTTAGTATTTTCTTTTAATAGTTGAGAAAAGTTTTCATTATCAATATCCAAATCAGACTTATAATTGGAATTTAAAGTATGTTGTATTCTCAATAATTTATATTTATCCTTGAGTTCATTAAAGGTATCCTCAATCATTCCATAGTATTCAAATAGTTTATCCTTAGTCATATTTTCATCATTATTTGAATCAATTTCATTCCCAGAATAGTAAGAATTATGTATAGGAGAATTAAGTGTTACCTCAGATGTTTCTTTCATGAAACATAAGTTTTCATGATTGTTATTTTCAGTATCCGTAGTGTCAGATCCACTGGAGATGTCTTCTGAAGCTCTCTAAGTATCTTTTTTAGCCTTCTTATATCACTTTCCCTTATCTTTATATTTCTTCTTAAATTTCAACTTAGGGAAATCAACCTTCACATGACCTTTGCATTTACACTCATAGAAGATTATCTCATTTGTGTTGTCATTCCATTTTCTTTCATTTTTTACACTATCCTTTACTATCATACCTTCCTTTATAGTTTGAATTTCTAATGAAATTCTTGTTTCGGTATAAATTTTTGAATCCTATAGCATGATGAGTCAACTCATCATCACTGTTAGAATCTGAATCATCACTGGTGGAACTTTCTATAGGAACTTGAACGTTTTCTTTATCTTTTCTCTTTGAGGTAGTAGTCTTGAATGCTACAGATTTATTTCTGGGTTCTTCATAAGATTATTGATTTACCTTTAGTTCCTCTTCATACATCATGATTTTACAATTAGTTCCTTCACTGGTAGCTTGCTTATGTCATAAGATTCTCGGATAGAAACAGACATTCCTCTCCATCTCTCAGGTAGGCATCGAAGCAATCTCATAATCTGATCCTTACTATCTTCTAGTTTCCCAAGTAGACTCTTGGTATTTACTATTTCATTGAACCTGAGATACATTTCAGAAATAGGTTCACGAGGATTCATTTTAAAGTTATCATATTTGATAGTATAAGTATTTAATCTCATTTCATTAACATTGGTTGTTCCCTCATGGGAAACATCTAGAGTTTCCAACATTTCAGTTGCAGTTTTATAGTCAGATATTCTATTGAATTCTTCACCACCTAAAGAACATTACAATGCTTCATTGCTTTACATTTATTATTATATGTAGCTTTAGTCAATTGAGACCATGTGTCCCTAGCAGTAGTAGGTAATCCATGTTGTTCTTCAATAGTGTCCAAAATTTCATGACCCATGCTCTCTAGATACATTTTATTTTTCACTTTTCACTGAGCAAAGTTATTACCATTAAAGAAAGGTGGCCTGTTAGTAGCTTCACCCTCAACTCAGTTATCCATAGTAAATTAGAATTTAAGGAACTAAAAATTTAGATATGACAGAAATTTTAAGATATTTAGGTTACAACTAAAATCACAGTTGACAAGAATTTGAAAATATTTAAAGATAGTTCTGAGGGAAGCAATAAAAAAAAGCTTTGATAACAAATGTTAGTCGGATTGGAAACATAATAGGGGGTTTAGTTGAGTTCCTAATTAGAATTTATATTAAAAACTTTATGATAAATATCACCAAATTCAGAAATAGCTTAGTTAATTAAGACAGTAGAGATATAAATGTTAAGTTAGTCAACAAGTTTCTCAAAGGTTGATTTGTCCTTAGTTTAATTAGTGCAAAATTCTTATCCAACTTTTGAAACAAGTTTAATGAATTAAAAACATATACACACTAACAAGAACTAACTATCAGAGTTAATGTAAAAAAATTTTCTATTTTGAAATTATAAGAAGTGAAAAAATAGAAAAATAGATTATTACATAATATAGTACACAAGAGAGTTAAACAAGAGGTTCAGTCCCAAGACGAGACTTAATCCTCTCCACTTGGTGATCACATGCCCCCAAGTTGTTTATATTAACTAATAACTTGATACAGTGCCTGTATCAGGATTTACAATAGTTTTCACAAACTATCCAGGGATCACACCCTCTACCATAGTTCTTTTTGGAAGAAACACACAACTAGGACACAAATGACCTCTTCCATAGTTATACATGGTAAACAAAAGTGTATTTAATGTTTGGTGTGAGGATTTTCTGTATCCTCCAGAATAAGCACAAAAGAAAGTTTGTGTAACAGATAGACACACACTTCTCAGAAATGTAATATAATGAACACAATAGATATAATGTTATAAAGATTGAATTTATAAGGCTCTGTGTGTTTGCAGTTATGCTCTTGACTCCTTAGAGTGAAGAAATTTCAGTTCAAGTATTTTTTTGGAAGTTGTATCCAAAACATGGTGTCAGAACTCCAGGATACAGCTTCTAGGTATTAAGGTGTTATGCTTTTGGGTTTGTAAGATATTCGTTGATGCACATAAGGCAGTCTTGAATCCTTCCTCCCAAAATTATCTTTGTGAAGCTCTTGGCTTCACAGTGTAATTACTGGTGTTCTTCCTTGTGCTTCATTGGTAGCCTTTCATCGGTAGGCTTCATTTGTTTAACCTTATATCAGTTACCTCTGGTGGTAACTCTACAACAACAGCCTTTGAGTGGTAGACTCGTAGTGGTGAACTCATAGTCAACTCAGCAGTAAGGTTCCTCTGTGGTAACCTCTATAGGTAACCTTCCAGCAGTAGCCTCTATTGGTATCCATCCAGTGGTAACCTCTATCGGTAACCTTCCAACAGTCTCCTCTACTAGTAACCTTCCAGCGGTAATCTCTTTTGTTAACCTTCTAGACGTAACCTCTATCTCTAACCTTCTAGAGGTAACCTCTATCAGTAACCTTACACTAAAAGAAATTTTGCACTGTAAACATAATCGAGAGAGCAGTGAGAGTAAAAAATACATAATTATTACTTGATAGAAACTATTAATATTAAAGAAATATTATTATCATATAAAAGAAACATGATTTGGGATTATCAAAACATACGAGTCCACTAAAATTATTAACCATCATAATATTTTTACTTACAAAGATAAGAAAATATTAGACTAGAAATTAAAATTAATGATTTTTTGGAACAAACATCTACATTAAAACGTAGTTATAGGGAAGATATTTTTTAGAGACATAGACCTAGGAATCCATATAATAAATATTATTAGTAGTCATAATTTTCAAAATTATACACTTGATGAAAAACTTAGAATCACATTTTTTATTAACAAGAATTTGAATAGACTAATAGTTTATAGCCTTATTGAAAAGGGGATATTTTTTTTGACACCAATACCACTATGTTTAAATATTTTATTAAATTTTTTATGAGGTAAAATAATAATTTTACTTTTGAAGAAATTTCTAGTCCAGATAAATTTTTTATGAAAAAAATTCATTTTTTGATCTAAGCCTATAGAAAAATACAACCCATGAAGTAATAGAAATACATCGGCATAGTGGAAGTGTTAAAAAAAATAATTCCACCTTCTATAAAAAGTTTTTCTTTATAATTTAGAAAGTTTATTTTTGATGCATTATACAAACTAATTGAAATTTTTTATCTTTTTTCTACCCAAAAAATAAAGAATTCCAATATATTTGATAGGAAGGGAACCTTATTTTATATAAAATATTTTAGAAACATGAGACTTTCTCACTAGAGAATAACCTTTCCCAAATAATATGTGAGACTTAGCCTAATGGATATTCTAACTAGTAACACAATCATAGTGATCCGAAAAATCTATGATATTTTCCATGTTTTTTGAAGAACCACGAAAAAATGATATATCATCGTCATAAAAGAGGTGATTGGGATAAGTATGTCACTTGGATACTTGAATATAATTGATTTTATGTTCATTAAACATTTTGAAAATAATTCTACTGAGGTAATCAGTTGAAACATAAAAAATGATTATAGAAAGTGGGTCAACCTACATTGATCTTCTTGAATAAGAAAAATATTCCTTAAGTGACACATTTACAAGGAATGAGCATCTAATAGTTTTTGAAATTCATCTTAATACAATTTAAAAAGAAACACTAAATCTTAGTTTCTTTAATATTAGTAAAATTAATCTCTATTCCATTATTTACAATAACTTACCAAACTAAAATTTTATTGAGATGTTACCTATTTTAGTTGGATCTCAAAAAAATTTAACATATTTAGAATCAATGAAAAAATCATTTTGAATTTTTATTCCATGGATAAATCCAACTTTATTTGGAAAAATAATTTTACTAAAAATCATAACCAGTTTGTTTTTCATGACTTTACCCTATTGAAAACACATTCAAGTCAGTAGTGAAGACATGTGTGGCCAATGAAGCCTACCTACAATAGGCCATGGGTTTGTGGTTAGAGCCAAGGGTATCTGTTACACATATAAGAGGAAATAAATTCATAAATTCCCAATAAATAGAGAATAACAGCAATCAAATCTATATGTAAATAACAAAAAGATAATAACGACATCCCCAAAATGTCACTATGTTCTAATAAAAAAAATAACAATTCATGAATGTCCTCCTATACTCCACCCAAAATACTCAAATAAAAACATTCTAAATCACCATTGAATGATCCTACAAAATAAATTTAGAAAACTATAGAGTTGTGGGATCTTAGGAGTACTCAATAGGATAATATTTTAAAAAGTTATATGACCATATGAAATAATTATGTTGGGATTAGAATATGTGAGTTCAATAAAAATAAGAAAGTGTTAATCAAGGATAAAGACAAGAAAAGAATTAAAATTTGAAAGTAAATATTACATTACATAATCTTTTAACTAATACCTTTAGTTGTGTCACCTATATCATGATATCAGATTAATAAATTTATACATACATAATTAGATAATAATTATTTTCAATTTCAAGGGTCATGTAACCATAAAAGAAGAAACCTAAAATTATACAACTACAAAAAAACATATCGCATTATATTTAATTAGTAAAAATAATCAAGGGTAATATTCAATTTCTAGATCTATCTTAGAATAATAGATAAGGTCCAGTAACCAGTCATCAAACATTTAATCATCATAGTTAATTCAACACACAAATGATAATATTATCATATAATTTTCACATTTGATCATAACTAATCAAAAAAATCACTATCGTAATCACATATCATCTTATACCACATTTCCACAACCACTAAATCATATCTAGAATACCACATCACCATAACCACTACCATATAACAACCACCACATCACCACATAATAATCTCACCCACTTTTGTTATAAACTCATTCCATCACAACTCAAATAGATGACATAACCCTAAGCCATCAAAGCCTAAAGAAATGTGTAAATTTTATAACCTAAATTCATTATATCCCATGAATAGATGCACATGTTTAACCCTTGAGTCATTACAATTTTTATGTTTATAAAAAGGCATACTTCATATAAATCCATTTCAACATGTGTATGTATATAAATGATAGTCATAACCATAAGAAATTAAAACCTATAAGAAATATAAATGAAATAAAACTGATCCATTACATCCCATGTATAAGTGCAATATACCGTAAGCCATTATAGACCACATAGGAATAGACATAACTAAAATGCATTATATCCTTCAAGTATAATAAAAATTATTCATGAAAAAAATAATAAAAGAAGGATTTAATCACAAAAAATGCAGACATTGATAATAGATAAGAACAAATATTCAAGAAAAAAATATATAAAATAATAGTAAGTGAAACATCACAATATTTAATATAAATAAATAATAAAAATGCAATAGTTGATAATGAACCACATCATTTCATGTACACATAATCATTACCAACACATGAAAATGGTATAAAATATTACAATAAAAACCATACTAATACTAAGATTACCAATTTAGTACTCTATTATCCTATTACATGTAATAAAATAGTTAGTTAAAATATAACCACTGATACATGGTTTCTTACAACACAACCAGAACAATATTACTTAAATTATAATCTTTTAATTCTAGGATTCATTTTAATCACTAACATATTACCATAATTAATTCATTTTCAATTTTCATATAAGTTTTTTAATAATTTTGTATCATATATCCAATAAATAATAAATAAATGGAAGTATATTGAAGAATTATCTGAACATGTTCATCTTTCCACATTATTCAATATAACTCAAGATTTCCTTTTCCATTTTGGTTACATGTTACTTCCCATTTAACATGGGATATTACTTGAAGAGAGAGCATGAACTTACCATGTGTCTTAGAATCTTGTCAAAGGGTAGATTATTAGATTTTAGAGTGGTACAAAGCGTCTCGACTTATACGGTTAAATAATTATGAATGGAATAACAATGGAATAATAAAAACAATATAATCATTCAATTTAAGGGGTTTATAATCGAAGGACTTAGGATTAATGAGGGTACCTAGAAGAATTATTAGCATGTCGAGCAAATTATAATTCCATAAAATGGAGTAAAAACATATAAATACCTTTCCTTCAATAAGTGAATAATTTTCATGTGTAAAGGATAAAAGCTAAAAACCTAGAAATATAGAATAATCTTTTACCATCATTCTGGATGTTCACTTTCAAAAAAATGTCCACAAACACTCATAAAATTTATACTACCACATAAATTTTGACTAGGGAATCACATAAATTTAAAAATAAATAGATAAATTTGAATTATATAAGTGGAAAACACCCCAACATTTGTTATAATAAAAATCAGAAGTATAAATTCATAGTTAGGAAAACAAATATCGCGTGATAGAAAAATCAAGAACACATCCTAAGAATTTCCCAAATTTAGGGAACAATCCCCTATTTTTTTAAACAATGTAATATTTCTATTATATTTTTATTTCATTATTTTTTATTTTAATGAAAATAAATAAAACTTTTTCATTTTTTTAATTGGACCATTTTCCATTCAATCATCTACATAAAATTTTCTTCTTTCTCCTCTTCTTCATTTAATTTAATATATTCTTTATTTTATTTTAGAGTTATGATCATTTTCATTTAAAAATTACGTTACATATTTATTTTCCTACCAAGAAGAAAACTTCTTCTACACCAAATTTACCATTTAATTATATTTAATCGGTTCAATATATTTAAATTAATGACTTCATGATGTGGCCTTATTTTTACTTAGTTTGCCACATATTTTTATTACATTTTATACAATTTATTTAACTATTTTAACACTTTTTAATAAATAAATGCACTTTTGTATTTTTATAAATAAACTTGTCAATTATTCACTTTTTATAACATTTTATTTAATTTTTGAACAACAAATAGTTAATTTATATCTTCTTTATTTTTAATGTAATTAATTTTCAATTTGTTTATTTAATCTTCATTTGTTTATTTTATTTAATTTTTCATTGTTAATAATTATTGTGTTTGATAATTAACTTACTTTTAAATTTTATGTTATATAAAACTTGTCGCGGCTTTCCAGACTATCGGTAGCTGAGCTACCGATAGCAGGGGTCATTTTTCTCTACCGGTAGGTAGGTTACCGGCGCTGTCTATCGGTGACCATTGTCACCGATACTCTTTCCTACCGGTAGCTCTTTTTCATATCTTATCGGTAGACCTTGATTTCTACCAGTGAGCCCTTCAATTTTATTAACAACGGTGAGTATTTAGTTAGGTTAATTTAATTTGGATTGGCTTCTTAATAAGTTAATTTCTATTTAAACAATTATTTAATTAACATAATTCTAATTAATTAATTTAGACTTTATTTTATTAATTATTCTCTCAATTAAGTTACATTAAAATAGGTTAATTCTATTATTTTATGCGTTTAATCACCTGCTAGTCATTTAAGTAAATAATATGTGTTTTTAAATTAATTAAATTGGTTCTCCCTTAATTTTATTAGTTCAATTAGTTAATTAATAAATTAATTAACAGTTTTTTAAACATTAATTATATTATTTTATGTATGCAGATTGGGTTTTAATTCATTTTTATTTTGTTTTAGTCTATCGGTAAGGTATACGAGCACTTGCGGTCACCGAGGCTTTTTATTTCTATTTGTTGCTATCCTTTAATTAATTTATATAGTTAATTTAATTTAAGTCTTTTATTAGTTTAGTTTAAAATTTTATTTTGTGTACAATTTTAGTGTTTCTAATTAATTATTTTAATGTGTTTAAGGTTGAATAATAATTTTGTTATGAATTAATGGTATTTATCATTACATTAATTAATTATTTCAAGTCTTTTCATTTAATTTATTTTAGTTTTAATTCTATTTTATTTCAGCAAACTATTATTTTTATGTACTTATGGTGGACTTTTATTTATTTATTTATTTATTTATTTATTTTTTCTCTATCGGTAGCTTCAGCTACCGATGCGTTTTATTTTCCTCACCGCTAAGTCACTCTATCGGTGACTCTACCCCTCTTCATACCTCACCGATATATATTTTTGTTTTTTCTTCTATCGGTAGCTTCAGCTACCGATACTCCTCTTTTCTTACGCAGCTACCGATAGCCCTCTTTTCTTCCATCCTACCGATACTGTTTTTTTTAAACCCCATGTCACCGATCCTCCTTCCTTTTCAGCAACCGATGCATCGCCGCCACGCCACTGTTTCTTCCCGCACCTGCTAGATGCCGCCCCCATCGATGTGTTGAACCTCTTTGCGCCGCCGCATGAGCCGTCGCCACGCTGCTGCGGGATGTTGTCCGCTGCTAGAGTGCAGGGAGTCCACCGGGCCTGTGCCGCACCACCGTGAGTAAGAAGAAAGTCGGTCAGAAGCTCTTGACCGCCGCTGGAGGAAGAGGCACTGCTGACCGCCGGTGATGAGCCGAGGAGGTTCCGTAGGTACTGTTGCTGAAGACACCGAGGCCACGCCGCTGGAGAGAAACAGCCGCTCCAATGAAATCCATTACGCCGCTTCTTTCCAATCGCTGCAGTCCACCGTGAACAAGACCTGTGCGAGGGAATTCCGGACAGCCGGTGTTGTCCGCTGTTGCGAGGTGCTCAAGCCGCATCACCTGCGTCGCCGTTACATGGGAGCCGCGAAAGCCGAAGCCCGCTGGACTTCTCCCGCAACTACAGCAGCATCTCCTACGAAGAAGAGGAAGCCCTCCTCCTTCCCTTGCTGCACTAATTTGGGGGAGGAAGGGAAGTAAATTAAAAAAAATAAGGACAAAAAGTATACAAAACATAATAATAAAATTAATTCAAAAGACAAAAAAAGAAAAGAGAAAAGCAAAAGTTAAAGTAAAGTAAACTTTAAATAACGTTTACTTTACATAAAAGTTAATTTTACAAAGTCAAATTAATATAGAATAAAATTAATAAAATTAATAAACATAAACAATTATAATATTAAAAACTTGATAAATTATAAATTTAATTATACAAATAACTTAATAATAAGTTTTAATAATTTATTAATTTATTACTAATATTATAAATTATTTAATTAATAGTAATTATAAATAATTTATAAAACATACTTTTTAATTTCAAAACTTAAGTAATAACTTTAATTACTTTATTAAAATTAGCTAATTAATTAATTAATCTAATTATTATGTTTCTTTTATTGTAATAATTAAATTATTAATTTAATTTAAATTATTAACTTAATTATTTATGCTCATAATTTTTAATAACTTAGTTAAAAATAATAAAATTAATAACTTATTAATTATATCTATTGACTTAATTTAATTAATAACTTGTTAATAACTTATTTTTTAGTGTAGTTAATAATTTAAAGGCTAATAATTCTCAATTAACTTAAGTTAACTTGTTACAAGTAAAATAACACTTAGCACTAAAAAACAACCATTTTTCATCCTTTATGTTCGTTTTTATTTATTTCTTTTTTCTAACTATGCAGGTTCATCTAAGAGACTTAAATGTGTCCAGGTTCATCCAACTAACTCATCCAGAGTTAGTTATGAGGGAAAAATTCGCGCGACGTGCCTGTCGCGGGTTAAGCACACGTGTGCAGTGCGTGGGTGAAGAACTCTGGAAGTCGGTGGAAGTAGTGGCGGTGAGATGCAGCAGATGACAGATTGTATTTTAAGCAGAGAAAGCAGCAAAAAATTGGGAGAATCTCATTCGACAATCCACGACAACACCAATTCGAGAGCAGAGACTCCTGGGAGCAGCACTGGAAACGAGCAGGAGACCAAGGAGCCCGAGTTCAGAGCATTACTTGGGGAGTACATCTTCCCTCTGCCCTTATTATTTGTACTCTGTTCTTGGTTGTTTTATACTTCTTGAATCAATATGATCATAGATTGAACTTTCTAAACTCGGGAGTTTTAAAACCTTCTGGTTATTATTTTTAAATCTTCGTATGCTTATTTTTTTTACGAAATTAGAATCAGTTGGCGAGATTGATTCTGTTTCTAATATTTGATCGTTCACACTTCAATATTTTCAATTTCATTATTCAATTTCAACTGGCGAGGTTGTTTTTGAATTCTTTTTTCAGAACTTTAATGTCATTAACTTTGGAGATTTATGGTGAGTTTATTTCCAAAAGTTACCTTTTAAAACTACTTTGCAGTTTGGTTGAGTTTTTGTGTGGCGAACTCCAAGACTTAGTCATCTGCCTGTCGATTTTCCTGGCGAGGGAAATTATTTAGAGTTTCTTGAAGTGTGATTCGATTGTGAGCTATGGGGAGAACATCCATTTGAACCAATAGTTTAGAATTCCTTTGAGTACTTAGATGATCTCGCTTCTTTGTCTGGCTGCTTTATACTAGTATACTGTATTATTCTTAGTTTAACAGTACTTAGTATAACCTTAGTTTCTTTGTTAGAAAATATAATTTCTTCATCCCGTTTCTATATAATCAGTAAAATAAAAAAAATTATAAAAAGTAAAAAAGATGCATCCCTCACTACTGACAACAGTGAGGTTTTAGTTTTAAAACCTTAGAATTTTCGTCTTCCTTCTCTGTGGTTCGACCCTGCACCACTGTGATAGTGTAGGAGTAATAAATGTAATTTTGAGGGTCGTGACGACCTCCGGCCGCTCCAAAATTTGGCGCCGTTGCCGGGGAAGGCACGCACCGAGAGTCTAGGGTTTAAAAAAACACACAAAAAAAAACACAAAACAAAAACAAAAAAAAAACTGATTTAAAAAAAACTACTTTGAACTGTATCTGCTACTTTTGTTGTTTTGAAAAGAAAAATATGCTTCACAGAGAACTGTTGTGTGTTTAAGCTCATTAAATTTTGAATTAAAAATGGATGTTAATCAGAATTGGAATCAACCAGGACCTAACTGTGTTTGTTGTGGTGATTATGGACATACTTCTTGGCAGTGTGTCTATAACCAGCCACAACAAGATGTTTACACTGATGAAACTGAACAATGTGAGTTTAATCCTATCACCCTAGCTAAAATTGAATTAATTGATTCCAAACTAGATGCTAGGGTGGAACAAATTAATAATTGGTTAACTCAAACCCATGAGATTCAACTTAGATATTCTCAAGAGAGAGATCAAAGAATGAAAAGAATAGAAACCATGCTCTTGGAATTGCAACAAAGGGTTAAAGAACAAGAAGTATTTGAAGAAAAGGTAAAAGAAAATGTTTACAAAATATTTGAAAATCAAGTGGAAGAAGAAAGTGATAATGAAACTAGACAAGAACCCATTCACTTTGAAAAATCTGACTCTGTTGAACTAAATCTGGTAATAACCAACTCTCTAAATAAAGAACACATCATTGAAAATCCAATAAAGAACTTTAATGGAATCGAGTTGGACAATTTTGAAGATGAATTGAAACAGATTGAAAAAGATAGCCCAGTTGTTTTCATAATTCCTACACTTGAGAAAAATCACTGTTTTAGAAGCTTTGAGAATGAAGTCACTCGGGTTGAAGATATACTTGAAACTAGAAACTTGAATGTTAAAAACTCTTCACCCAATCTTTCTGAAATTCCGAACAATGAGCCTAAAATTGAACTTGGGAACACTTCGGAAGAGAACCTTAAGCTTGATAACATAGAATCTAAATTTTTTGAACCTCAACTGAAAACTTCTCTTCCATGTTTTGAAACTGTAAACCCAATTAATTCTGAAATGATGTTTGATGATGAGAATGAGGGAATAATATTTGAAGAAAGACTAATTGATGAGTTTTCATTTCCTTATTCTCATAGTAATCACTTTTCTGAATCAGTGTGCAATGAAATGGAAATCAGTGTTGATCAACTTGAGGAGAATTGTCTTAGCATGAACATTTTGGAAAGTGAATTTATTGAAACTGAATTGTACAATTCTTCTCCTGAAATTGAATTGCAACACTCAAATGACATGGTTTTAGAAAGTGAGCCTTTTGAACTTGACTATGAAAATGAGGTTGAACACACACTTGATCTAGGCAGAGCTGATTTGATAGGAGTAGTAGATGTTTAATGTGAGTTAACAGATGAGGATCTTTTGGAAGAGATTTATAACATTGTTAGAGCTGAACCACTTAGTGATAACATAAATTATCTTCCTTGTCAGTCACTTACATCCTCATCTATGAAGGGTTCAAAAGATCATCATGATACTGATAGTAGTCTAGAGGGAGACTTAGAATTCAGTTCCAATGCTCATGATTCTGTTCAGAACTTTATTGAATCCACTTTTAAACCTACTATTCAGTATTCACCCACAAGAACCCTTGTATTTGAACCTATGAGTGTTGAAGTTGAGAGAGAAATCCATGAAAATAATGCCAAACCCTCTGAAGCACCTAGTACTATGTTGTCCCTTAATGTGAACTTAAATCTTGATAACTCTGAAACAATTCTGGAAGTGGACAGCACTATACCCATTACTGTTAAAGGGTGCTACTTAGGGATTATTTTAGGCTATGATAATTTAGTTGTTGTTGTATTGAGTCTTGAAGCCCACAATTTTCACTGTTCTGTTAAAGATAAATGGGCCAAACACATGTGGTGGTTCCTATTAAGGAAACCACATCCACCTAGTGACTACTGTTAGTTTCTTGGTGAGTCTGGATGGGGACTTTAAACCTAGCGCTACATGGGAGGCAACCCATGGTTTGTGTTTTGTTAATAAATAAAAAATTGTAATTAAATAAAGTCTAACTGAAGACTTTAAATTCAGTGCTTCATGGGAGTCAACCCATGCTCTTTCTTTGTGTTTACTTTTGTTCTGTTCTTATTTTACTTTGAATAAATTAATGCTTTTCATGTTCATATATGCTCATATATGCTCTGTGTTTTTAGGAATGCTGCTTGTGTCATCTAAAGAGTGGAATTCCCATGTTGGAGGTTTAATGAAGACACTTCATTTCAGGGAAGTTTTCACTTTCTGCACTTATTTTCTGCTTCTGAGTGATTTAATAAAGTTTGTTTGTTTTAAAAAATTATGTTGCATGTCACTATGTTAAAGGGAGAAAAAAAATCTGCTTGTACCTCATTTTTTAGAATCTTTAGCTCGTTGATAAAATCTTTCCACTGTTTGAATTTAAGTGTGGGTGGTACATGTAGAGTGAAAATTTAGTTTCATTGGAATCGTTTTGGCTGATGGGTGTGTAGCATGCATCATTCTGCTTTATTTAAAACCCATTTGAACCCAACCTGTTAACTTGCTACATCCTTGTCATTGTTCACCCACAAGAGCAACATGAAATTGTTTGAACTACATTGAAATTTTTTATTATTGGACATAAATGTTTATGCACGTACTTGGATTTGAACCTGCTTTTATTTAACTATTGTGGAAAATACTATTTTTGAACTTCATTGAGACCCTTTATACATGTCATTAATCTACTAAATTGAAAACCTATTTTGAACCTTAATTGATTAACTGTTATTCTCCATATTTAGAAGTCAACTTTGGGGACAAAGTTGGGTTTTAAGTGTGGGGGAGGGGGTCAATTCTTGACTGTGCTAAACTGTGTTTAATTGTAATGCTCATCAATTCCCACTTCTTTTAAACTTTTTGTCAAAAAAATGGTCAAATGTTTTCAAAAGTTCTTCACAATTTTAGGCTCTACACTGCACTCAGATGAGTCTTGCCTTAGGATGGTGCTTGATTGGAAGTTGAGTCTTGCTTTGAGTCTGAAATGAGTGATAGTGGATGATTGCTGAGTGGAACTGTTTAGTGGTTTGACGAATTTTGTTTAGGAACTTCTTTTGAGAGTGATTTGGGAAATCTTTTAGTGGATTTAAGATCATAATTTTAGGTACTGGAAGTTTGACTTTTATCCGAGGAGCCTTTTCATTCTTTTAATTTATAAAAATGATCACTTATATTGAGTCAATGTAAATGGTTTTTATATAAATCTTTTGAAACTGGAGTAATACTGGGCATCTGGGATCCCACGGTGAATCTCTGAGACCTTAGATGCTGGGTGCGTTTCTGTTTACTATAAGCCCTCTGTACACTCTGAATAAGTGCATTGCACAGTTCTTGGCACAAATTACATGGCTTGGGAAAAATAAATAAAGTGTCTAGGGTCAAAAATGAATTCATTAAGGTGAGGGGAATGATGAACTCCAGATGAAGAAGGGGACAACTGGTTTATATGGGAGTCATTTGGGCTGACTCAATAAAGTGATTTAAAAAAAATATATATTTTTATGTATTTTCTGGTACAAAGGGGATTAGTCAATGTACAAAGTTCCTTTTGTTAAGGTTTTGATTCCACTTTCATTTTACCTTTTATCACTCTTGAATTTAGAAATTGATCTTGAATTAAAGTGATTCACTAGGCAGAGTCATATATGAAGCAGGACACCTTCATTTATGAATGATTCATGGTATACTTGAGTTCCCTTTGAGTAGTGGTTCTAGGCGAGACTTTATTTGAGGTATGTGTTCAATAGCCTAAGCACACTTTTTGAGTCCTCTGTTGAAACTTCTCTAAACATAGCTGATTTGTATAATTCACACTTTTTCAAAGAGAATAAAACATGGGATTGTTTGAGGACAAACAATGTTTAAGTGTGGGGGAATTTGATGTGGCCTTATTTTTACTCAGTTTGCCACATATTTTTATTACATTTTATACAATTTATTTAACTATTTTAACACTTTTTAATAAATAAATGCACTTTTGTATTTTTATAAATAAACTTGTCAATTATTCACTTTTTATAACATTTTATTTAATTTTTGAACAACAAATAGTTAATTTATATCTTCTTTATTTTTAATGTAATTAATTTTCAATTTGTTTATTTAATCTTTATTTGTTTATTTTATTTAATTTTTCATTGTTAATAATTATTGTGTTTGATAATTAACTTACTTTTAAATTTTTATGTTATATAAAACTTGTCGCGGCTTGCCAGACTATCGGTAGCTGAGCTACCAATAGCAGGGGTCCTTTTTCTCTACCGGTAGGTAGGTTACCGGTGCTGTCTATCGGTGACCATTGTCACCGATACTCTTTCCTACCGGTAGCTCTTTTTCATATCTTATCGGTAGACCTTGATTTCTACCAGTGAGCCCTTCAATTTTATTAACAGCGGTGAGTATTTAGTTAGGTTAATTTAATTTGGCTTGGCTTCTTAATAAGTTAATTTCTATTTAAACAATTATTTAATTAACATAATTCTAATTAATTAATTTAGACTTTATTTTATTAATTATTCTCTCAATTAAGTTACATTAAAATAGGTTAATTCTATTATTTTATGTGTTTAATCACCTGCTAGTCATTTAAGTAAATAATATGTGTTTTTAAATTAATTAAATTGGTTCTCCCTTAATTTTATTAGTTCAATTAGTTAATTAATTAATTACTTAACAGTTTTTTAAACATTAATTATATTATTTTATGTATGTAGATTGGGTTTTAATTCATTTTTATTTTGTTTTAGTCTATCGGTAAGGTATAAGAGCACTTGCGGTCACCGAGGCTTTTTATTTCTATTTGTTGCAATCCTTTAATTAATTTATATAGTTAATTTAATTTAAGTCTTTTATTAGTTTAGTTTAAAATTTTATTTTGTGTACAATTTTAGTGTTTCTAATTAATTATTTTAATGTGTTTAAGGTTGAATAATAATTTTGTTATGAATTAATGGTATTTATCATTACATTAATTAATTATTTCAAGTCTTTTCATTTAATTTATTTTAGTTTTAATTCTATTTTATTTCAGCAAACTATTATTTTTATGTACTTATGGTGGACTTTTATTTATTTATTTATTTTTTTTTCTCTATCGGTAGCTTCAGCTACCGATGCGTTTTATTTTCCTCACCGCTAAGTCACTCTACCGCTGACTCTACCCCTCTTCATACCTCACCGATATATATTTTTGTTTTTTCTTCTATCGGTAGTTTCAGCTACCGATACTCCTCTTTTCTTACGCAGCTACCGATAGCCCTCTTTTCTTCCATCCTACCGATACTGTTTTTTTTAAACCCCATGTCACCGATCCTCCTTCCTTTTCAGCTACCGATGCATCGCCGCCACGCCACTGTTTCTTCCCGCACCTGCTAGATGCTGCCCCCATCGATGTGTTGAACCTCTTTGCGCCGCCGCATGAGCCGTCGCCACGCTGCTGCGGGATGTTGTCCGCTGCTGGAGTGCAGGGAGTCGACCAGGCCTGTGCCGCACCACCGTGAGTAAGAAGAAAGTCGGTCAGAAGCTCTTGACCGCCGCTGGAGGAAGAGGCGCTGCTGACCGCCGGTGATGAGCCAAGGAGGTGCCGCAGGTACTGTTGCTGAAGACACCGAGGCCACGCCGCTGGAGAGAAACAGCCGCTCCAATGAAATCCATTACGCCACTTCTTTCCAGTCGCTGCAGTCCACCGTGAACAAGACCTGTGCGAGGGAATTCCGGACAGCCGGTGCTGTCCGCTGTTGCGAGGTGCTCAAGCCGCATCACCTGCGTTGCCGTTACATGGGAGCCGCGAAAGCCGAAGCCCACTGGACTTCTCCCGCAACTACAGCAGCATCTCCTACGAAGAAGAGGAAGCCCTCCTCCTTCCCTTGCTGCGCCAATTTGGGGGAGGAAGGGAAGTAAATTAAAAAAAAATAAGGACAAAAAGTATACAAAACATAATAATAAAATTAATTCAAAAGACAAAAAAAGAAAAGAGAAAAGCAAAAGTTAAAGTAAAGTAAACTTTAAATAAAGTTTACTTTACATAAAAGTTAATTTTACAAAGTCAAATTAATATAGAATAAAATTAATAAAATTAATAAACATAAACAATTATAATATTAAAAACTTGATAAATTATAAATTTAATTATACAAATAACTTAATAATAAGTTTTAATAATTTATTAATTTATTACTAATATTATAAATTATTTAATTAATAGTAATTATAAATAATTTATAAAACATACTTTTTAATTTAAAAACTTAAGTAATAACTTTAATTACTTTATTAAAATTAGCTAATTAATTAATTAATCTAACTATTATGTTTCTTTTATTGTAATAATTAAATTATTAATTTAATTTAAATTATTAACTTAATTATTTATGCTCATAATTTTTAATAACTTAGTTAAAAATAATAAAATTAATAACTTATTAATTATATCTATTGACTTAATTTATTTAATAAATTGTTAATAACTTATTTTTTAGTGTAGTTAATAATTTAAAGGCTAATAATTCTCAATTAACTTAAGTTAACTTGTTACAAGTAAAATAACACTTAACACTAAAAAAACAACCATTTTTCATCCTTTATGTTCGTTTTTATTTATTTCTTTTTTCTAACTATGCAGGTTTATCTAAGAGACTTAAATGTGTCCAGGTTCATCCAACTAACTCATCCGGAGTTAGTTATGAGGGAAAAATTCGCGCGACGTGCCTGTCACGGGTTAAGCACGCGTGTGCAGTGCGTGGGTGAAGAACTCTGGAAGTCGGTGGAAGTAGTGGCGGTGACATGCAGCAGATGACAGATTGTATTTTAAGCAGAGCAAGCAGCAAAAAATTGGGAGATTCTCATTCGACAATCCACGACAACACCAATTCGAGAGGAGAGACTCCTGGGAGCAGCACTGGAAACGAGCAGGAGACCAAGGAGCCCGAGTTCAGAGCATTACTTGGGGAGTACATCTTCCCTCTGCCCTTATTATTTGTACTCTGTTCTTGGTTGTTTTACACTTCTTGAATCAATATGATCATAGATTGAACTTTCTAAACTCGGGAGTTTTAAAACCTTCTGGTTATGATTTTTAAATCTTCGTATGCTTAGTTTTTTTACGAAATTAGAATCAGTTGGCGAGATTGATTCTGTTTCTAATATTTGATCGTTCACACTTCAATATTTTCAATTTCATTATTCAATTTCAACTGGCGAGGTTGTTTTTGAATTCTTTTTTCAGAACTTTAATGTCATTAACTTTGGAGATTTATGGTGAGTTTATTTCCAAAATTTACCTTTTAAAACTACTTTGCAGTTTGGTTGAGTTTTGGTGTGGAGAACTCCAAGACTTAGTCATCTGCCTGTCGATTTTCCTGGAGAGGGAAATTCTTCAGAGTTTCTTGAAGTGTGATTCGATTGTGAGCTATGGGGAGAACATCCATTTGAACCAATAGTTTAGAATTCCTTTGAGTACTTAGATGATCTCGCTTCTTTGTCTGGATGCTTTATACTAGTATACTGTATAAATCTTAGTTTAACAGTACTTAGTATAACTTTAGTTTCTTTGTTAGAAAATCTAGTTTCTTCATCCTGTTTCTATATAATCAGTAAAATAAAAAAAATTATAAAAAGTAAAAAAGATGCATCCCTCACTACTGACAACAGTGAGGTTTTAGTTTTAAAACCTTAGAATTTTCGTCTGCCTTCTCTGTGGTTCGACCCTGCACCACTGTGCTAGTGTAGGAGTAATAAATGTAATTTTTAGGGCCGTGACGACCTCCGGCCGCTCCACTTCACATGTTATAATAACTCCCCCATTTAATTTAAAAAATTATAACATCACATTTAACCATAAATTTCATCTCATATTACAACACTTACCACATAAATAAATCACAAACTAGGCATAATTATAAATTTATAAATATTGAAAATAAATCTAATAATATAATCTTAAATAAAATACAAACTCCACACTAAAATAAATGAAACATATACCCTAATGATATGATAAATTAATTAAACAAATACATTAAATAATAATATTTTCCAATATCTAAATAAATATCAATGTGTAAAAGTATATAATACTAGAAATAAATTAAACTTATTAGTTATAAGTATTCATTTTATTATTCATATTCATCATAGTTTTATAAATAATTTTATAAATGTTTTCAGTTGAAAAAATGAATAATGTTATTTAACTAAATTGTTTTTCCATGAATTACTTGGTTTTATTAAAAAGTTAAATTTCATTATTTTGTACTTTTATTTTCATAAAATGAATTAATTTTTTGGAATAAAAATATCAAATATATCATTGGGTTAATGTTTTGGATATTTTTGAAAAGATTGATTTTTGAGTAAATAGTGAAAATTCTGTTTTTTGCAAAACTGTAAATTATATTCTTTAAATAAAGTAAATAAAAATTACTATTATATTTTAGAATTGGTTTTATAGTAATTTTAGATAAGTTTTATTAAAAATAATCTAAATAATTATATTGGAATTGATGTTTTATTTTATTTTTTCCTAAGTTTATTTTTATGCTTAAAAAACAATTTTCTAAAAAATTGATCTTTGTTGCATTTTGTACACTTGTATTAACAGAAATTTCTTAATATTATTCAAATTTAATATATAAAAATGGATTAAATATTTTTAAAATATTATGTTTAAATTTATTAATTAGTTAAATTTTATTTTTAGTCCATTTGAATAATAATAATGGTAAAAATGTTTCACCATAGTAAAGGGTAAATTAGGTTAATTTAGGTAAATACTTTGTGAAAAGGTCACAAAATATAACTGTAAATCATATTAAATGTTATTATTTGGATAATTATAAACTTATCATAGAATTTTTTTAAGTGCCACTATACCATGAGAGTGACTTAATATTATTTTAAAACTTTGAACAATTACAAGTGTGCCACTCCACTCACTTATAAAAGGGAACCTTATATCTTTCCTTCCTCATACCTTTTTAGAATGATAAAAACACCATTATAAATATATCCACAAAATTATTCCCAATTTCCTATAGGTTATGGTCTAACCATAAGAGAAAACCTATAAAGCCTAAGGTGTAATCAAAATGAGTTTTCCCAAAGAAGAGGTATAACTCCCTGAATGACCTGAAGGTGTTCAATTTTTATTAATTTTTGATAATCCAACTTTTAAGGGTTGAAGGGGATCCCTTACATGACCTTTAGTGTTTTTGAAATTACAGGACTAGAAGGTCTTAGAGGAATTCATATAGACTATGACTAATTGAAACCACACCTCCCTATCGTCTGCATCATGATCAACTCTCCACCTTCGTCTGGCTGTTCGACTAGCTATCCTATATTGAGATGCACATGCTTGGTACCGATGGAAATTTACATACCCTCTCATTTATAAAAATATTATAGCTCTTATATAATGAGTGAACCTACTCTAAATCCTCCTCTGAAGCTTGTTCCTTATAGAATATGTCTGGCTTGCGTTAGCACAGGATATGGACCAAAGGCCTTGAAGTGGCCCGAAGGCCTTAAGGTGGCCCAAAAGCCTTACTGACACAAAGTCCTAGGTATCCCAAAGGCTTGAAGGACTCAAGGAACAAACCAGTTTCCAAAAGGTGAATAGTTTCGGCTATTACAGTACCAAACAGTACTTGATATAATAACTGCTACAGTGACTTCTATAGTGACTGCTACATTAACTACTACAACGCTTGATACAATGTATGCTATAGTGACTATTATAGAACTGATACTATAACTAGAAATATTTATCTACCTAAATTTGATCCTGGTTCATGTGGATGCACTTGAAAAGTCCTCACCGACTGGAATGAGGCTTATGTGCAATAAATATAACTCTTAATCAAGTGATTTTATGTTTATTTCTTCTTCTACCTACTAAAAAATGTTACTAAAAAATGAAGAAATAATAACATAAATATCATCCATATACTGAAATTTTATTATTATTATTTTATAAACCCTTTTCATATACTTTTAAATCCTATGGAAAATTAAAACATCACTCATGCATACATGTGGACTACCACCTCCACGAAGTGATGTATTTTGTTTTTCATCACCGAATTATATGGATGGTTAAAATGTTGTAAAACATTAATATATTTGATATTAATGGATTAATTATGTATATTTAAATATAATATATTAGTTACTTTCATACCCCACCAAGAATTGGAAAATGATAATGTCGCTAATGCATACATGTGGACTACCACCTCTGTGAAGCGACACGACTCATTTTTCAGATCCACCTTATAAGGATGGTAATAAAGATAGAAATAATGAGTAAATATGACATATATATAATATTTTTTATTTTTTAAAAGTAAAATATTATCTAATTTATTTCTTTTCAACCCTTTAGGAAAATTAAAACAATGTTCACGCATATGTATAGACTTGCGTCTCCATGAAATGTTGTGGATCAATTTTCATGACCGTCTTATATGGTTGGTTTGAAAAGTGTATATAATTTATAAATATGAGAATTTGAAAATATTTAAGATTTTATAATTCCTAGAACCATAAAACATTGTATCATGACCAACACACCAATTTTATTTTGAGGTTATAAACTGAACATCCTCAAAACATCCAACATGAACTTAACTATTTTAGTAAATAAATATAACATGATAATAAATTAAATAAAAGGAATAATAATAATTAAATGAAAATATTTTTTTTAATAAATTAGGAAAATAAAAAAAATTATTTAGTAGTTAGATATTGTAAAAATCTAGACAAGACTTAAGGCAATAGATTTTTTGTTAAAGGATTTTTTGGAGTGTTTTAAACTCTTTCTCTTCTATATCCTTGTTATTTTAAATTCTTTAATAATATCCATATTTATAAAAAAGTTTCTAAATGTCATTACAAACTATATTTTACATTATTTACAAAGTTTTAATGTTTAATAATTTCAATTATCTTTGTATAAGTTATTTTTGACTTTTTACAAAAGTGAAAATAAAATGTTTTTAACATATACAATGTGACCACCTTTTATAGACATCATAGAAATTATTATTTACCTAGTTTCATCTTCAAGTTAACATGATTTTTTAAATAATATCATATCCCAACTCTAATAGATTTTTTAAATTTTCAAAATTTTTAAATAAAAAGGATACTAATCATTATGGTTATTGAAAAATGGAAAGTGTTTTTCTTATGGGTTAAAATGTGTTTTCAGAGTTTTATAACTAAAAGTGTAATTTTAAAAATGTCTCTTAAATTGTATGGTACTTGAGAATCATAGATGATGAAGGGTGATCCCTATACATCTCATGATGATGGGTGAACCTGATATAGCTATCAAATGCATTAGATAATCATATCGTATTCAAAGGCAACGCAAGAGGGTGATAACTGGGTAAGTTACATATATAGAATTAAATAGGATTTAGTAATTATAAAATTTATTAAAAAAAGTGAACATGGTTTTTGAGTATGATTCGAAAAGTTACCTATAATATTATTTCAAAAAGTTCTTTATGTAAATATTATGATTTTATGAGGTAAAGGAAAGTTTAAAGGTGAAAGGTTTTCTTTTTAGATAAATGTTTTCTTGATTTCCCACATGCCCCAGGATTCTTTTATGGTTTTTCCTATGATTTATAATGGGGTTTAAGGGTTTTCTTTGATAAAATATTGATTTTTCACTTGTTAAATTTCTTATTTATTTTATCAAAAATTTATTGTGAAAAAGGTAAATGTCTTCATGTGTTTTGATTTTTTCTATGGATTAATAGGATTCATTTATTGTTTATTTCGCTTATCATGTTTTTTTCTCATCCCATTTTTTAAATAATTTTTATAGGATCCAATAATGTTTATAAATTATAGCGATTTCAATGGTGATATCACTTAAACAAAGTAAAAGTGTTTTGGATGAAACATGGGTTTAAACTTAAAGGTGTATTTTTGGGGAAAAGTTGTATAATGTTTGAATGTGTCCACTTTATTATGTAATTTTGTTACCAAATTATCTAAAACTCTAAACTTAAAAGGTGTTTTAAATGTAAGAATGTGAAATTATTTTCATAAATTTTGCAATTAAGAGTTTATTATGTTATGGGTCATTATAGTTGGTATGTAATAAAGGTTTATATACCTTAATAAGTTAGAATAATATTGAAATACCCTTTAAAGATACTCTAATTTATGGTTATATTATCTTGAGATATATTTTGAAGATTTTTATGTTGCTTCATATAATCTATTTCGGTCTATAATGGTTTTCTATAGAGGAAATATGGAGGCTGAGGTAGAAACATGTCAAGGAGATAATAACCTTTCAAAAAGAAACCAAGAATGATTCGAATATAGTATTTTGAGATATTGTTGACTTAGTTGAAATAGGATATTAATATTGGAAAACTTGAAAGTGATTTACCAAATTATCTCTAGAGGAACATGTTTATGGTGGAACATTTCATGTATATCACCCTCAAACATTCATTGGATCATCAAACCTAGTGAAATCTAAAGGATGTTTAAATGCTCTGAAAAATATATTTGATGTTTTGGGTTGTACAGAATCTCAAATAGAAAATCTTGTTATTTATCATTTTTAATGTGAATCCAATTTATGGAAGAATATAATTAAGAATACTAAGTAAAGGAATGAGATTAATTCCAAGGAGTGGATAGAATTTAAATATTTTTTTTCGTGAGAAGTATTTTACTAAAGTTTTTTATCTTATAGCGAAAAGAAATTTTTTGGAGTTAAATTTAAAGGAAGAGGACTTAGTGGTCTCTTATGTGGAAAAATTTCATTCATTATCCTTCTATGCATAAAATTTTGTTCTATACTTTAATAGTAAATTTTATATATGTTATATAGGTCTAAAATGAAGTTTAAAAATATAATTGGCCTCTCTGAAACATAAAATTTATGATTAAGATGTTTGTTGTGATGAGAAAGTTGATATATAGCTTTCTAACACTCATATAATCTATGATAATAAAAGTAAGAAGCGGTCAAGGTGTAAAGAACTAGAGAAGTATTCAACTAAAAAATCTTGAAGTGAGCCCCCCAAATGTTCGAAATGTGGTAAAATACATTTTAAATTATCTTTGGTATGATCACGAATGTATTATCAATGTAGTAAGCCTAGTCATTTGACTCATGGCTACAAGGAAGTGAGTTTTAATTATACTAGTAATGTGAAAATAGACAGTTAACTAGTAATGAGATGTTTTAGTTTCAATAAGTTGGTTCATTAATCTAATTGATATATAATGTTAGTTACTCAAGGTGGGAATAATCAAGACTGAAAGAAAAAGGTGTGGAAAAGTATTTTACTACTACTATGGTAGGTACTAAACTATCAAATTATGCAGTGTCTAGTGTATTACTTATTTATTCATATTATTCCAATGTATTATTTGATTCCTTATTTATGCATTCTTTTGTCTCAAATAAATTTAAAAGAAAAATGGAAATACATTCTCAATAAATGAAGTCTTAACTTCTGGTAAAAAAATATGGGTTAGTATTAACGAAACAAGAATTTATAGGAACCTCATATTATACTCTCTGAAATAGTTTTTCCTATAAAACTTGTGGTCTTTCACATTTTAATGTTTGATATTATTCTGGGTATAGATTGGATTTCATTTTATCACGCTAATATAGACTATGGAACTAAGGATGTTATATTCAATTTTCATAGTTAGTTTCAATTCATATATAAGAATGAGTTGAAACCTTTGATAACTTATAAAGAATATAATAAATTGATTAACTATGGGAGTTAAATTTATCTTTCACATATTGTTAATACGAAAGAAAGTCTTCAAATTAATTAGGATCTTATAGTGAATAAATATATTGATTTACTTCCTAATGACTTACTTGGTGTTATTCCTGGTCATGAGGTTAGATTTATTATTGTATTTGTAACTAATTATAATCTAATTTAAAAACCTCCATATCAAATTACTCTAATTTAGTTGTTATAATTGTAACAGTAGTTTTAGAAGTTTCTTGATAAGGGTTTCAACAACCATTGGAATTCACCATGAAGTGATAATGTTATAAAATTTTAAGGAATAAGGATAGTTCCATTATCCTTTGTATTGATGATAGATAACTCAATAACATCATTATTAAGAAAAATTATCTTTTAAGTCATATTGACGATTTTTTTGATCAAAACCACAAAGTTTTTTTTTATAAGGTTGATCTGAGGTCCAGTTATCACCATATGAAGGTGAATGATGAATCAATTATGAGGAAAATGTTCCATACTAAGTATGATCATTATGAGTTTGTGGTCGTTTTATTTATATTAAAAATTCCACCCACTGAATTTATGGATCTTATGAATAGAGTTTTCCATGAGTATTTGGATAAATATGTGGGGGTTTTAATTGATTAAATTATAGGTTATTCTATAATTTATGAGTAACATGAAGAACACCTAAAGATTATTTTTTAAGCTTCTAAAAGAAAATAATTTCAATGTAAAACTCAGAAAATGTGAAAAATGGATGAAGAAGTTTTAATCTCATTGAAATATTATTTCTAAATATGGTATAAACATTATTCCTTGTAAAACCCAAGTATTGGAAGAATGGATAATATCTAAAAAATGGAATAGATATTCAAACTTTTCTTTGATTAATGGGTTACTACCAATGGTTTGTTGAGAAATTTTATCTTTTATCTAGTCTAGTTACTACGTTAACTTGAAATGGATTTAAATTCATCTAGAGAAAGTAATGTAATGAATTATTTCTAGAATTAAAAATAATATTGGTTAATTATTTAGGGTTAGCATTTCCAACATGAAATTTTGAATTTTTTAATTATAGTGAATCTTATTTGAAAGGAATTGGATGTGTATTAATGTAATATTTTCATGTAATTACATATGATTTGAGTCAATTAAAACTCCATTGAGGGTGATTTGTAACCTTTGAGGAGGGTATATGGCACATTGAAATGGGAAAAGAATTGAGGGTGAGCTGGGATTCGGTAACGAAAGAGGAAATTGAAGGAGGGAGGGGCTCTCAGATGAATGATAAAGATGTGGAAGATCTTCCATCTAGTTCCCGTGTTATTGTCTTGGAGTAAGATCAAAGAAATTCTAGCAGTGCGGGTACTGAACAGGTTGGAGAGGATCGAAGATGCAGTTCTGTGGAAGTGATAACCACGGCTAGGCCAAAGGAGGCTAAAGGCCTGGATCCCCTAGCTAAACCTTTCATGGTATTAAACAAAAAGTTTGAAGTTCTTATAGAGGAAAATGTGGTTGAGGGTCTGGAAGATGAGGCCAATACAGGGGGTGAGGGTGATGAGGTGCTTGCGGAGAATAGGAATGAGGATCACTTGGGGCAGGAACTGGTTGCAGGTCCTGCGGAAGAGGAGGCCATTACTCATTCTATGAATTCAGTTGGGGTGGATAAGTCTCCTGAGGTACTTCTACTTGAGGGTAAAGGGAAAGAGGTTGCTGTTATGGCTGGGGAGGATCCCCCCATACATGAGTGGCAACAACCCTTGGTTGAAGGCACTCCTCCTGAACAGAGGCTGGATTTTTTGAATGGAGGTCATGAAGCTAGGTTGAAGGAACAGTACAGGGTGGGAAAGGTGTGCTCTAGGAGAGGGGAGGAGAACTGGAGTACTCTTGATGGCCGTTTAATTAGAGATATTGTTCAAGATGGGAATCATAAGAGGTCTATAGATGTTAGACCTTTATCTACAATCGCAACAAGGAGGCCAAGAAAATACTACTCATATCTCCCGAGTCCAATGCAGACAAGGTCTTCTTCCAAGAGGAATAATCAGGTGGTCCTTATAGTCAAAAAAGGAAGTGGGGTTAAGAAGACAACATCAGTTAGGAATAATCTGTACATGCTTAGCAATCGGGTTCAAAGTGCAAACTTTTGGAGAAATCCGGAATGGGAATCGACTACATGAGAAGACGAATCCTATATGGCATTCATGGACAACTTCGGTTATAATGATGTTTAAATTGGTTTTGTTTTGTGTTGTTTGTTGTTCTGGTTTTTTTTCAACTTGTTTGGAATTGTATGTTGGGTACCGGACACCCTTAAACAGACCTTTATTATATTAAAAAAAATGATTTGGCAGAAAAGTCCATTAGAATAATTTCCCTATGCATGATCATGATCTTGTAGTGGTGTTTTTTTCCTTAAAAATTATTTGTAATATTTTATTTGTGATAAAATATGAAATATTTACTGACCATAAAAGTTTAAAGTATATATTCACTAAAAAAGAATTGGACATGAGGTAGAGAATATGGTAAGAAATTAAAAAGAATTATGACTTCACAACTCAATATCATGTAGAAAAAGAAAACAATCTAGTTGATTACTTGATTCAAAAATATAATTCTTTATTAATAATTATATGTTGGGAATATGATAATTTGGTTAATGATTTAATGAATTTTGGACTATAAATTGTTCATCCAGGAACTCACCCTCTTTTGGTTTAGGAGTGAGTACAATTATTCTTGAAATAAATAATTAAGAGGACTCATAAGGAAGATCATGGTTTGCAAGAAAGAATAGAACAAGTCCAAAATGTTAAATTTTATAAATTTAATGTGGAAAAAGTACGTGTTTTCATATTTGGAAGGTAATTGTGAGTTCCAAGTGATTCCTAGTTGAAGAATGAATTGTTGAGTGAATCTCATTGATAATTTTTTTAATCATAGAGTTAATATAATTTATATATACCATTGAAAATATTAGTAGTGTAAAGGTATGAAGAAATATATTTTTGAATTTACCATAAAATTTCTAACTTATAAATAGTTTAAAGCTGATTGAAAACTACCAAAGGGGATGATTCAACCTTTTACAACACCTGAAATGAAATGAAATAACATATCCATGAATTTCATGCCTGTATTATCAAATAAATATTGAGGTAATAATGTGATTTGGGATATTCTTTATTATTTAACAAAATAAATAATTTTTTCCTAATATATATACTATATATTTAGGTCACCTTTCAATAATTTATCTTAGAGATATAGTTAGATAACATGGGGTCCCTCTCTATATTGTATCTGATCATGATCCTAGATTTACCTCAAAATTTTGTAAAGGACTTCAAAATTACTTGGGTTTAGAATTAAATTTTAATACATCATTTTATCCTCAATCAAAATGATAGATGGAGTGAAAAATTATTACTTTTGAGGATATGATTTTATATTTGTCTTTAGATTATTAGATAAGTTGGGATCAATATATTTTATTAGTTGAATTTTCTTAAAATAACTGTTTTTATTCTAGAATATAGATGGAACAATTGGGGGAATTATATAGAAGGAGGTGTCAAACTCTATCATGTTTTGACAAAGTGAGTGAAATGAAGTTCTTGGGACTAGAACTGATAGAATAACTGGTAGAGAAATTAAAGATTCTTCTGGACTATATATAGCAATCTTAGAGTAGGAATAAAATTTATTCATATAATCGAAAGAAAGATCCCTATTTAGAGGTAGGAGATCATGTTTTTATTAAGGTATACCCTTGTAAAAGTGTTATTTATTTTAAAAAATAAAGGATAATTAAGTCCATGGTATATTGGTCCACATGAAATTTTATAGAAGAGGGATCAATTTCAAACTAAGTGGCCTCACCTCCAACTTTATCTTAGGTATTTGATGTGTTTCATGTTTATTTTCTAATATAACATTTACACAATGAATCTAATGTTTTAATCCCTAAAGTGTAATAACTGATGGAAAATATCAATTATAAAGAAAAGTTAGTTTAGATTTTGGATCATAGAGAGTAGGTACTATGAAATAAGTCGATTCACTAGTTTAAGGTCTTATGGAAGATTCATATAATTTTGGAAGAAACTTGAGTAACATAAAATTGTATGAAAAAACCCTCATCTGTTTAAGTTATAAACAAAGTTGTGAGGACGAAATTTCTTAAATGGGTGAGAATGTGGAAACCTATATAATCCTATAAATAAATCAAAATTATGATTTATAAGTATTCATTTTATGGATTCACATTCATCAGGTATTTATAAATAGTTTTTTATAAGTTTTAACTCTAAAAAAACTAATAGTTTTTAACTTTATTATTTTTCCATGATTACATGATCTAATTTAGAAGTTAAATTTCTTGATTTTAGAATTTTAATTTCACAAAAAAACGTGGTTTTTGGAATCAATCTATTAAACATTACTTTTTGTGAGTTTTTTTATTTCTTTAAAATGATTGATTTTTGACTTAATAGTGAAAAATGATGATTTTTTTTAAAACAATAATTTTTTTAATAAAGCAGTTTAATAGTCTCATTATATTTTGGATTTTTTAAATTAATATAGGTAATATTTTGTTAAACATTCTCTAAATAATCCCATATTTACCAAAATTTTATTTTATTTCGGTATAAGTTTATTTTTATTCCTGAAAACAAAATTTTCAAAAAAACTATTTTTTATTGAATTTTGAAAACATAAATTAATTATAATTTATAAAAAATCTAAAAATTTAATCTGGAAAAAAGAATTCCAAAATTGGAACTAGGAAGATAAAATTTAATAATGAGTTCAATTTCATTTTTGGTTATTCTGAATAGCATTGATGATAATAATGTCTCACCATGGTAAAGTATAAATCAGGTAAATTAAGGTAAATAATTTATAATAAGGACAAAAAAATTCATCTTAAATATCTTTTGGTGGGAGGATTTTGACTCCTATGAGTATAAATTATAATTCAAGTTGTTTAAGTGCCACTTAACCATGTGAGTGTTAGGTCTTAGTTATATGGAAAGATGGACAAAGGAGGAGGGGGTGAATAGTCCATTTTAAAATTTAAATAATTTATAATTATGAGAGTAATAAATAGTGAGAATAGTGGAAACAAATAGTGTAGTGGTAAATAAAAGAACATTGAATATCTTTATACCAGTTCAGATCCTCAATATCCCACACTAATCTTCAATCTTCTATAATAGGTGAGAAGGCATGTATTCAATAAGAGGCATACTTTTGTTAGGGATTGATAACCCAGTTACCAATATACCTTTTCCTCACCAGGTTGTATGAACCAACTAACTTTTATCGGAGTTACAACTCACTCAAATTTATACAAGAGTTATAAACCACCTTGATTTTTTAGGATTCACAACCCGACCTTCCTCTTAAATATAAGGAATGACCTAGGAAGACAACTTTTATATGGGAAAATATTAAAGACTCTAGATGTATTAATAGAAGAATGAAAAGATTCAATAATGAAAATCCACAGAACATAAGAACAACACTAGATTAGATGATGATGAATGTCCATCCATCTTAAGAACTTCAATAACTTCAGTAGATAATGATCAAACAATTAAGTACCTTTATGATCACTCCAATGAAAAAGTAGTCATGGTAGGGTTTTAATAATTCAAAATTCGCTTATGAAAATTGTATTTTTATATATGTATCTTTTATACTTGAATAAAATATATAGAGTTTATTTAATTCCATTCCCAAAGGATTTAATTCCAATTGATAATATCACATAATTAATTCCAAGATATTATTGATTATGAAGGAGTGTCTAATTAACCAACCATAGTATTCCATGAGTTATAGAATAATATTACTTTATAACTTTAATTTGAATTATCACGCTCATTATCAAAAAATTCTTACACTCTTTTATTCCTATAAAAAATTACTTCAAAACACTTCCAGTGTGATTATTAAACAAAAATATTTATTTTAAAATTCAAATAAAACAGTTAAATCATATTATATATATTTATAGAAAAATTAAATATCAAAATGATCTTAAAGTAGAATATTACAATTTCCATGTCCTCATACAATCAGCTATATGAAATAAATCTATGATACCATTAATAATAGAGCTACCATTTTTAATATGATATAATTACAATTGAAGTGTTTCTACCTACATGGGATGTTTTACCATGAGTTGCGATGTGCTGCTGCTAGTTATGAGGTTCTTCTGTCAGTTATGGGCTTCTACCACTAGTTATGAGGTTCCACTATTATTTATGAAATGATATCATTAGAACGTAGATATGCCTCTAGATGAAACAATATACTGTCATTAGAATAATAAATATTCAACTATTAGATATAAGGATATAATACTGGTGTAATGGTGCATGAATTCAAGGTCTCTTCACGTAGATAATAGTGGTTCTATTATTTCTGATAAAGAAGAGATAATTTTTCTTGTACATAAGGGTAAGTAAAAATATTTTTAATGTTATTCTAAATAGATGCATAAAGTTACTATGAATAGATATATGAAGGTATTATAAATACATTAATAATGTTAAATAATGTTTTATATAGATAGAGTAAAGGTAACATGAAAATTCAACTGCATGCGTAAAGGTAAGAAGAAGATTCTGTATAGGTTATAAGGGTAAATCTGATTATTTATAGGTTTCTTAAAGGTAAAAAATAAATTATATAGTTTGTGTTAGGAAAATGAAATACATTTTTGTAAGGTTTTATGTGTTTTATATAGTTTAATATAAATATATGTAAAGTTAGGATTAAGGTTATTACTGGCCTTGTAAAATCATTCCCAATTTTCTTGCACGACATTGGCTCCACCCCTTAGTCGATTCATTATATCATCAAGAAGTGTCAGGAAATGATTAGAAACAGCACTAGAGTGGTTCACACATGGTGAGAGGGTAACCGAGCCATGGACCACCTTGCCTCTCTCTATGTCCATGGACTAGATCCCATTTTCTTTCATAATTTTCTCGACCTGAAGCTCAAGGGGGTCAACCTGGTCAGAGGGGATTCCCTTCATCTTCATTATTTCAGGCCTCCTTAGGCCTCTTGTCCTTTGTTGTATGGTCCTATATGTACTTGACATTGTCCTTTTATTACCTTAATAAAAATTTACATGATGATGATGAAGGGTATTTTTAACCTCACATAAAGGTAAATATTTTTTTAATAAGTTCTATAATGGAACCACAAGTATTGCATCAAGGAGAACTAAAATTCACAAGTACTAATTAAGGGTAGAATATATTTCATAATCACTATGTGAGGAATGTTTAGGTTTTTCAATACTTTCATAAAGGTAAACTAATACTTCCATCAGCGTAGAATGAGTTTTCCAATATTTTCATAAGGTTAACCAATACTTGCATAAGGGTAACCTGATGCTTCTATGGCTTGTGTAAGGTTATATCATAACTTATGTAAAGGTAAAAACAAGGTTTCAAAAATCACATATGTGTAAAAATTAAAACTATAGAAGTGTATTTCACATAATATAAAACATACATAAGGGTAAATAAAATACATACAAATATATAAATTCTTGAAATAAAAAATTAAATAATTGAAGAATAATAAAATTAATAAAATATAATTTATTTAATTATTAAAAATTAAATTATTTTCTATAATTATTTTTTAAATGAAATTATTTTCAATTAAGGAAACAATAACATAAATAAAATAAATTACCAAAATAAAAACTCTCAACACTTTCAAATAAGAGAATTAATTTTTTTGGCATGATCACATAAACTGAATCTCTATTAAACTAAGTTCAAACATTAATTTCTCAAAACCCACACAATCTAATGGTTTAGTAAATATATCTGCAAGTTTATTTTCTATAAGAACTAATTCGATAATGATGTCCCCTTTATTAATATTATCTCTTAAAAAAAATTTAACGTAACATCAATATGTTTTGTCACATAATGAAATAATATATTTTTAGATATTGAAATAATAGGTCTATTGAAACAGTTTATAGGCATTCTATTTAAATAAACAATGAAATTAGATAGAGTTTTATTGAAATCCTTATTTTAATGATCACAAAAATCATTTTTAGTATGATATTAATGAGATTTATGTTTTATGATTTCATTTTATGTTTTAAGAAGATTGGTAAAAATATGGATAAGTTAGGGAAAGACTTAGTCACCACCAAGCATGTCTCACCACCAAGAAAATATCACCACTAAGAATGTATAATCACCAAGAAATTCTCATCACCAAACAATGTCTTCCCCCTAATGATGGTTCACCACTAAGATGGATATTTTGAAAAGTATGAAATGGATTACCATTAGGGATGAGTCCCCACCAAAATGAAAAACTATCTAAGCACAAAGACTGCATACCATTAGACCCCAGTCACTGTTGAGGCGACCATCCACTAGAAAGAAAATTTGGGACAGTGTTTAGTCACCAATAGTGCCTAAATCACCATAAAAAGTTCTCACCCTTCCAAAGACTCCCCATTAGAATCTGTGTCACTACCAGAGTATCTCACTACCAGATCAAGACACTTCCATAGTATCTCACTACCATACTCTGAATCGCTATCAGTTCAAGACACCATATATTGTGTCATTATTCTAAATACTCACAACTAATTTTTTATATTTATTTTAAATTAAATATCCCTAATGATTATTTTTTGGAATTTAATGGATAAAGTTATTTTAATGATTATTCCTTAATTTCTTGATAGGGATGCATTAAGGAATGTGTTAGCCATAAGCACAAGGATGCGGAATATACAAATTGCTTCTCATGTGGATGATTTTTCTGATGCTGATGATAAAAGGGGAAGCAGACTCCCTCATGTGAGTAGGGGAATAGACATAGAACACAGATACACACACAGAGCTACACAAGTAAAGTGAAATGAACCTCATTGCAATAACTAGAAGAGACTTCATGATATATCATTCTTACACACAACTATGAGAGTGGATCTAAATGAACACTCAAATCCTACAGTCCGAACAGAAGGAGTCTCTTACACTCTTTTCTGATGAAAATATTAAAACTTTGACACGAGTTTGATCTCAAGATATATTTAAGAGTCACGATCTACATATCTTATCGACTAGAGAAAAATGATTATCTCTACACTCTTAACTACTTTATTTATCTATATTTACATTATTAGTAGTGTGTTTATACTCTATTTATTACATGAACACTTTCTACTACTTTAAACTGTAAGATACTTTGATATATTCTAAAAATATTTTTACTTGTTTCCAAGGATTACTATAGAAGTGGTCACTATGTGACTTGTTATCTTTTTTACTCCCATGATTACTGTTAAAGAGGTCCCTATGTGGCCCAGACAGTTTTCATACTATTATAGTACCCAATCCAGGTTGTGGATCAAATTTTATTTTTATATAAACTATTTAGTAGATGGTGATTTTCATGTTGAGAGTATTAAGTCTCATCTTGAGACTGAACCTCCTATATTCATTTTCTTCTATGTGCTTTGTTTTTTATTAATAAGAATTAAAATCAAATCTTTTTTAAATTGTAAAAAAAACTATTACTTTGATATTTTATCTTAATTAGTTTTTATATAAGATGTTTTTTGAGTAAATTTATTTAAAATGTTAAAGTTGATTCCAAAATTATTTTAACTCAACCCTAATCAATCTTTTTGGAGATATTTTGAAATATTAAAACTTATATCAATATGTTATTTTGATAAATTGGTATGTATTTAAATCGAGTGGGGGATTCAATTTAAATCCTTTTAAATAGAAATTTTTCTTGGGTGCTCAATTCACATCATATTGAGATACCCACTCCTACCAACATTTTTCATGTGAGAAAAAAGCTTTGGTATCAAAGTTTTTTGAAAATAGTTCAACTATGATTTTAGTTTTTCTTTAAAGATCTTAAATTTTTGTTAGTTCTATATTTAATTTTTTAAATGGATAATAGAAAAGAAGGTTATACTACTAACATACATCTTTTTTTCAATGGAAATAATTAAGCTCAGTGGAAGATCAAAATGAAAATGCTTATTAAAAGTATGGGTTTTGAGATTTGGTCTAATATTGAGGATAATTATGAGTTACCTATGTATAATAGAAGTAATTGGGATAATAATATAAAGTTTTCCTAAAATAATAATTGAAAATAAATGAAATAACTGTATTTTACCTTAGGAGAAGAGGAATTTAATAGAATTTATGCTAGTAAAAACGAATTTGAAATTTGGGACACATTATTTATTTCTTATGAAGGAAAAACCAATGTTAAAGAGATGATATTGAATAAATATACTATTAATTATGATAATTTTAAGATTAAGTATGATGAATTAATTTCTAATATGTATCTTAGGTTCAATAGAATGGTGAATACCATGAGCTCTTTGAGAAATCCAATGCTTGATAGGGATCAGATCATGAGACTACTTAGATGTCTTCCTAAAATATGTACATGGATATCAATGTCAATCATATAATCCTATTATATCATAAAACCATCGTTTAAGGAATTAATTGGTAAGTTAATAATATACGAAGAAGAGTTGAAGTTCAATAGAGAATATGGTAATGATTTGAAAAGAAATTCATTAGCTTTCAAGCCTACTGCATCTAAACAAAAGGAAAATGAAAAGGAAAAGATAAAATATGAAATTTATAGTGTCAATGAGTCACCAACTGATAGTGATGAGGAAATAGACCATCTAGCCAAGATATTTAAGAATTTTTATTAGAAGAATAATTTTTTTCATAAATCATAGTTATAAAGGAAAGTATAATAGTAAAGGAAACTAGAAAAAATATTGGAAAATGGATGACAGTACTAATGAAATAACATGATATGAATGAAATCACAAAGGAAATGTTAATGCAGAATATCAAAAATTTAAATAGAAAAATAAATATAAAGAGAAGGAAAAAAATACAAGAAATACATTAAAGAAACCTAAAGTGCCTATGAAGACAACTCCATTGACTCGAACTCTAATCCTGACCAAAAGTCTAACTAAGAAAACATGTGTTAATGACTAATGTCTCTGAGGTACCTTATGTATCTACTATTTCACCTATACTTTTTTATGATAAATTTGAAAGTGAAAATAATGATGTTGAAATATATGAAGAATAGATTTTTGAATATTTTAATATTCTAGAAGACACTTTCAATGAATTGAAGGATAAATATAAATATCTAAATAAATACCTTGTTGTATCTGTTAATACTAAATCAGACCATTCTATAGAGAAATATAAAAATGATCAGTTATTAAAAGAAAATAATGAACCTAAATCTTCCAATGTACATCTGAATAAGGATTTAGAAAAGTTCACCAATGGTAGAGAAACTATTACTCATATTCTATGAAACAATTTTCGTCCAAAATATGTTATAGGTTTAGGATATCAACAAGGTAAAATAAAAATAGTAAATAATACTTTTGTACCTAAATAAAAATATGAACGTTATACTACCAAATTTTTTTGTGGAGGAACAAAAAAGTGTTTATTTCTAAAAGTTTACAGTTTGTTTATAAGAGACCTATTAAAAAATTAGGGTTCCTAAAGCCTTCATTAATAACACGTCTAGACTCAATAAAATAAGGGTACCAAAATCATTCCTTATATAAATTTTGTTTTATATGAAGTTTTCTTAAAAACCTATTGTAAAAGTATGTGGTACTTGAATAGAAGATGTTTAAGGAACACAATAAGATACTACCCAAGTTTCAAGAGCTTAATAAAAGTTTATGGTGCTCATGTCACATTTGGTGATAATGCTAAAGTTAAAATAACCAGCCTTATCAAAATTGGTAACACTAATTAAATTTTAATTCCCAAAATACTATTTGTTGATGGTCTAATGTATAATTTTCTTAGAATTTCACAGTTATTTTATAATGTCTTTCGTGTTAAATTTGAAAATAATACATTTAATGTTTTTTATTATAATGATTATTTAGTTTTTACTACTTTAAGGGATGAAAATGATTATGCTATTGATCTTAATTCTTTAACTTCTCAAAATGTTTCCTAATTGAGTGCATTTTGTAAAGAATATTGGATTTGGCATAGGATACTATGACACTATAATATTCACTCACTTAAGTATCTTAATAGGAAAGTTTTAGCCAAGGATCTACCCAAACCAGAGTTCCAAAATGAAAAAGTCTGTAACCCCTATCAAAAAGGGGAACACCACAAGATTTCTTTTAAATAAAAATTCTCAACCTCTTAAGTTAGTTATTATGGATTTATTTGGACTATCTAGAGTTTTTAGTCTAAATAGGAATCACTTAGTTTATGTATGAGTAGATGAATTTTCTAGGTATACTTAGGTGTTCTTTCTAGCTCATGAAATCAATTCCTGTTCTTTTTTCACCGAGTATTCTAGATATGTAGAAAAATTAAGTGGACTTAGGGTTAAGACCCTAATAAGTTACCATAGATGTGAGTTTGAAACTCAAGAATTTGTATCCATTTTATAAAAAAATTTCTATATTCATAACTTATCTTCTTTTAGTACCCCTCAGTAGAATGGAGTTGTATAAATAAGTAATAGAACACTTTAAGAGATATCCCAGACTATGCTAAATGAATATGAACTAACAGTCTACTTTTGGGAATAATCTATGAACACAACATGTTATGTAATAAATAGAGTTTTATTTAGACTTATATTACAGAATCCTTCTTATGAGATTTGTAATAGTATAAATCCTAATGTTAATTACTAAAGTGTTTTTGGTTGAAAAGTATTTATTCTTAACACTAATGTTAATCTAGATAAATTTTCCTCTAAAAGTGATGAAGGAATTTTCTTGGGATACTAAACTTGTAGTAAATATTATAGTGTTTTTAATAAAAGGACCAAGACTGTGGATGTGTCTATTCATGTAATCTTTGATGAGATAGATCCACCTGATCCAAATATCTCTGTAACACGCCAGGTAAATAAAGAATATGACATTAAATATTTATCCATATTTGTTAATCAAATATTAATATTACTTTAAAGGGTATTCTATGCTCGATGGCGTACCCAACACGCAACAACGAGTTTCTCGGGAATCCTACGTTGCACTCTAATAATAAAATAATATTATTTTAAATGGTAGTTAACATGTAGCCGTTGTATTAGCGGGAATGGATATAAATAACTAAAATATGATTATATATGTTTTTAAATGTTTTTACATTTATCCAATAAAGGATAGAGGCTTAAAATACGGAAAGAATTCAATTTTAGGCATATATGCTCTGGTTTTCACTAAAGGTTCACTTATCGCCTTTTGATGGTGTACTGTCATTAAATATAGTTATGATCACTCTTATACATTCTTTTAGACCAAATAAAACCCTTCTTTAGAATCGGGACATTAAATTTTACTTTGTGTAAATTTTTGGTATTTTTCTGATAAAGTTCTTTTTTTAATGAATAGTGTAAAATGTTGTATTTTAATTCAAAACCTCTTTTTAATATAATTTATTTATATGATTAGATTATCTTTTGAATTGGTTTTAATGTGAAATTAGAATATATTTTTACCATTAAATCCAATAGTGGTCGTTGGAATTAATTTCACTTTGAAATCAGACTTAAACTAGTATCAATCTTTTGATACTTATTGTTTTATAAAAACACGCTATTTGCGCTGGCAGCGGGAATTAATTATTAAATTAATTAATGTGACTAATATGTTTTGAATTTTTTAAAACAGAACTCATTTTTGAATTCGGAATATCAAATATAGCTTAGGGTGAAGTTTTGGTATTTTTCTGAAAAACTTCAATTTTTGATGAATAGTGAAACCACTAAGTGGTACTTATAAAGACTGATTTTTCGGTTAAATGAAATTTTTCCATCATTGTGTTTTGAATTTCAAAAATCCAATATACATGATTGTCATTAAGAAGTAAAATGTGGTTCAATGGGATAAAAATAATTTTTTGGTGAATAGTAACTTATTAAGTTCTTAATCGCGATTAGTGGTAATTAGGGTAGTTTAAGGTATAAATAATGCTTTAATGATATGAAATGACCTAGAAAAATGTCCCAACCTTATTGGTTATGTCATGGAAGACCAAGACAAGCCATGGGTCAACTTGGGGACCCCATGGAGACACTTTGGTTGGGAAATGACATAAATAACTTTTTATTTAATGTAAAAGTAAAAATGACACAAACATAATATGTTTTACAAAAAACAATTTTTATATGGGGTTATAAAGATCAGATTTTTGATTATAAATAGTAATTGGAAAGATAAAAAGATTTCCTACATCATAGTAGTTTTTTTATAATTTTTAGACATTAAATAAATTAAATTATTTATGACATAATAATGATGCAGCGATGACATCATTATTTGATGATTTAAATAAAATGGAAAGATAATGTAAAATATATGAACTACACATGTCCAAAACATATTGGATGGGTGGATTTCGAACCCTTAACACCTTATCCACGAATTATTTCAATTTGGGACCTTTTAAAACCGAAACACATTTTCAAATAAAATAATATTTCTTACTTTCCAAAAGTGCCCCTCCCCTCCTCTTATAAAAGGCCCCCACCTATACCTCATTTCACACACACCTCAAACCTTTGGCTCGGACAAACCCTTCCCATTTACTCTCTCCACATCCCTCTCCTCATCCTAGAGGATTCCATTTGGGCAGAATCCTTTCAAAGGAAGCCTTTAGGCTCAAATCAAAAGGAGTTACACTTTTAAAAGTAATTCATTCTCTCATGTTCATTTGTTTTATTTTGCTTCTCCAACCCCCTAAACTCTTTTTATTTATTTCTTTTGTAAAAACACCAGTATCTTCAATATACTAGGATTTTGTTATAATATTTATTCGAGCTACACTCTCACACAACTACATCAAATGGTTAAAGAACATACGGTTTCCGTGGATGGCGAAATTGTGCCTCCCGAAACGATGATTGTTCAATACTCATTTAACACCTTCAAAGGTGGCCATTATGATGTCACTATTTTTATATATGATATATAATATGTTTATGTTTTACTTATTCTTCTTTATTTTTTATTTGTGTCTTACCTTTATGGCTTCCATTATGGGTATACGCGATATCTTCATTTTAGGAAGTGCGGACTACCGCCCCCTCAAAGTGATGTGATTCGTTAATGTCATACGTGGGACGTATAAAGGATGGATTTAATGTTATTATATATGATGTTATACTGGAATTATTATTTACCTCTATATCATTATTATTTCTTTCCATTAAAGTATGAGATAGAAATGAAAGTAGCATCCATGCGTACGTACGGCTTACCGTCTCCATGTACGGTGCATTTCATTTCTTATCCCCAAATGTAATGTACTATTATAAGTACATATATATAATGGATATATATGATGTATTATACATCTAAATGATTAATATAATTCTGGAATTAAAATATACATACCTCTCATATAGTTTCAATTCCATTAATACGACACAGAAATGAAAGTAGCGTTCATGCGTACGTACGGCTTACCGTCTCCATGAACGGTGCATTTCATTTATTTCCTCTAAATGATTATGTGATTTTATAAATACATGAATATGCTGGATATATATTATATATATGATATCCAAATCAGGAATGTCATTTTTGGATATGAAGAACCTTTGACCACACGAACAACATGTAATTGTAAGAAGTCCACTTTCGACTTAAGAACCAAATATCGACAAAACAAACATGATTAACTTAAATGATTAAATAATGTTTATAACATGGTAATAAGTGATATAAAAGGAATAATGAAATTTAAAAAGGTTTTTAAGGAAGTATAAATTAACTCAAGTTTATTATTCAGGAGATTAAAGAACGATCGAGTCAAGTCGGACCCGAGGTAAGGGATCCTACTCCTCTCTTTCTTTTTAAGTACACACTTTTATGTAATTCCTTTTAAGATCATCTTTCTTATGATTGGGATGTTCTTTTATATTAATCATACTGTAATTATTATGTTCATATGATGAGAGACCATATTTCCTCTCATCAATCCTTTTTGGATGTTTTTAAGTGGCGTCGTTAGGCTGCCGAGTTTTCGTAAGGGATTTTTCATCTCACTTTTATTTCTGTGAGATTTATGCTACATTTGACACAATTTCCTTTGAGTGGTTTATGTACTTCACATTATTACACTCATTTTGTAATATAATTCCATTTATGGGTATTTACATATTCATTTTATGACACTTCTTCAATTGGGTGTACTTTTCGAAAGTTACACAAGTCGGTAAGGGAACCTTTCACCCTCCTCTTTTTTAAAAGACTTCTTTTGTTGGGTCTTTTAATTTACATATTGTTATGTTGGGATATGTTCTCATATATCCTTATTGATGTAAATTTTATGTCCAAGTGATGAGATACCCTTTTTTTTATCTCTCATCAACTCATTTTTATGTGACGCTGTTAGGCTGTCAAGGGAACTTCTTAACCCAATTTCGATTTCTTTGGGTTCAACATGTTGTTATTGAATATGTAATCCTTTGAATATGTTTGAATGACCTTTGATTATTTTACACTTAATATCCACTTATATTTGGTGTATTCATTTGTCACACATAATTATGTAAATTGATTTATCCTTAAACCAAGGATACCGTCTTTGTAAGGGACTTCGTCTCAATCTCCTTTCATTGAGGCATATTTCGTTTTATACACAACTTTCTTTTATACAGTGTATAAACCCCTTTGACTTTTACTTTTATACAAAAGGAATCTTTTTCTACGAATCGTTTTACAAAATGACAAAAAGGAATGTTTCTTTTAACGTACGTGGATACAACGACCTTTTCCGCCGCCGCGACTATTATTTGGTCTTTGGCTTTCTCAACAAGCCGTAATGTTTTTAGAATAAAATAAATACCATATACTCTTTTATGTATTTTGGTAATGAAAATGATTTTGAAAAAGGATTCTATTATGTCAATATATTTATGATATATTGTGATTGAAATGTGGAAATGTTATCATTCCTTTATATTGGTTTTATGTTTTATGATTTTATATTGGTACTTGGACATTTTAACGGGTGGTTACATTATGAACCATATGACGGGTGGTGCCATGAATACCAGGACGGGTGGTTATGTTATAACCTCCAATGCATTGGGTATGAAAGTCGGCCGTATGGCTATTCCATTAAGTATGTATGGAAATTGGCCGTATGGCTATTCCATTAAGTGATATGTGTGGAAGTCGACCGTATGGTTATTCCACTTAAGTATGTTAATGTCCCAAGTTACCTTTATATATGTTATGTGTTCTTTATATGGGTTTTATGGTAATCCTTTGGTTACAAAAAGGTAAGTAATGATACTTTTTTTCAGTGAAAAGTTTTTACTACTTCATGAAGGTGAAAAGTATTACATTGATAAAGTATTCATGGTTTACTTGTTGTTTTGAAAAACTAACAGTTTTCATTCTTGGTGTATCCCTTACTGAGATTCTTATGCTCATCCCAAGTTTTTTAAATGTTTTTCACAGGACATAGCGTGGAATAGGGTCAAGGATGGGATCAAGGGAAAGTCATTCTACCTAAAACATGGAACTATACATGTTCCTTTTAAAGAGTTTTTATTTTATGGAAATTTAGTAGAAGCGACTACTTTGTAATCTTTTGAGATGTAATAGTTATGTCCTAATTCTCTAAAACTCTAAACCTGAAAAGATCCTCAATGTGAATTACTCATCTAATTCAATATTAAGTATGGTTTAAGGCTGGGGCCTTATAGTTGGTATCAAAGGTCGGTTTAGATAACTTTAGAGGTTAGGGTATTCTCTAAGCACAAGTGACATTACCATAATGGTTAGGATTTCAGAAAGAGTCCTAGTTTTAGATAAAGTGAATGAGTAAGTATATACTATTGTTTATCTTCCTCATTAGTACATGATGGTTTTTTTGATATACTCACACTGACATTTCTGTTTTAGTGAATGGATGGATCTAGCAGGCACCAAAGAGACAACATGTTTGAAGGAAACTGTGGTGGTTCTCTGATTAAGATACTAGATAAAATGGAGTATTCAATGAGGAAACTCATGGTTGTTCTAAACCAAATATCAAGGAGTCATGATCAACCACTTGAACCTTGGTATGATCTTTAATGCATCATGTACGAGATGACCAATCCATGTGGAAGTTCAGGTAATAATTATAATGGTAACCATTAGAGTTTATATGATCCTTACTTTTGAGGTAATTATGGGTTATTATATGATATGCTGGAAAATGAAAGGAATGAGATAAACTTGAGGTTAAAATATGTAATGATGATTTTTGATGATTTTATCCCTTTTTGGGGAATGATTTGAGAATTATATAGTTTTGGAAAAAGGACAACACGCAGACCATGTGACAACCCGTCGCGTCGGACAAAACTGCGGGAATCGAACCCACAACCAATGTGCGACTGGTATTTATCGCCTACCACTGGACTACGTGAAGTCCCTGGTTAGTTTGACTGATTCATTCTATTTATATGATTTTATGAATTAAGAGTAAGTTGATATTGGGTTATTTATGAAAATGATTAACCTGTCGTGGAGGATATGTGATTAGGTTAATTACTTTTCAATGCGAGACTTTAAGAGCAACTGATTTTGTTTGGAGATAAATGTTACGATTTAACTTGGAAGACTATGTGACTAAACCCTTCAAATGTTTTGGTTTCAATCTTATATTGGTTTACTTTGAATAATTTTATGGACAAATTGATTATAGAATGGTCCTCGTTGAACTTTGGGTTTTGTTGGACAAATTTTAGAGATTAAGAATAGATTTTCTTTTTATAAAGGGTTATCCTTTTCTGGATTATCTGATCTTGTACTATCCTTTTTGGTTTTGGTTTTGGTTAAAGTCTAAAGACATGGGAAGTATATAGTTCTCTTTTTTGGATTAGGTGATTCTCTAGAAGTTGATTATAGTACTCTTAATGTGAACAAGTATTCCTAAATACTCGTCTTTTGGAGAAAATATGAGTTTGTGTAAGGAATCTAATAAAAGTTGAAAGTCAATATGATAAGTGATTATGTTTCCTTATGAATAAATTCCTCAATAAAAAGTAACTTAAAACAAAAATGTTGTCTATTAACTTTTCCTACTGGGGAATCGAATACCGTTTAACCCATCACAAGTTTGTGATTTTCTCGTGGTTAACTTTCTCCTAAACATGTTTTCTATCACTCTCCATCAGAACATGACCCTTTGTTTTTTCCTCCATGTCCATATTTTCATACTTGGAATCCTAGTATCGGTTAACTCGGGTGAACTTTGTACTTATCTTTCTTTATTTTAAAGTGTATGTTTTACCGACTTTTGTTCCGATGTGGGACTTTCAAGGATGTTTCCAAGCGCAATTTTAAAATTGCGAGGACGCAATTCCCAAAAGGGGGGAAGAATGTAACACCCCAGGTAAATAAAGAATATGACATTTAATATTTATCCATATTTGTGAATCAAATATTAATATTACTTTAAAGGGTATTCTATGCTCGATGGCATACCCAACACGCAACAACGAGTTTCTTGGGAATCCTACGTTGCACTCTAATAATAAAATAATATTATTTTAAATGGTAGTTAACATGTAGCCGTTGTATTGGCGGGAATGGATATAAATAACTAAAATATTATTATATATATTTTTAAATGTTTTTACATTTATCCAATAAAGGATAGAGGCTTAAAATACAGAAAGAATTCAATTTTAGGCATATATGCCCTGGTTTTCACTAAAGGTTCACTTATCGCCTTTTGATGGCGTACTTTCATTAAATATAGTTATGATCACTCTTATACATTCTTTTGGACCAAATAAATGTCTTCTTTAGAATCGGGACATTAAATTTTACTTTGTGTAAATTTTTGGTATTTTTCTAATAAAGTTCTTTTTTTAATGAATAGTGTAAAATGTTGTATTTTAATTCAAAACCTCTTTTTAATATAATTTATTTATATGATTAGATTATCTTTTGAATTGGTTTTAATGTGAAATTAGAATATATTTTTACCATTAAATCCAATAGTGGTCTTTGGAATTAATTTCACTTTGAAATCGGACTTAAACTAGTATCAATCTTTTGATACTTATTGTTTTATAAAAACACTCTATTTGCGCTGACAGCGGGAATTAATTATTAAATTAATTAATGTGACTAATATGTTTTGAATTTTGTAAAAAAGACTTCATTTTTGAATTCGGAATATCAAATATAGCTTAGGGTGAAGTTTTGGTATTTTTCTGAAAAACTTCAATTTTTGATGAATAGTGAAACCACTAAGTGGTACTTATAAAGACTGATTTTCCGTTTAAATGAAATTTTGCCATCATTGTGTTTTGAATTTCAAAAATCCGATATACATGGTTGTCATTAAGAAGTAAAATGTGGTTCAATGGGATAAAAATAATTTTTTTGTGAATAGTAACTTATTAAGTTCTTAATCGCGATTAGTGGTAATTAGGGTAGTTTAAGGTATAAATAATGCTTTAATAATATGAAATGACCTAGACACACGTCCCAACCTTATTGGTTGTGTCATGGCAGAACAATACAAGCCATGGGTCAACTTGGGGACCCCATGGAGACACTTTGGTTGGGAAATGACATAAATAACTTTTTAATTAATGTAAAAGTAAAAATGACACAAACATAATATGTTTTACAATAAACAATTTTTATATGGGGTTATAAAGATCATATTTTTGATTATAAATAGTCATTGGAAAGATAAAAAGATTTCCTACATCATAGTAGTTTTTTTAAATTTTTTAGACATTAAATAAATTAAATTATTTATGACATAATAATGATGCAGCGATGACATCATTATTTGACGATTTAAATAAAATGGAAAGATAATGTAAAATCTATGAACTACACATGTCCAAAACATATTTGATGGGTGTATTTCGAACCCTTAACACCTTATCCACGAATTATATCAATTTTGGACCTTTTAAAACCGAAATACATTTTCAAATAAAATAATATTTCTTACTTTCCAAAAGTGCCCCTCCCCTCCTCTTATTAAAGGCCCCTACCTCTACCTCATTTCACACACTCATAAAACCTTTGGATCTGCCAAACCCTGCCCATTTACTCTCTCCATATCCCTCTCCTCATCCTAGAGGATTCCCTTTGGGAAGAATCCTTTCAAAGGAAGCCTTTAGGCTCAAATCAAAAGGAGTTACACTTTTAAAGGTAATTCATTCTCTCATGTTCATTTGTTTTATTTTGCTTCTCCAACCCCCTAAACTCTTTTTATTTATTTCTTTTGTAAAAACACCAGTATATTCAATATACTATTATGTTTTTATAAGATTTATTCGAGCTACACATTCACACAACTACATCAAATGGTTAAAGAACATACGGTTTCCGTGGATGGCGAAATTGTGCCTCCCGAAACGATGATTGTTCAATACTCATTTAACACCTTCAAAGGTGGCCATTATGATGTCACTATTTTTATATATGATATATAATATGTTTATGTTTTACTTATGCTTCTTTATTTTTCATTTGTGTCTTACCTTTATGGATTCCATTATGGGTATACGCGATATCTTCATTTTAGGAAGTGCGGACTACCGCCCCCTCAATGTGATGTGATTCGTTAATGCCATACGTGGGACGTATAAAGGATGGATTTAATGTTATTATATATGATGTTATACTGGAATTATTATTTACCTCTATATCATTATTATTTCTTTCCATTAAAGTATGAGATAGAAATGAAAGTAGCGTCCATGCGTACGTACGGCTTACCGTCTCTATGTACGGTGCATTTCATTTCTTATCCCCAAATGTAATGTACTATTATAAGTACATATATATAATGGATATATATGATGTATGATACATCTAAATGATTAATATAATTCTGGAATTAAAATATACATACCTCTCATATAGTTTTAATTCCATTAATACAACACAGAAATGAAAGTAGCGTTCATGCGTACGTACGGCTTACCGTCTCCATGAACGATGCATTTCATTTCTTTCCTCTAAATGATTATGTGATTTTATAAATACATGCATATGCTGGATATATATGATATATATGATATCCAAATCAGGAATTTCATTTTTGGATATGAAGAACCTTTGACGACACGAACAACATGTAATTGTAAAAAGTCCACTTTCGACTTAAGAACCAAATATCGACAAAACAAACATGATTAACTTAAATGATTAAATAATGTTTATAACATGGTAATAAGTGATATAAAAGGAATAATGAACTTTAAAAAGGTTCTTAAGGAACTATAAATTAACTCAAGTTTATTATTCAGGAGATTAAAGAACGATCGAGTCAAGTCGGACCCAAGGTAAGGGATCCTACTCCTCTCTTTCTTTTTAAGTACACACTTTTATGTAATTCCTTTTAAGCTCATCTTTCTTAGGATTGGGATGTTATTTTATATTAATCATACTGTAGTTATTATGTTCATATGATGAGAGACCATATTTCCTCTCATCAATCCTTTTTGGAAGTTTTTAAGTGGCGTCGTTAGGCTGCCGAGTTTTCGTAAGGGATTTTTCATCTCACTTTTATTCCTGTGTGATTTATGCTACATTTGACACAATTTCCTTTGAGTGGTTTATGTACTGCCCATTATTACACTCCTTTTGTAATATAATTCCATTTATGGGTATTTACATATTCATTTTATGACACTTCTTCAATGGGGTGTACTTTTCGAAAGTTACCCAAGTCGGTAAGGGAACCTTTCACCCTCCTCTTTTTTAAAAGACTTCTTTTGTTGGGTATTTTAATTTACATATTGTTATGTTGGGATATGTTCTCATATATCCTTATTGATGTAAATTTTATGTCCAAGTGATGAGATATCCTTTTTTTATCTCTCATCAACTCATTTTGATGTGACGCCGTTAGGATGTCAAGGGAACTTCTTAACCCAATTTCGATTTCTTTGGGTTCAACATGTTGTTATTGAATATGTAATCCTTTGAATATGTGTGAATGACCTTTGATTATTTTACACTTAATATCCACTTATATTTTGTGTATTCATTTGTCACACATAATTATGTAAATTGATTTATCCTTAAACCAAGGATACCGTCTTTGTAAGGGACTTCGTCTCAATCTCCTTTCATTGAGGCATATTTCGTTTTATACAAAACTTTCTTTTATACAGTGTATAAACCCCTTTGACTTTTACTTTTATACAAAAGGAATCTTTTTCTACGAAGCGTTTTACAAAACGACAAAAAGGAATGTTTCTTTTAACGTACGTGGCGACAACGACCTTTTCTGCCACCGCGACTATTATTTGGTCTTTGGCTTTCTCAACAAGCCGTAATGTTTTTAGAATAAAATAAATACCATATACTCTTTTATGTATTTTGGTAATGAAAATGGTTTTGAAAAAGGATTCTATTATGTCAATATATTTATGATATATTGTGATTGAAATGTGGAAATGTTATCATTCCTTTATATTGGTTTTATGTTTTATGATTTTATATTGGTACTTGGACATTTTAACGGGTGGTTACGTTATAAACCATATGACGGGTGGTTCCGTGAATACCAGGACGGGTGGTTACGTTATAACCTCCAATGCATTGGGTATGGAAGTCGGCCGTATGGCTATTCCATTAAGTATGTATGGAAATTGGCCGTATGGCTATTCTATTAAGTGATATGTGTGGAAGTCGACCGTATGGTTATTCCACTTAAGTATGTTAATGTCCCGAGTTACCTTTATATATGTTATGTGTTCTTTATATGGGTTTTATGGTAATCCTTTGGTTACAAAAAGGTAAGTAATGATACTTTTTTTTCAGTGAAAAGTTTTTACTACTTCATGAAGGTGAAAAGTATTACATTGATAAAGTATTCATGGTTTACTTGTTGTTCTGAAAAACTAACAGTTTTCATTCTTGGTGTATCCCTTACTGAGCTTCTTATGCTCATCCCAAGTTTTTGAAATGTTTTTCACAGGACATAGCGTGGAATAGGGTCAAGGATGGGATCAAGGGAAAGTCATGCTACCTAAAACATGGAACTATACATGTTTCTTTTAAAGAGTTTTTATTTTATGGAAATTTAGTAGAAGCGACTACTTTGTAATCTTTTGAGATGTAATAATTATGTCATAATTCTATAAAACTCTAAACCTGAAAAGATCCTCAATGTGAATTACTCATTTAATTCAATATTAAGTATGGTTTAAGGCTGGGGCCTTATAATATCCTTAGAAAACTTTGTATATGATTTATCTTTTCTAAACTAAAATTTGAAACCTACTAATTCTAATACGAAGCAATCAGAACAATCATTAATTTCTATTAAATTTATAAAACTTGAACCCAAACTTATAGAGTATCCATAGGTGACCATACCCTCTTTTTCTATTTCCATTAGAAACAATATATACCATCCTTTATAGGATTTGGTTGGAGACCTACATATAGGTACACTAACTAGAGATTCTATTTGAAATTAGGTTGAACATCTATCTTTCTTATAAAATCATGAACCAAAGAACTTAAATGATGCAATTAATGATGAATTCCGGGTAATTTCTATACAAGAAGAACTAAATCATTTTGAAATAAAAAAATTATTGGAATTTTTGGATAGAACCAAGGAAATATTAACTATGGGCACTAAATGGGTGTTTATAAATAAGGTTGATGAATCAAGAACAATATTAAGAATCAAGGATAAATTATTTGCACCTGGTTATAGTCAAAAAGAAGGAATAGACTACGCATAGATCTTTTCACCATCATCCATACTTGAATCCATTTTGAATATTTATTTCCTATGGTTATCATCTAGATTTAAAACTATATCAAATGGATGTCAAGTGTGAATTCTTAAATGGGTATATAATTGCGGATGTTATTGTTAAGAAACCCCTTGGTTTTCAAAATAACCATTTTCAAAATCATGTTTTTAAATTAACAAAATATTTATATGGTTTGAAAGAAGATCCTAGAACTTAGTACGATATGATCAACTCATTTCTTATTTCAAATGATTTTTCAAAAGGTATAGCTGATCCTACACTTTTTATAAAATGAATTTCACAAGATGTTTTACTTGTACAAATATATGTAGATAATATTATTTTTGGATCCTTAAGAAAATATTTCTGCACTATGTTTTAAAAAATAATGAAAAATGAATTTGAGATGAGTTTGATGGGAGAACTTAAATTCTTTCTTGGTTTTAAAAATTTTCAAAATAAAGAAGGAATTATTTTGAATCAAAGTAAATATATTAAGGATATTTTAAAATGTTTTAACTTAGATAAAACTAAAAGTATTGATACTCCTATGAATACTACCTATAAATTGGATCTTGATGAAGCTAGGTAACCATTCGATAAAACCAGTTACCAAGGTATAATTGGAAGTGTTCTCTAACTTACTACTAGAAAACCTAATATTGTATTTAGTGTGTGTATGTGTCATTGTTTTCAAGAAAACACAAATGAGTCACACCAGTTGATATAAAAATAATTTTCAAATACTTATAATATACTAACAATTTAGGATTGTTTTATCCAAGTGGTCAAGTAATTGACTTAGTTAGTTTTTCATATGATGCTTTTGGTAGATGTAAGTTATATAGAAAAAGAAAGTCAAGAACATATAACCTTTTAAGAAAGTATCTAGTTTCTTGGTTCTGTAAGAAACATAATTTTGTTTCACAATGTATTTAAGAAGATAAGTACATACTGATGGTAGTTGCTATGCATAAATTTAATGGATGAGACACACATTACTAGATTATGGAAATGAATTCTGATAAGTCCCTATAAATCGTGACAATACAAGTTATATAAATATATCTAAGAATCATATATAACATTCTAGAACAAAACATATTTATGTAGGACATCAATTTATGAGAGATAATTTTCAAAAAGGTGATATCACTCTTGAATACATTGGTACAAAACATCATCTTGCTGATATTTTCACTAAAACTTTGAATTCTGAGAGAATGAACTATATCAAACATGAATTAGGTATGCTTAATTTTGATTAAGTTTAATTTTTTAGGACTCACCATTAATGATTAATCACTATTGTGAATTCTCACCATTGTGAATGTATCACCATTATAAATGTATCACCATTGTGAATGTCTCACCATTGTGAATGTCTCACCATTGTGAATGTCTCACCATTTAGAATGTATCACCATTATGAATGTCTCACTGTTGATACTTCTTACCATTAATACTTATTACCATTGATATTTATCACCATATATACTTATCACCATTTATACTTCTCACCATTGATACTTCTCACTATTTGAAACTTCTCACTATTGTGATCTCTCACCGTTCATTGTCTGACCATTGGAGTTCTCATACATTTTACATTTTTTGTTTCAAACTTTTAGTTTTTAAACAACTAGTTTTATTTTTCATTACTATTTATTTAATTTTCTTGTTTGATTCAACCGTGTTTATATTTTTAAATGTTGTTTTGTTTTTATAAATCCCTAAATCCAAAATGATATATATTGAGATTATTTGTCAAATTCCAACATTCACATCTCTCATTCCTTTTATCTTGAACCAGATCATGTCCTTTCCTTTCTAGACCATTTTCCAACCTTTTTTATTTTCCTAAACCAACCAAGATGATCTTCATGGACAAAGTGAAGCATCCTTTTGTGTCTTCACTTGAAGTGTCGTCTCCTATGAAGAAGAAAAAAGAAGAATCAATTATTCCTAATGATTTAATGTCATTGAATCCCAAGATTTCAAAGAGAGTGGTTGTACCTAAAAAGTAAGTACAAAAAGAATGGGTTCTTTCTACTTAGTCTTTTGTGACTGAATTTATAAAGAACCAAGTATGGTTGGATAGGTTCTCTTCCAACCAAATACCATTCTCTCCCAGGATGGTATATGAATTTTACTAGTTTATAGAGTTTTCCTGTGATGTAAATAAATATTAGATATAAACTTGGATTATGGGTCATAAAGTTATGTTATCCCCAAGCCAGTGGGATGAGTGTTTAGAAGTTCCATATGGGGTTGTGTTTATAGATTATTGAGGAACCATTCTGTATGATGGTGATAATTTTATCTACAAATATTCTTTATCTATGTTAACTAGTGATGGAATAGTTAGATGGTTGATAGATTTTTCCCTTAATAGTAAATTTATGTTGTTTTTTAAATTCATACAAAATATATTTTATCCCAGAATGGGTAATTTTATACCATGAGGTATCAGGATGAATACTTGTTGTGTTTGGTGAAAAGAGGTGAGAATATAAACCTTTGTAGATACCTTATGCTTCAGATGTCAGAGATGACCAAGCCCAATTTAAGATCTGACTCCCTAATCTACCCAAAGTTCATTTCTACTAAGTTAAAATCCGAAGGTTTGTTTGGTAAAGATGAAGAGTATGTTGTAGGATATTGTGGATTCTGCATCACTAGAATAATATGTAAAAGGATGAAAATAAATTAGAACCCTTGAAATAAAAAATAGGTGGCTGATAATGAAAAGTTTTATGACGAGTTTAATATAATTGAACAACCTTCGATACCTTGGGATCTTGTGGATCCTATTCTAGATCATCATGGGATTATTTAGTATTATTATAGTGATGATAAGGAATAGGCAACTACCTTTAAGGATAAAGAGGATAAATAATTTTATATGGATGAATCTGGTGACCTTGACCTTCCATATAGATCTCATGCTATTTTCTATAGAGCACCTAGTCCCCCTATGTCTCTCCATAAAAGAGAAAAAATATTAAAGGAAGAAATTGATGAGGCTTAGACATATTTTTTAGGATAAGAATAATTCAAGAGTATTTCTAAATATCATGATGAAAATGGGGATGATACTGATGAAGAAAATGAGGAGGAAGAATAGGGAAGAGAAAATGGAGAAAAAGAGAATGAAAATGGTTATAGAAGTAATATTGAAGATGAAAATAGAGATAAAGATGAGTATGACCATGAAGGTGGTTATCATGGGCCTAAAGGACCAAGTGAGAAATTAAGTGTATATGATATTTAGATGCCTCAAGAACTTGTTGATTCTACACATGCATTTGGTTCTAAATCTGAAAAAAATACCCATCTTTGTTGGTGATGTGGGTAGAGATTCTAGAGATGAAAGTGATGAATCTATTGAGGGTGAGGAATCCTAATGTTTGGGGAGTGACCAAGTTGTTATTGATGATTAGAAAGTTTCAGATAAGGTTTTTATTGAGTAGATGAAAGTTGTTGCTATTGTTGATGAGTATGTGCCTAAGTAGATGAATGCTGAGAATGGTGAGAATGTTGAGAATGTTGAGAAAGTTGTTGATGAACATGGATCTGTTGAGACCCCTACAATTAAGACACCTCCTATTGTTTTTCCTATTTCTGTTGTGTCTATAACTATAAATCCTTAAGTGTTTGAGTTTCTTGGTAAACATTTCGAAAGTTGGATTGACCTATGTATGAAGTGCGGGACAAGTTTTATGGTATAATTTGGATTCCACCAAATAATGGTGGACCTTATCTTTAAGAAACAAGGGATCCTTATGGATATTTAGTTGATATTATTGACGCTTCAGGGAAGTTGCAGTGGTTTGAATATGATGTGCCTACCAGGTATGCAATTTTACCTTCTCCTACTATCCCACTCATTCCAATTGATGTTTCGAACAAGGGTGATTTGGATTCTTTTAGTGAAAAAATAATTTTTGTGTTTGATGTGATGTTGAGAAATCAACCTTCCTTGGCTACTACATTAAGTGTACACGAGGCTCAATGTTTTTTTTGAATTGGCGATTGAACATATTCAACTGAAAATGATACACCATATCCAAGAAGTTAAAATAGAAAATTGAAGGTTGGAAAATCTTTTGGAATCCTTAAAATAAACTTTGGAGGATATGTAGTATTCTTTTTCTGATTCATTGGGACCCTTGTTTGAAAGGATTAAAATCCTTACATCTATAGATTCAAGTTAAAGTGTTATACCTCCTCCTCTAGTTTTTGATTTTGAGATGCTAAAATAAGTTGTATGGGAAGATCTTAGAGATGCTTTAGGTGGTTAAACCCCCATACCTCAAGATAATTTTAGGAAGTTTCAAAATCATGATGATCATGTACTCATGTTAGTTAAAGTGTATGCAAATGATATAAAGGTTTATAGAGAGAATATAACAAAAGCTATCAAGTACTACCTATCAAGGATTTTTACTAAGCATGAGATGGATGCTCACTTTATGTTTTTGGTACAAAATATAAGAATGCCTTGAGTTTCTCAAGACATTAAGGAAAAAGTAAACCAATTGAAGGTTTTTAATTCAGTTCTTCATAGATTTATGGAATAAAAGAAATAATTTTTTAGTGCAATGGAAAGAGGTGTATAGCATCCCGCCTTTTTATCACATAAACTTTCATTACATTTTACAAAATCGTGGATCTTTAAGGTTTAGTGTCTTGGAAACCAGGAACTTAAAACATGAAAACATAAAACAATATTCTTAAACACTTGAAAGGATTCTCCTCATGTTCACCCTAGGTTCATTACTGCATCTCATAACATGGGGACATACATCAAAATAAAGGGTGAGCAGAAGGTCCAGTAAGGGAAACAAGGGAAACATTTAACATGTGAACTTGAGATACATCAGTAAAGTCATGAAAAGAACTTTAAGGAATGAGAATGAAATCATGAGGCATATCATAATAAAAATAACATTTTTCAAAACTTGAAGATGTGGGTACAACATTTAATATTGACAATCATTTCGTTTCACCAAGGTCCATCCCCAAGGTGTCATTAAAAATTACCAAGGTTATTCACCAAGGTATCAGTCTAAAAGGTCATCTCTAGAGATTAAGTCTTTACCCAATGCATTGGAGCGCTATCTGGGTGCACCCTTGACATGTCTTTATTATCTTGTGAGCCACATATATCATCATCAATAATTTCATAAACAACCCATATAGCATAAAAAATGGGTTTCATTTCATAATCATAACGTTTTAAAAACATCTTTTAAGACATGATCTTTATGTCACTTTAAGCCCACGGAAAGGGGAAGAGGGTTTCATGTATGTAAATACCAGAATTTAAAATAGAACATTTTGATATATATGTGAATAAACTTTTAGAAATAAGAGCTTTGAGTATTCACTTTATAACATAAAATAATTTTGAGAAAAGAGAGAGACATTTTGAGACAAAAATTCTGCAGCATAACGGCTATGTTACAAGGTTTTAGAAAACATTTAAAAGAGAGGGAACATGGTTCACCCACTCATAAATGATCCATAAAACAGTAGGGGGACAGAATATAAGTGATTTAAGAATGTGTTAATGAAATTTGAAAGATATACCATATGAAATGAAAAACATGGAAGTGAGACAAAAATAAGATTTCTCTTATGAAAATTCGGCAGCCTAACGGCGTCACTTAAACGTCAATAAAAAAAAGATTTGACAAGATCAAATAGGGTATCTCATCATATGATCATAAGAGATCAGTATGATAGATATAGAGATCATACCCCAACATAAAAAAAGTAACTTGAAATACTTGACATGAAAATCGAACTTGAAAAATGAGAAGGGTGAAAGAATCCCTTAAAAATTCGGCAACCTAACGACATCACTTAAACTTTCATAAAACGAAATGATGAGAGTAAGAGGGGATATCTCATCATATAAACATGAAAAGTGCAGTAATAGGAATATAAAAGAACATCCTCTCACATAAGAACATGGATCACAAAAGGAATGACATAAAAGAGATTACATGAAAAGAAAGAGAGAGGTCAGATCCCTTACCTTAAAACGTAACTATTAAAACTCAAAGGTTGGGACCTTGAGGGATTGGGGGCACCTTGGGAGGACTCCTTGGGAGGTAATGAGACCAGAACTTTGTTGGGGGAGAGTGGGGAGTCTAATGGATGAGAGGATGGCTTGGTATTTATAGGGAAAGTGAGGGGACAAGGCATTAATGGCCAAGGGACACCTCATTAGTGGTTTTGGCAAAACCATTGGCTTTCCCATGGTATTTGCCCATGGAATTGGCCACTTGGGAAACCTCATAACTTATCTTAATATTCATAAGTCGACCATATTGATTACATACTTAATACATCATTTAATGATGTCATTAAACACCCGTAACTTAAAAACTGTATTTTCACTATTCATCGAAAATTCAACTTTCTCAGAATAATCCCGAAATTTTACCTTAACCAAATATCAATGCTCTGATTTCAAAAATGAAATCCATTTTATAAAAACAATTTTCTAAATATTTTTAATTAAATTTTTAATTAAAAAACACTATTCATGGAAAATTCATTTTTTTCAAAAAAATCCCCAAAAATTACCTTAACATAATATCGATGCTCTGAGTTCAAAAATGAAGTCCGTTTTATAAAAATATTTTTATAAATATTTTTAATTAAATTTTTAATTAAAAACACTATTCATTCGAAAAAACTAATACTTGAATAATAATTTATGAAACCATTATTTAACCATTTTATTGAATCACATTACTTAATCAAAGTGCCTAGATTATTTTAATACTTTCTTTAAGTGAGATTACTAATCCATTTGGTCACATTACTAATCCTAAGCATAAAATCACTATTCATAATTTACTATTCATCAAAAATTAAGTTGATATTATTAGACTCTAAATTTTGTACTGAACATAATTTTAGAAGATCATTTTCTGAAAATCATTACACATTTTTAATTATTTAAGGGTTACCTAAACGTTTTTAAAATATCCTTTTTTCTAAAATTCATCAAAATTATGCATACTATGTTTATCCAGACATTTGAAAATTCATAAACTTCATCATAAGAAGAAATCAAAATTTTTATTTAAAACAAAGGATTACACAAGGCAGTTATGGTCTCCTTACATAGCCCCTTATCACACCAGCATAGGACCTAAGTGTGAGGTGTGCTAAGGTGAGAGAATCCAAGGGAGGCTCAGCCAAAATCGCATGAGTAGTAATTTCTATCAGTTTGAACTTCTCGCGAAGGCAATCCTATTCTAGCTTCATACGATGAAGTTCAGCTTGGGTTTGATCCAGAGCAAAGTCCAGTGGTGCTACCTCCTTCCCAAGTTCTGTTAGATGGGATTCGATCGGTCCAAGACTACTGGGTGAGGCCATCGAATCTTCTTTCTATATTAATTAACCAAGATTACTTGTATTTAGAGAAAATAATCGAAACGTTTAGTTTACAGCGATCATATTGACCAATGGTCATATAACAGTCAAAACCCAACGGTCACATTTTAATTATACTCATGTTATCAAATGAAACATTTTTGTTGAGTATAAAAATAAAATAAATCAAAACACAAAATTAAGAAAAAAGATTTATTCAAAATTTTGGGTCGTTACAAGGTGGCTGTATAATAATGGATTTTAGAAACCTTATGAAAAAATTTATACATGTGCCTAGAACTGTAGTTGTACCTCTTGAGGCCATACCTATCACTAACCTTATGACTGGTCCAACTACTACTCCAGAGTTCTTTAAACTAGGAGTTACCAATGATCCTCATGCCCCCTTGCCATCCAAATTCCATCCTTTTTTCTTATCTATCAGAGAAGCTTTGTGGAACCTCAAACTCATCATCATTAGAGAGTCTCATTCTCTAAGATATTTTCTTACAAAAATTCTTACTAAAACCCCAACTCAGTTGCTACAACCTCAATATGAGATAAGGATAAAGGAAAATGTCATATGTTTCCTTCTACCCATCCCGGGAGGAATAATTGTTATTTTGACTTTGTGTTTTTGATGGGAATGTTTTTGTTTCACTATTCATTGCAACATTTTTACTATACCTTCAATGAAATTTTCAATGGAACTTCTTTGATTACTATTTTTTCTATTAATTTATTATTTTTTATTCACTTATTGATAATCCCAAAAGGGGATAATATTTAGTGAAATTTATCTCTTTCATAGTACAATATTCCATTGATACTATATCTATTTCTGTGATCTATATTGATATTATTTTATATATGTGTGTAAATACATTCCTTTTATATTATATTTTTCTTTTAACACTATTTTCCATCTAGTTTTTTTAATACGTTGTGTTCTTTATTTATCATTGATACCATATGCATAAAATTTCCGGATTTAAATTTGATACCATATATATAAATGCCATGATTAGTGATGATTAATAAGGGGGTGATTAATGACCTCCCTATTTTAATGATCACCAAATCATGTTTAGTATGATATTAATGAGCTCTATGTTTTATGATAGCATTTTATGTTATATAAAAAATTGGAAAAAATATGGTTAAGTCTGGGAAATACTCACTATTTGGGATGATTCGCCACAAAGAAATTCTCACCGATAAGAAAGTATCACCAATAGTAATATTTTATGTAACTATTTATTTTTCATTCATATCATACAACTTAGTTTGAATCATCCCCATTTTTCTTCCATTATCATCTATTTTCATACATTATTTTATAGTTTTATTTTTTGAAAAAACAATTTATTCCTAAAGAACTTCTTAAATATTATATATAGATGAGAACTTTCCTTATCACTGTCAGAAGATTATTCACTATCACTCAAATATATATCTTTTACCTTGTCTTTTCATTTTTTCATTCTGTTAACTTGGTACAGTATTCTTAAAATCTACTGACATTATACTAGGATCATCCTCCTCCTCAAAGTTTACCTTTATCTCTTCTTCATACATCATAAGTTTATCTATCAACTCTTTGAATGGTTATTTACTGGTATCCCAAGATTATAAAATTGAAACTGAAGTGCCTCTCCATCTTTCTAATAGACATATCTGAAATCCCATTATCTAATCCTTTTCAGAGACACGCTTTCCGATCAAGCTCATGGTATTGAAAATCTCATTAAACTTGAGGTACATATCAAAAATGGTTTCATTAGGATTTATCTTAAGATTATCATATTTAATAGTATAATTATTAATACTCATTTATTTAACATCTAAAGTTCCCTCTTGGGAAATAGATAGAGGGTCCGAAATTTCAAAAGCACTTTTGTATGTTGATATTCTATTTAATTATTATTCTCCATGGGAATAGTAAAAAAATTTAATTTATTTACAATTATTATTATAATCTGATTTTTAGCATCATCCCAAGCGATTCTAGCAGTATCAGGTATTAAATATTCATCTTCTATAGTATACCAAATATCAAAACCCATTATCTCTATGTGTATTTTCATCTTTATTTTCCATTGGGAATGATTTGTTCCATTGAATAAAGGAGGTCTTTTGGAAGTATAACCTTATTGAATATTTTCCATATGAATGAACTAAACATAGAACTAAGAGAAATTTAATATCTTTAAAGTATAATTAAAATCATAGTAAGTTTTTTTTGAAAACATGAATACAAAAAAAGAAAAAAAACTCAGATACCAAATTTTGTTAAGAGTGAGTATCTCAATATGGGGTTGAATTAAGTACCCAATAAAAATTTATATTAAAAATATATTATTTTGAAATCCCACAATTGTTTAAATATGAGAAAGTTTATCAAAATATGTAATATGATATATATATATATATATTAATCTTTCAGTTGATTTATCTAAATATTGATTAGTTCTTATATGAATAATATATAATATTATTGAATCCTTTGAAATCAATTTACTTGATCAAAATACTATATGAAAAAAATTAATATAAACTATGAATTTATGAATTTTGTTTACATATAAAAAATTTTGAGTTTTAAAGTAGAAATAAAGTAAAAAAAATTAAAACATGCAGTGGAAAGATTGAATATTAGAGGTTCAGTTTCATGTCGAGACTTATTCCTCTACACTTGGTGATCACTTGCCACAAAGAAGATTATATAACATAAACTAGATGATCTAGAACCTAGATCAGGTTTGTAGAACAATTTACAACTTTCCAAGTCACACACGATCTCTTACACATTTATTCATAGGAGAAAAATAAATCAGGCTACAAAAGGACTACTGCAACTCTTATCTATGTGAGAAATAAATAAGAAAAGTGTTTGTGAAGATATATAGTATCTTTCTATTTAGCACAAGATACAATGTGATTATATAAAATAGAGTAGAGCATACAATGATCAAAATGTAATAAATATATACTGAAACGAGTAATAAAAGAGTGAAGAGTTTGGAGATGTTTTTTCTATTGTAATGAAACTTGTGACTCTTGATTGGATTCAACAATAAAGCTTGATTTGGGTTCTTTAGAAATATTCAAGAAACCAGAGTGTTGAAACTCTTGTTTTCTGACTGGAGAAAAGTATCAGATGAGATGAGCTTTGGCTTCCTCATTCGAGTGTTCCATACATGTGAGATAATTTTTTTCAATTAGTTTCAACTTTTTAGATCTCAGATATTCAGTATTGAGAGCTCCTTTTGTCCACAACATTTCTCTTTCTTCACATTATTCTCTATATGACTCTATGTTATATTGCATTATAGAGTGTTATACTTTTATTAGTAGGTGTGAGAACATACAAATCAACTTCCTCGTACTAAATGTTTTGACATTATTTGTATTTAACATTTAATATACAATAATTAAGATAGTAAATGGAATTAAATTTGATGAATATAACTATTATAGGAACACAATTCAAAATAAGTAAAATAATATAAATAGTGAAAGTGTCTAAGGATCTGGCGGTGTCAAGATTTTGAAGTATGACACTAGTGGTATATTGATGGTTGTATAACACTAGTAGTGTCATGCTCTAGAGGTATGTTTCTTTGGTGGTACATTTCTCTGGTGGTACGTTTATCTGGTGGTATGTTTCTGAATGTGTCTTAGAATTAGGAAAAAATTTAGTGTTAGTTGTATGAGCCTAATGGTGTGATATCTGGTGGTATCTTATACTTAGCAGACTTAACGTTCTGATGGCATGCCATCATAGTGGTATGTCGACCAATAGTGTCTCATACTTTTTCAATTATTTAGTCTAGTGGTATGATAGTATAATAGTGTGAAATCCTGGAAGTGTCTCAGACTTAGAGATTTTTATACTGGAAGTGTGTCATGAACAATGGTGTCTGTCTCAAAGGTGTTTCATATTTAGATGGATTTGTCCCCGGTTCTCAGAAAATAGATTGATTATAGTGAAACATGGAATTCATCAGTATCGTTAGAATCATAATTTGTTGATCATTAAAACTAGGAGATCAAACAATTATTATCCATAATTATTCCCAGCCCTCCCATATTTCAATTAAACAACCCACTTATCAAATACAATTTTACCATCTCATTAATTAATATTTTTAGAACCTCATTAACCCATAACTAGTTCCATTATTGTATAGTTAATCATTCATTCATTCATTTCAACATCAATACTTTTTACCTAGAAACTATGACACAATTCACATCAACCTTTTATAATACCACATCAACCATCACATTATCCCATTCCAAAAGCCACAACAACAATTCCATCTACACCATAAATCCTACTACTATCACTTTACATGAAACCATTCATGCCACCACTAAAATAACCATGAAATAAACCATTATTCACTATCACAACCACAATAAACCTTCATTATCCCAATTCACCACTATATCTAGTAAATTAAACTCAACCACAAAAATAATTACTCCACAAATAATAATAGAAAATATCAAACAAAGTATAAAATCACATAGCACATCCCCTTATAAATAATTATTTCATATTAGGTCAAAATTTTTGTATAAACATCCTCATGAAAATTCTATATATTCAAGACATCATTTTGTTAGGTCCCTAAGGCACCCTAAGAGGGGATAAATCAAGGTTTGATATATATTTAAACCATTTCAGACCATTCAACTTATTTTTTTATTTAGATCTAGTTCCCACTTAGACATGAACTTCATTTAATCTTTTTACAAATTTTTTCTTTCACTCAAAATCTGACCAAATCCCATAAGTGAATGAAGTAAAGTAAATAATGAGAGGGACACCAAGATTTTACTTGGTTCACCAACTCTGGGTTATTTCCAAGGAGTATAGATTGAAAATGTGTTAATATCCCAAAATACAATAATTCACTAGTTTTGTGGATATAAATGTGTTAATGTACCAAAATAAACTACCTGTGTAATAGTTTTAGGTCTTGGTCACTCCTCACATAAACACCAAAACTTCTTATTCTCCTTCATGCATTTTTCTAGCGAATAACACAAATAGTTTATAGATATGTTATTCCCTCTAAAATAAACTATAAATTTATATCTTTATACAAACTTCTATTTAGGATATATTCACCATTCATCCTAATTATTTCTCTTTCATAGACACACTATAAACTTACCATTCCTTCTAGTACGACTCAGAACCTATAATTTCCAATGTCGTGACTAGAATTTCTTACCTTACTTCAACACAATAATCTCTATCATCTTGGAAATGATATCTTAAAACTAGTGCATATTCCCTCCCTTATTCTTTGATGTTCCAATATTTGATAAATAAAACTATCATTTATTTCTCTTTTATTATAGTACTCGGAGGTATCATGATAATTTCAAAATCATCATATATATTATATTTTATTTCTTCTCTTTCATTCTTCTTATGTAAGACAAAACCCCCATGTGAGATATCCTTTCCATATTTTGAATATTATATTTCAAAAAATCTTGATCTAGATAATTATCGCATTAATGACCCCATTTTTCCCTCAATAAACATATAAAATTATTTTTTCATGATATATATTATCACATTTTAAATATTGAAATTGGATGAGAAATGCTTCTTATTTCATATTCTAGAAACTCCATTATTCCAAAAATCTCACAGATCATAAAAATGAAATTGAAAATATCACATTTCTTGAAATATTTTTTTATAGGCATTTGCTTCATGACACAACTCCTATTTTCATGGAATGTAAGAGTATAATATTTATATTTCGTCACTAACACCAATATTTTTTATTATGATATTAAATTTATCATGATGTTTAATGAAATTAATAACCAAACAAGAATCATACGATTTAATAGAATAAACCTAATGAATATCCCTTTAGTTTTATAGTGATCACAAATTTTCAAAAAGGAAATTATCCGTACAAAATATAGATGACTCGTACAGAAATAAAAATAATTCACGTACAAGATGAAATGACTCTTACACATTCTTAAAATGATTCGTACAAAAATTGAAAAATTACTCTTACATATATCACTATTTATCCTTATGACGTCCTGAGTTCATTCCTATAATGATCATTAAGGTGGTCATCCTTAAATTGTATGTAACATACCACACTAAATCATTGTCTTGGGGAGAGATGGAGTGCAATTGACCTTATGTGACATCCCTGAGACAAAAAATGCCGACAAAAAATGCTAAGGTCTTAGGAAATTATAAGGGCATGATTTTTCCGTAAAAATAATAAAACATAATGACATAAAATGTAAACATTAAATCCTATTATAGGTAGAATGAATATAAGTAATGCAACCAACATATAAAACCAAAAATAATAATAATAATAGAGTGAATTTTGTAGAAGGAAAAAAAATGGAAAAACCAAAGAAAACATTACTCAAAGATATAAAAGAGACACAATCCAAAGTACCACCTTATCTAGTTCCAAGCTTCAAAGACCAACTGACTTGATGACTATATTTAGATTCATCGTTATAAATAATATACCTTTAACTTTACTATGTCTTTTCATATGATATCTACAAACACATAAAATTTCCTTGGAAGGGAGTGAGTATAAACTCAGTAGGAAATCCCCAGAGACTTCCCAACACATTCCACTACGATTAGAATCGGTTAACACATTTCATATGAAATAGGTGAAAATAATTTAAATATTTTATATAAACCCATAAGTGATATTCACATGGGGAAACCATAAATAATAACATTATCATACTTTAATACTTGGTAAAATCATTCCCATGTTCACACACACACATCCATCCATACACTCAATATTAGTGTTACCATTGACCGTGGTACTCCATGACCATAATACATCTTACTTTAATAGTGGAACTTATGGACACAATCTATACACTTTTAACACATTTTAACAAAATTATGCTAAATTAAATGCCTATTCAGTTCTAACAAAACTCTTATAATTGAAAACATTTAATCAAAAATTTCTCACACATCAAAATCATTCCATAATTTTAAAACCACCATTTTCAAAAAATATGAAAAGATGGTTTTTTAAAAGATATGAAAATTTAAAAAATTCCAAAACATAAAACAAAATAGTTCCTTTAATAAATCATGTAATGGTACCATATAAAAAATAAGAAAATCCATATCATAAAACTAAGCCTTTATGTTCTAGAATAACTGGAGATGGGAGAGAAGCGACATACCTCTAAAATTATAGCAAAAAGTGAATAAAATCACTTCGAACTTATAAATCTAGGCTCACAATACCTTTTTTACAATAGATCCAACAAGATCCCTTCAATATTCAAATAATATCACATTTACATATCCATAAAATACTAGATCTATGTCACAGAGGGAGAAGAGAATAGTATATCTAAGAAGAGCAAAGAAGAAAAAGGAATTACAAAAAATTATAGATCTCTAATGAATATTTATCAATCCAAAATATACTTCAAGATTGAAGTGAATAATATTGGGATCTTAAAAAAGGAAGATAATTCAAGACCTTGAAACAATAGGTGAATAATGAGGGTCTGAGGGCCTTAATTAAAATCAGAAACACAATTTTCATAGCATTAACGACACTTCACATGGTTAAGTCACACGTTTTGTTAAATCTTGAACTAACCATGTGTGTACAGTTGGACAATATCCAGAGGGCCACATGTTTTAGAAAACTATGCACTAACCATGTGGTGCTAATTTTCCATGGACACATACTCACATGGTTTCCTTTTATGGTTTTATCAACCATGTGCTAACCATTCTTCCCCCACTATCTCTATCCATAAACATTCCCCTATAATTCACATTATTTGGAATAAACATAACCTAAATATGTGTAAACCTTGTGACTCCCAATATCACATTACATGGATTCTTAGAGATATTGAATGGTTTCTTCTAACCATTAACCTCCAGAAACACTTCCAAAACATCCAAAAACCTTATCGAAACACCCAAAAATTAACCCAATAATTATTTGACAGAAAAAAATAAAAGTGTAAAGTAATTGAAACCAGGGGTGATACATTATCCCCACCATTGGTTTTTCCATCCTCAGAAAGTGAAAGGCCCATGTTTCTTTGGAAGAGTTCATTCCATAACTTTAACTTTATTTTTCACGTTCCAATGTCTCTTCTTGAATCTCCCCATGAAGCCGTAAAACCTATACCAAACTAATTACTTTCCCTCACAAGTTCTTTACTTTATTATCCATGAAATGTATTGGAACATCAATCAATATATAATCTGGTTCAGTATCAATATGGTCCCATTGAATCACATGGTCAGGATCATGTTGGTACTTTTTCAATTGAGATATATGAAATATATTGTTCAAAAAATTGAACCATTGTGGAAACACTACCCACTCATTAAATTATCTCAAAAGGGATAATGTAACTTGGAGATAACCAAAATAGAATTTCCCTAACTTCGTAAATATTCTAAAAAAACATGGTTTTCCACCTCAAATGATAAAGAGCATCAACTATGATCCACATTTGACTAATAATGGCTCTAAGACATAAAAATTATCTTTCTTATCATATGAATCTTATAAATTATTTCTTACACATGGATTGTTCCAATAAATGAATTATAACTTTCTTCCAAACAATAAAGTGGAAAATGATATGTATGGAAATAAAAAACTTTAAACGGAGCTATATTTATTGAGTCCTGATAAATATTACTGTATAAGAACTCCACTAATAATATATTATCCACCCATTATCCTCCAAAATCCACACAAAATCTTTAAGAATGTCATCTAATGTTTGGATCATCTGTTTGGATTATCTGACCATTTGAGAATGATAATATACAATAATGGTGTTGGGTTCTAAGGGATTTCAACAAGGACTTACAAAATCAAGTTTTAAAAATGGGGTACTAGTCAGAAAATTTAAACCGGAGTTCTAATAATCATTATAACTTCTCAAATGTAGAGTTTGGAAAAGTGTTATACCTATTAGAATCATGAATATGTACTAATTGAGTAGAATTATTTAGCCAATCCATAATCACCCATGTAGAATATTGTTTCTTAACCATTTTTTGGTAGACTTATAACAAAATTCATAGCTACCTATTGTCATTTACACATGGTAATTGGTAAAGAATGTAGCATACCAACTAGTCGTTGGTGATTTTCCTTGACCTTCTAATAGGTGTGGCATGTTGAAAAAAACTAAAACCCTTTACCCTTCATACCAAAACACCAAGAATATTCTATAAATTATCTAAAAATCATCTAGATTCTAGGATGAAGAACCCTTATTTAATGGTGGTATGTAGAAAGATAATATTCCTGATAGGTTGAAGGAACTACAATCTGATCTCTAAAACAAAGTATAGATCTCCCATCTGGATTTCATCCCTTAATGGTCTCCCCAACATTTAATTTTGAAATCGTGGTAAAAAATTCAAGATCATATGATTAATCATTTTTAACCTACTTAACTAAATCAGGAACAATTGGAACCAAAAAGAAAATAGAAACATCACCTTGCTTAGCATAATTGATATGCATCTAATCTATATCTAAAATTAGTTTATTTTCACCAGAATCCTCTTTATCCAACTGATTATATGACTCATAATCAATCTATAACCTAAAGAATTTCCTTTTCTGGGTTTATACATCAATTAAAATTCAAAAATCTATTGGAATTACATCCATCCATGTTTCCTTATATTTAAATCCCTTTGTGAGAAAATAAGTTTCAAGTTCTTATGATCCATGGAGATCATAAATTGTTTACTAAAATGATAATGAAAAAAAGTATTTAAGGAATAAAATAAAAAATTCAATTCCAATTAATGTGGTGGGTAGTTTTTCTTATGCTCTCATAACTATACTGATTCATAAGAGGCATCATGATCTCTTTGCATGATAATAAAAACCCACCTAAATATTGATGTATCATAATTAATGATATATATCTATCCTAAATCTGGAAATATAATGATAGTTTTTGATGTTTTCCAAACCATATTATCATGGAAGTATTTTTGGAACTCATCAATACATTATAAAGCACCACCATTCGTTTTAAATGGTGTTATTGGAGAGGTAAGGGGAAAAATCACGAATGAATAATTGGTAGTATCATTCTAATCCAAGGAAACTATGTATACTAAAGATATTATTCCGTGATTTATAATAGATAATAGCCTATATCTCTTCATGATCTATAGAAACTCCACTTTCAAAAATTACATGGCCAATAAAATGTACCTCTTGTATCCATAAATCACACTTTGAAAGATTATAATAAAAGTGATGTTCCCACAAGATACCCAAATCTATAAACAACTGTTGTTCATGAATTAATTTAGTCCTAGAACACACCATAATATCATCAATGAACCCCACTATAAAGAAATAAATATACCTCTAAATTATCTGATTTATAAATTCCAAAACACCACAGGTTCATTCATAAAACCATAGTGTATAACCACATTTTCATAATGGAAATAACGGCTCCCGAATAATCTATTCAGAATATCCTTTTTTATGAAATAATATTTGGTGACATCCGAATCGCAATTCTATTTTAGATAACCACTAGAATCCCTTAAATTGATCAAATATATATTTAATTTATGGAATATGATACTAATTCTCTATTATAACATGATTTATCTTATGGTAATCCACACAAATCCTAATAATTTCATCCACCTTTTTCACAAAAGAACTAGTGCTACCCACAAGGACAAGGTTGGACAAATGAAACATTTTATTTTCAACTCTTCTAGATGGAATTTTAATTTACTTAATTATTTTTGTTCCATTTAATAATATTTAAGTGAAATAGTATTTTCCCCTTGTTGGATATCAAATGTAAATTTCACTTCTCTTTTAGGTGGAAACCTAAAGGAATTTCCAAGAAACACATCATAAAATTATTCCAAAATAGTTAGAAAATATCTATTTCTAATATCATCAATAGATTATTATGTAATCACTAAAAACTAATATGATATTTTTCTGACTACCAATACCAAAGGTGCTGTTCTTTTTTCATTCATGTCATAATATTCTTTAATGATATTATTAATGCCAATGGGATTTCTGAAGCACCCATGTGAGACATAACAGTCGATATAGGCCTTGAAGTTTGTCAACTCATCTTTTCCTAGAAGTAATTCATAGATATCCATCTCAATAGTAGATAAATCCCAAAACACTTCATCCCTTTCAATTTTTATCAAAAACGCTGAATACTTAAAGGCTCGACACTCTCATTGTCCTTGATGTGTTTTAAGTTTCAAAACAGAAGTAATCATTTTAACTTGTAAACCTATATGATCAACAACATGAGAAGTGATAAAATAGTGGGATACACTTGTATCAATCAAGTATTTAATAATTATATAATTAAAAGTAATTATACTTTTCACCATTGAAGGACCAGACTGATCATCCTTGATCATGAGATCATTACAAAAATCTGCTTACTAGATACTCCCTGATCCATGCTTCCTTATTGAGATAGTATAACATGAGGAGTTTTAGGGTTCTTAAAATCAAATTGTCTCACTCAGTTATGAGGAAAAGAATTATTATAATGATATAACCCTATTGACATATAGTATTTCAATTAAACATGAGATGTATCTTTGGTAGTAGGATTTGGAGTGCTATTAAAATAAAGTAGGAGATGTACCATCTGATTAATGTTTTGAAAATTTCTAGGTAGTGTGGTATAGTCTCACCTATTATGTGAAATAAAAATATGTTTTAAATAACAAGTATTTATATTGTAAAATGGAGGGAAGTTAATTGATCATATGGTATAATTTTGAGACACTCCACCACATTGGATATTGGTTTACAACTTCTTATTATTCCTTAAATTTGAATTCCCAACTATTACTATCATGATAAACATAATCCCTTTAACCAAATTTCCAGATTTATATATTTATTCTACTATTTATATATTTACCATCTCTGTATAATCCATATTATAAATAAAAATTATTTTTTAGTGGATCACCAGTCATATCCTAGACATAAATACGTGTTCCATCTAAGATTCACTAGTATTAAATTCTAAGGAAAAGTGATCTAATTTCATGAAATTATATGTATAATCTTTCATGAATAGATATTATTACTTAAAGATAAATAAATATATTGTTCTTGTGATCTTGAATGTATAAGGGTTGAATTGTTTTTTGAACAATTATTTAAGGTCCTCGAATATAATTCCTAGGTTAACATTATCTTGGAAAGTAAAATAAAAGCATTGGAATGAAAGATCCTCTGGTATATAAGTTACTAAATTAATTTTCACCTTGGAAATAATACCCAAGAATTCAAATATTCCATTCATTCTATTCATCCATAACAATTATTTTTCAGGTGGGGATTCCCCACGAAAGATGTGTACATTTTAATTAAATGACTGGATGAAGTGGTCCACATTCCAGGGTTCATTATTCATATTTCCTATATCTATTAATTTAAAAGGAATAATAAGTATTTGGAAAATTTGTTGGTTCACCTATGAATAATGTGGAACCACATTTTTAGTAGCCTATTCTTGCAAATTTTTTGATATCTACCTAGTTCCATTCTCTATAACCTAAAAAACTCTATTCAGTCATCAATCAGTGAGAAATAAAGGCCTATAAAATTAAACATCAACATAATAAATAAGAATAACAAACAATATTTCAAAAAATCATCCATTTTAACTATTTATATAAACCATTATACTGAAAATGAACAATTAAATTCTATTAGAAAGCCTCACTAAAAATGAATTATATGCATTACTCATTGAAAAAACCCATGATGATGAGATGAAATCACACCTATAAGCTTATTATAGAAAATTTTAACTAAAACTCCCTTGTAACTGGAAGTTTGACATAAAAAGGTTATTCATGTCCTTTTAATTTTTTCATTTGTGGTTCTGACATTTTTACCTCCTTTCTACCATCCCAAGAGATAGATGGACTATAGAAACCATTATCTTTATTTCAGATTAATCCATGATTTAATTACATAAAATTACACTTAATTCATCCTGAAATATTGATTAGTTTAGTGTCTTTGTGAATTAGGTAAAATTAATTACAACTTTAAACACGAATTACAACATCTTTATTGAAAACTTATTTAACATGCTTGAGCTTAAAACTTCATTGGATAACCTCTGTAAATATATATAAAATGGGTGAGCCATAAAGCCTGATAAGGGAATAAACATGACATAACATGAAGATAATAATAAATTTTATGCAATTAAAATAAATGAGTCATAGAGGAACTCAAATAATAAGGCATGATATATCATGATAATCATAACATCAGAAATGTGGCAACAACTTGAAACACTACATCATAAACCTAGGTCAAGGCTAAACCGGCAAGAATTCATGGTGGAAAAAGTATAATAAAGGAATCAAGTATAAACATTTCCCAACATGACTTATCATGACATTCAAAATTAACCAATGCATTGGAGTGCTATATAATTCTGAGTACACCCATCACTTTCATTATATTCTCATGCTTTAGTGTGAAACATAGATCATAAAAGAAGGATTTATTCATCCTCATAATTTATTCCACGATTAAGGGGTGTGGGATACATACATGTAAGTCCCTAACTAAAATTTATATGTGAAAAAATATAAAACCCTTGATAATACATGAGTATGGTATTCTCTACAAAATTTGTTTGGCATGGAAAATTGCTGTGAAAGTTCAGCAGAATAACGACGTCACTTAAGAGTTCATAAAATGGGTTGATGTGTGAGAAATGGTTATATAATATTTTTTACATTAAGTTTAAAGTAATAGGGGCATTTAATTACTTGTCCACACTTATATAAATATAAAAATAAGTCATACGATAATAAATAACCTTGAAAAAAAGAAAAGGGAAAGGTTGCTTATGAAATTTCGGCATTGTAACAGGTGAACATGGGAGGGATTAATGAGATATAAATGGTTTTATAGTAATTTATAAAAAAATAAGGGCAATATGGGGGAGGTGATAAATCATACCCCATAATTAGTAATTGAGAATAAAATGGCATAATAGGCTAGAGAAACTTTGATAAATATGAGAAAGGAATGAACCCTTACTTGAGTGTGTTGATCCAAAGCTTGAAAAGGGACTTCTTGAGATCTTGGGGAACCTTGGGAGGATTATATAGAGGGTATGGAAGAGTAATTATGTGATACAGGGATATTTAGTGAAGATAAGTGGGATATTGGTTGGGTTTATATTGTAAATGAGAGGGAAATTATTTAATATTTCACAAACTTAGGTTTGGGACTCTGCATAATAAAATATTCAATACCAAAAACATCACCACGGTTTTTGTCCATGGTTTTTTCAAAATTGAGAGATTTTAATCATTTTATTAATAAAATTTAGAATCCTTTTAAAATATTACCCTTTCTTATGTGGAGGTGATTCAGTCTTTTAATGAAATGGATTTAAAATCATAAAATATATTATATATTTTAAGGGATTTATAAATGAATTATAAAATTAATAAAATAAATTTAAAATCACACACTTTAAGGTAAAAACATATATTTGTACTAGTATAACCATTATAGTATTTATTACATCATTTTGGGTCTTTATAATGTCATCAAACACATCTTATATTTATACGGTATTTAATTTTTTACTCCAAAATTTGACTATCTTAGAAAATTATGAAAAATTCACCATTGGATAATTTATACATTATGATTCCAAAAATAATATTTATTTTACTTAAATAATTTTCTAAAGATGTTAATTTTCACTTTAAAAATAATATTTTACATTTATTGAAAAATGCCAGGTTTTTTTGACAATAAAAGTTTTTGAACCTTTATAAAAAGTACATTTCACTTCATAAAAATTATATGAAAATTTATAATTAATAAAACTAATTTCATAATACCATTTTATTAAATTATATTTATTTGAAAAATTCATTAATTCATTAAAATAAATTCCTTAATTGAATTTGAATATTACCCAAAAATAGAATTTTTATTTAATTGAATCAAAATTTAATAAATTTATAAAGTAGCAATAAAAAAAGTAAATAAATTAATTATTATATAAAATATAAATATTAATTTTATTAATTTATTGATACATATCCTTTTATTACATCGACATATTCCCTAATTGTATGGATCACGATGATGAGAATTTCATGCGGCTGTTCAACAAACATGGTTTGGGTCGGATCCCAATGAGCTTAAACTTCTCTCGTAAAAGGTTTCTCTCATGCTTAAATTATTGGTTCTTAGATTGGTCTTGGTGAAGGTATAATACAAAAGATTCTATCTTTTTTATAATCTCTGATAAATGAGATTCATAGGGAACAATTCTACTTGTTGAGGCCATCAATTCTTGTATTTGTATCAATAGGATTTGTTAAATGGCCTATATTTATACTAATCTTGTGATCACTGATCAATGACCATAATAAAAATGGTAAAGATTTTTAATGCTCTTTTGAATTCAATTGTATATAATAAAACAAAATAATTTCATGTGTTTTCTTTAACCATATTACATAATAAATCATTAAATCATAATTGAATTTTATTTATAATAGTTAGAGTCCTTATAATCTTCCCCCTTGATAAATTTCTCCCTCAAAATTTTTATTTCAACCACTTAAAATAGATGAGTGTAATTTTTTCTCATCACGTCCTCCCGTTCCCACATTGCTTCTTCAATCTTCTGGTTTCTCCATAGCACTTTGAAAAGTTTTATTGTCTTATTTCATAGAACTTTGTCTCTACGATCTAAGATCATTATCGGATGCTCCTCACTGAAAATATCACTCTCCAATGGTACCACCTCTAGATTGAGTACATGTGAGGGGTCATGTATTTACTTCCTCAAGAGTGATACATGAAATGCATCATGAAATCAAGATAAGTTAGGTGGGAGTGAAAGTCGATACGCCGACCCTTCGATGAGATCAAAGATATCAAAGTGGCTGATGTATCATGGACTAATATTTACCTTCTTACAAAATATCATCACTTTATTCCATAGAGATATTCAGAGGAGTAATATGCCTCTAACATCAAACTCTAGGTCTCATCGATGATTGTTATCATTACTCTTTTTTTCAACTCTAAGCAGCCTTGATGTGCTGCTAAATGGTCTTAACCTTTTACACCATTTCCTCAACCATTTAAGGACCTAGCAGTTTTTATTCCCAAACTTAACCCAATAATGCATGTGTTCTACACCCCTTCACATAAAGGGATCCATAGGGAGCCATTTGGATTCTCGAGTGGAAACTATTTTTCTAAGATAACTAAACCAGAAGAATATGTTGATACCATCCTCCTTTAAAATTCATTGAGCATGCTCTCAAAATGTTCTTATGCTTCTGGATAGTCCAATCAGATTGGACATCAGTTTGAGGGTGAAAGGATATGATGAAGTTCAACTCAGTATTTAGAGCATGCTGGAGACTCTTCCAAAACAAAGAGGTAAATCTTGGATCTCGATCTGATACAATTGATAGTCGTACTTCAGGCAGTCTGACCACTTTCCTGATGTATATCCATTCAAATTGATCTAGTTAGAACATGTATCATATCGCAATGAAGTGTGCAATATTTTTAATACGATCTACCACAACCCATATAGCTTTATTCTCTCTTGATGTATTTGGAAGATATGTTATAAAGTCCATGGTGATGTTTTCCCATTTCCATGTAGGTATGGGTAATGGTTGCGTCATCCACTTGGATCTCTGCCTTTCTACTTTCATTTTTTAGAATAAAAGATATATTGATATATATTATATGATATCCTTCTTCATATAGCACCACCAACAGTGTTCTTATAGATCTTAATACATCTTTGTGCTTCCTGGGTGGACGGTGGAGGTTGAGCTTTATGCATCATCCAAAAATTGTTTCTTTAACTCAGAATTTCATGGTACCCATAGTCTTGACTCAAATCTCATAACACCTTCATCGTTAAAATTGAACTTTAATGATTTCACTTTCCTTATAACTTAATCATTCTTATTAATTCCCACATCAACTCTTTGATCATCCTTTAACCTCTCTAGAAGAGATGTTTGAGCAATCATTTGGGATATGATTGATGACGTTCTTAACTTTATGATTCCCATATCTACCCTTTACAAATCTAAGAAGATCTGATCCCTCTCAATTCTAGTCAATGATAGAATTTATGGATCCTTTCTTCTTAGATTATATTCCATTTTATTTTATTTCCTAAGATAGTAGTGGATTGAGGATTCATAGTTTTGATCAGCTCTAACCATCTTTGTTGGAGCGTATTTAGCTCTTTCTAGTTGAATGTATATTAGAGAATTTTGTGATCCATATATATTTTACACATATCCCAAAAGAGATAATGAAATCAAATTTTTAAAGTGAAAATAATTATAGCCAACACTTGATCATGTGTTCAAAAGTTCTTTTCATGAACTTTAAACAACCTTAAATCATAGGCAATGTATTTTTCATTCTTCATTAGTACACAACCCAAGCCCTTCTTTGAAGAATCACTAAATTCCATGAAAAAATATCCACTTTTGGGTAGTGGGAGTACAAGTGTAGTTATAATCCTCTTTTTTAACTTCTTTAAGTTATCTTCACATGAATCATTCTAAGAAAAATTTACACCCTTCCGAGTTTTCTTAGTAAGAGGGTTTGAAAATCATGATAAATTTCTCAAAAATCAATGAAAATACTCATCTAACCTAATAAAACTATAAATATACATCATAGATGTTGGCCTTAGCAATATTTTAATTGAATTAGACCTCAAAGGGTCCACATATATCCCATTTCTTGTGATGATATTCCCCAAGAATGAAACTTCCTTATACTAGAACTCATACTTGATGTACTTTTCATATATCTTCTACATTTTTAAGGCCTTTAGCATAGTGTTCAAATGATCCTCATGCACCTCATTTATTTTGGATTATATTAGAATATCACTTACAAATACTACCAAGAATTTGTCAAGAAAATCCCTAAAGAATCTATTCATCAAGTCCATGATTTTTTATGGAGCATTAGAGTTTCCAAAAAGAATCACTATGAACTTATAGTGCCCGTACCTTATATGAAAAGCAGTCTTTGGGATATCCTCCTTATTTACCCTAACTTGGTGATATATTGAACTCATATCCACCTTTGATAAGTATTGTTCTCCACATAGTCGATTGAAAAACTCATCAATCCAAGGAAGATGATACTTTTTCTTTATTATGATCTTATTGAGCTCGTGATAATTGATGAAAAGGTACATTGAACCACCCTTCTTCTTCATGAAGAGGAATAGTGCACCCCATGGTGAAGCACTTGGGAATATGAATATTGTTTCTAGATTCTCCTATAGTTGTTTCTTTAGCACCTCAAGTTCCACAACATCCATTCTATACAGATTCTTTGATAATGATAATTACCTAGGTATAAGATCTTTTGAAAACTCAATATCGCGACTAGAAGAAAGACCAGAAAATTCCTTAAGAAATACATCAGCGTATTCCCTCACAATGGGCATGTCTTCAAGAATTATTACTTCCAGAGAAACAATCATTTGATCTAGATATGAATTCTCATAGTGAAATAATATCAATACTTGAGATGATGGTGCTAAAAAAGATTTATCCTCCTATTTTCACTTGTACAGAACTAGGGGTCGATTTGAAATACCGAGAGTTATTTCCATATTGAAGAATTTATTTTGGATCTATATAGGGAAATCCAATCCATGCCTAAAATTTCTTCAAATTCCACCAAACGGTGTGTGACAAGGTTTTCTGGGAAATTTATCCCACAATTTTGACATGGGAGTAGTTATATACTTGGGATGCGATAATATCTCCATTTTTTCATTTTCATAGACATATTTTGTTCCATTATTTATGGTAGTGTTTTAATTTTTCTACTAACTTTAGTGATATCATGGAATGTGTAGATATGCAATAAAAAATTATGTTCTCTATTCCTGAAGTAATAACTAGTGTACATGTCACCATTTTGTTGTCGGGATTCAATTCGATGGTAATGATGTCAAAACCATTCCCTTACTACCTTGTAGGTTGTTTGTTATCTCTAAAAACCCTTGGATTAGAGCATTAGTTTGAAAAGTTCCTGGGTTCCTTATAGTTGTATCGATGAACAACACGTTGAGGGTTGACCAGATCATTCTTTTCCTCCATCGTAGTAGTAGATTTCTCCTACCACAAATCACTACCAAGGTTCCCTACCTTACCACACCTAAATCATCTCCTCTACCCCTTTAATAAATTTTTTGTGTGCTTATTTTCTGCACCTTTGGAAAGTGGGATGTTGAAATTTCTTAGCACCATTAGATCTCTCTATCAGACCATTAGAATTGATCTAAAGTTTTCCCTTCTTATCAACATTAAACCCATGATATTTTATAATCTTTTTTTGACTTTTAGGGCACATCATACAATTTTCTCATCGCTATCAATGTCACAAATCATCAAGAATTTTTGTTGGCTAGGTTTTATCCCACCAAAGAAGCGATCAACCTTGTACTTGGGGGAACCGACAAAGACAAAGGCATATAGTGAAAGCCTTGTGAAGTTTTCCTCATACATACCAATATATTTATCATATTTTTTTGTTGATTTCAAGGAGTTCCATTTCCATTTTTAGTCAGAGGGTGTGGGGAAAATATTTATCGAAAAACATTTTTCATAAACCCTTCCATTCCATCACCTTGATCTCCTACTCAGGCTTAGTATTTTTTATCAATGTCCACCATTGATCCACTTCACCCTCTATACGGTAATCAACCAAAATAAAATTCTATTGTTTAGAGAACTGAAATATGTAGAATATCTTATAAATTTATTTGATCCATTGTTATGTGATTAAGAGATCATATGATCCATTGAAGTAGGAGGCCTTTGTCACATAGATCTCTTGATTAGACCTTGTTCTATTTTAGGGGGATTTAGAATCTCCTTCTGATCTAGGTTTCTATTCTAAACCTACGTAATTTTAGAGAGTATCATCCTGAAGTTCATGATTCATGCTCCTATCAGGTTGGAAATCTCATTGGGGAAGTCATCTCATTTCCCTTCATGATGATTTCTTACCTGATTCCGACTATTTTCGGCCATCGGGTAGAGTAAAAAGAAAATTATGGATGATTATTTTCTAACTATTAAACACATAAATAAAAATCTAATGATATTAATGGGACAACTTATAAATTACATATATTACCTTAACTTATGAATTTATTGACTTCAATCTATTCTATCCTTGATCCATTTCATAACATATATTCTTATAGATATTTCTTTTGTTCCACTAATAATAGTTCATAATGAGATTATGAATTACCAAATCATATCACCAAGGTGTGTCAAACTAAGTGTATAGTAATGCTCATTGTGATGTACCATGTTACCCCGATTTAGACCCGGAACACATTTTCATAGTTGTTACACCTAGGTACATGTCTGCCAGAACCATGTCCACTTGTAGTATCCAGAAAGAGATTTATTTTCATGATAAACCAATTAATCTATGCTAACTAAAATTTATGAATTTTTTCTTATACTTAGTCTTATCCATAAGGGTTTCAATTTAGTTTTATAATCCCAATCCCAAAAATAACTAAACATTTCCTCTGATACTGGATATAACAATCCTTATATTTATTAAACATTAATACATGGTTTAATTACAGTAAATTTCAATTAATAAAACCTTTAAGATCTATAATTCTAGTGTATTTGGAATTTGGTACATTTAATTAAAACTTTACACGTGAATTAAAACATCTTTATTGAAAAATTCATTAACATGGATAAGCTTAAAACCGCTTTGTATAACCTGGGGAAATACATAAGAAAGGGGTGAGCCATAAAGCCCAGTAAGAGAATAAATTTGGAATAAATGAAGATAATAATACATGTTAGACATGTAAAATAAATTTTTCATAGAGGAACATGAATAATAAGGCATGATATAGAATTATAATCATAACATTAGAAATGTGGCAACAACTTAAACCATTGCATCAAAAACATTGGTCAAGGATAAACCACAATGAATACATGGTGGAAAAATTACCATAAAAGAATCAGGTATACCCTTTACCCAAAAAGATGTATCATGATACTAAACATTACTCAATACATTGGAGCACTATATAATTCTAAGTGCACCATCACTTTAATTTCATTGTCATGCTTAAGTGTGCCACATAGATCATAATACTTGGATTAATTCATCCTCATAATTAATTCTATGATTAATGAGTGTGGAATAAATAAATTTAATTAACTAATAAAAAGGTATATGTGAATAAAAGTTAATACCATTTATCGTAAATGGTCATGGTATTCACTACACAATTGGTTTGTCTTGGAAAATCAGAGTGAAAATTTGGCAGCATAACGATGTCACTTAAAAGTTAATAAAATGAGTTGATGAGAGAAAAATGGGTCTCTCATTATTTTTTAATGAAGTGGACAGTAATAGGGACATGTAAGGACATTTTCACACATATATAATTAGAAAAATTATGAATATGATAATAAATAATCCTAAAAAAAAGAAAAGGGAAAAGATGGTTATGAAAAGTAGGCATGGCAACAAGTTTACATGGGAGAGATTAATAAGAGATAACTAGGTCTATCATCATTTAGATATAATAATGGAAGTATGGGAGATTTGATAAATCATACACCATCATTAATAAATGAAAATAAAAGAGAATAATAAGATAACAAAGCTTTGATAATGTTGAGAAAGGAAAGAAACCTTACTTGAGTGTGTGGCTCCAAAATCTAGAAAATGTGATTATTGAGATACTGGAGCCCCTTGGGAGGACTATAGAGAGATTAGGGAAGATTAATTAAATATTATATGGTTTTTAGTTAATATAATTTAGTTATTGGGTGGGTTTATATAGGAAATTAGAGGGGAATTCTCTAATATTTCTCAAACTTAGGTTTTGGACTCTATATAATAAAATATTCAAAACCAAAAACCTTTCCATGGTTTTTCCCATGGTTTTTTTCAAATTGGGTAGTTTTTAATTATTTTTTTAGGAAAAGGGGTGAGCTTATTAAAATATTACCTTTTCTAATGTGGAGATAAGTCACTCTTTTAAAGAAATTAATTTGAAATCATAAAATATATTATATAATTTTTAGGATTCATAAAGGAATTATAAAATTAATAAAATAAACTTTAAATCATACTATTTGAATTTTAATACATATATTTTGTCTAGTATATCCATTATATTATTTATTACAACATTTTGGGTTATTATGATGTGATAAAACACATCATATATTTTTACAGTATTTAATTTTTACCCAAAAATTTGATTGTATTAGAAAATTATGAAAAATTCACCGTCGGATAATTTTTGTATTACTACTCAAAAAATAAAAAAAAATTATCTAAATAATTTTCCAAATATTTGAATTTTCACTTTTAAAATAATATTCGACATTTATTAAATAATGAAAGGTTTTTTTGACAATAACATTTTTTGACCCTTATAAAAATTACATTTCTCTTCAAAAATATCATATAAACATTTATAATTAACAAAACCTATTTAATAAATTTGTTTTATAAAAATAAAATTTATTTCAAAAATCCATTAATTCATGTAAATAAATCCCTTAATTGAATTAGAATATTACCCGAACATAGAATTTGTGTTTAATTGAATGAAAAAAAATTATTTATAAAGTAACAATAAAAAAATAGATATAAATTCATTAATATATATAATATTAAAATTCATATTATTAATGTCTTAATATGTATCCCTTTATTACACTAGCATAATCCATAAGAGTAAGGTGTGTGATGGTTATACTTTCATAGAGTTATTCAGAAAACATAGTTTTGGCAGTGATCTCGATGTGTTTAAACTTCTCCCATAAGTTTTTCTCATACATAAGTTATTGGATATCATATTGGTCTTGGTCAAGGTAATGTTACAAATATGATATCTGCATCAAAAGCTTCGATAGATGGTTTTTATAAGTCATGATTCTACTGGTTGAAGCCATCACTCCCTTTGTTTGAGTCAATTGGATTTGTCAAAATCCCTATATTTATACTAATCATTTGATCAATGTTAAAAGAATATCTTAAAAATGATAATTATTCATAACCGTCTTTTGAATCCAATTGGATATAATAAAACAAAAAAAATTCACATGTTTTCTATAATCATATCAGATAATAAAACATTAAATCATAAGTGAATTGTATTTATAAAAATTTTGGGTTGTTACATGGAAAGACCAAGGATGATACCAGTTGTAACATATTACCCAAAGTCATTAGATTTATGGGATATTGATTTCCACCAACCATAGGTGACATCCCCAAAACACCAATTATTGATAATCAATTCCAAGGGATTAGGAAAATATTGGGGGATGATTTTTCCTTTATAAATAAATAATCCTGACAACATAAAATATAAACATATAATAATCTTATATGATTCATGAATATAAGTAATAAAGACCATATATAAAACCAATAGAACAAAAATATCATATTGAAAATGTAATAATTAACAATAAGTTAAAAACTAAAGAAGAATTGACTCAGATACATCAAAGCGACATGATCCCAAGTAATACATGATTTATCTTCAAGATCCAACACCACATGACAAACCCTTGGTATCAAGATGAACTACTTGAGAAATATGATAACATTCCCTCTCCTAAATATTGGTATATGACATCTGAAAATTCACCAAAGTTCCCAAGCAGGGGGTTAATATAAACTTTGCAACAAATCCCTAGAGACTTCCCAACACATGCCTCTAGGACTAGATCTGGTTAGTTTACTTCATATGAAATAGTTTAAAAAAAGTTAGTCAATTTATATAAATCCAAATGTGAAATCCATGTTAGAAAACCATAAAAAAGATCATTACCCTAGATTAATAATTAGAATAATCATTTGAATGTTCACACACACAGACACACATACATTTATACACTCAAGCTTGGAGTTACCATTAATGATGGTACTCCATGACCACAATCCATCCTACTTTGATGGTGTCACTTCTGACCACACTTCGTCTAATTTGAACACATTCTAACCCAATTTTATTAAATTCCATTCCAATTATTTTCTTATAAAAAAATCTTACTTTAAAATAATTTCATTAAAAAAATTCATGTGTTAAAATCTTTCCATAATTTTAAAACCATAGTTATAAAATTATTAGAAAAAAGGGGTTTCCACAAACCATGTCTTTTTCCAAAATTTAAAAACACAAATAAAATGGTTTCCTTTAATAAATAAAAAAATATACAAAAAAAACCGAATATCTTTTTTATAAAACCAATCCTTCGTGTTCTAGAACAAATTGAGATTAGAGAGAATCCACCAACCTCTTAATAGACGATGAAAATGAATAACAACATTAATAACTTCTTTATTTGAGCTCAAAACACATTCCCATTAAGAGATCCAATAGTATCCCGTGATGATTCACAGTATAACACATATGTATATCAATAACTGACTAAATATATGGCTCTGAGAGAGAAGAGAATATTATATCTAAGAATAATAAGGATGAATAAGAATATATTGATTATTTTGGATCTCCAACACATTTTGGTTCACAAAAATTCACTTCTGGGTTTGAAGCGAATTATTTTTATATCCAAGGGGAGGAAAGGAGTTCAAGACCCTAAAAGAATAAGATAATAATGAGGGAAATGGTGACTTAATCCTAATTAAAACACAATTTTTAAAGCACTAACTACACATCGCATGGTAAGGTTACATGGCTTGTAACACTGTGCAGCAACTGTGTGTGTGTTACAGAAAAATATCAAGAGGGATGCATAGTTTTTGCCACATGGTTTGGAATTTTTTTGCCAAATGTTAATTACTACTATCCCAAGGCCACACCCTAGTACAATTGGATCTAATGGATTGTTAGTACTAATCATAATTCTCCCAATATATCCATCCACATTATTTACCTTTGAATACAAATATCATGGAAAAATTATGCTCTAACTGTGGGCCTACCTCATGAATCCAAACATGAGACCTCTTGGACCCAAATAGAACTAAAAGAGTGACCTGATCCTAGTGGGCCACATGTCCTCAAGATAATCTCCCAAAACTCTAGAGGCTGCCAACTATCAGTGAGGGATTAGGGTTTTTATGTGGGGAGACTATATGGCCTACTGGGCTCGAGGTGCCTGTTTAGTGGAATCTGGGATTGGGATGTCACAAAGTGGTATTAGATGAGGTTTCCTTTCTTTCTTTACTGTGTGGAGACAATATATTTGAGATTATGAATGCTCGGGACTTCATAATAATCCATTTTTGGGCATCTCAAACCCATGTTTGCGGTAAAATCCAAGTTACCCAAAATATAATTATTGTTATGCCTCAGCCTATTACGGTTGATATTATTTCACCATTGGGTGATGCACATGATGTGTAGTGTTGTTGATTATTACTCTAGTTGATTATTTTCTACCACCCTTATCCCAATGATATGAGGTCACAGATCATTATTACATGAATCATTATAGTCACAAAAAATTCGCATTTCATGCTTATTACCATAACAGATAGGTGCATTTAACTACATTGAATTTCTTGATATGCTTATGATTGTTGAGTGATGTTGTGATAGTTATCTTATGATTTTATTATTTTTGGTTTCAATTGAGTGATTTCCTATCTCAATTCATTAGGTGTATGATCCCTCATGGGTTGGGATGAGTAATTTTCCGAGTCAAGCCATTATATTATAAATAAATGGGTTTAATTTCTAGTGATAGGTGAATGTAAATTGATTCATCAGAAATGGATATCCATTATAATGTGAATCCTGAAATCTAAAATTAATGGGTTTCACATCTATATCCAGCCTTTTTATGTTTATAAAAGGTAAAAAAGTGAACCTGGAAATTAAATATAAAATTAAATGAAACATAAACTTTAGCAATCAATGATACATGGTTGTCTAAGCGAGTAGTTTGGGTAGTATAAACTGGGTAGTGAGTTTTCTTGAGTTCAACATCCACTAGTGATTCTATATTGCTAAATAATATTTCCTGAACGCATGATATTGGAATTTTTTGACCAATTACGCTATGATGTCCTCATATCTTATGCCAAGAGGGTAGCGACGACCATTCTACTAATGTGGTGGGCCCTGAGCCTCCAATATTACCTCCAAAAGTTTCACTTGAGGCACCTCCTGTTTTATCTGAACTGGGCACTGATTCCTGAGTTCGTGATGGTTTCTTATGTGTGATGCAATCTATGCATGGTTCTCCACGGCTTGAACCTATGATGGCTGATCTAACTCACGAGTTCCAGTACAAACAACCTTCTACTTTCTCATGGGATAGCGGTCCAGGGATTTTGAATCCTAGATAGAGGACATACTATCTATCTTTGAGCATCTAGAGAATCCGAGAGAGTGGAGGGTCAAACTTTCTACTTACATGATTTAGGACTCATCCAAGCATTGGTGGGATGTGATTTTCTAGGCCGGTTGTCATCAAGTCATGTTATGTGTTGATTTCCATATTGCCTTCTATGATCAGTTCATTCATCAGATGTTAAGAGATCACAATGTAAGAGAGTTCATGAATCTCGAGTAGGATTATATGTTAGTTATGGAATATTCAGTACATTTCACATAGTATTTGTGATATGCTTCACTTCTATCCAGTGATGAGCTTTCACGTGCTATACATTTTTAGGATGGGCTCTAGTATGCCATATTTATGCACGTGAATGTCTTTCACCTCCCTACTTTTTCTGAGATAGTCAATCGGGCTCTTATCAGTGAGTGTAACCTGAGGGATGGTAATAGTACCAGGGTATAAAAGATCAGTGTCATAGTAGTCTTTTAGTTCTTCTGGTAGTAGGAAGCATTCTCTAGGGGTTTCTTGTTAGGGAAATGAAAACCATAGTGCCAGTTTTGATAGCTCTAAAGTGAGTCCTCATTATAGACGACGATGGAATTAAAATCCTCAGTGTGATAGAAACCCACTGAAGTGCTAGGCTTGTGGCCATATGGGGCATCTCTAGTGTTTCTATAGGAACATTCCAACTACTTTGAGTGGAAAATAATACGTACTAGCTGCACCTTCAGGAGCGAGTTCTTTAACTCTGTGTTAGGCGGGGAATTGGAATATCACCGGTAGGTTAGGCTGAGGAGGCGGTCATGGATATGGTATCCATACCCTTAATCACCAGTAGCACCAACTGAGCTATTAAGATCATGGTAGTCCATCTATTTCACATGGTCATGGATTAGTTCTATTGCATGCACTTCAACCGATACCCGAGGATCAGGCTGTAGGACCATCTACAGTACAAGGTACTATTCTTATGGAATCTACTATAGTATCAGTGTTATTTGATATAGTTTCTTCTAACTCTTTTATTTATTTGTGTATTTTGGAAAGTATCACACTAGAGATACAATGTCACAGTGGTTTAGTGACACCAGATATGCCGTTAGGGGTATGACTAGAGGGAATACTCCAGTTTAGGGACTATTCCCTTGAGGTAGATAGTTACCCTTTCTTATGGAAACTCTTTATTATCAAGATGAAGGGATTCAATGTCATTCTTAGAATTGACTGGTTGGTTCACTATCATGCTTTTGTAGACTTCTATCACTATAGGGTAATGTTTACATCACTATAGAGAATCATTTATCTACATAAGGGTGAGTTTAATGTCTAGGATGGTAGAGTGAGACTAGAGCATCATACGATATGTGGAGTGACAACCCAGATTGAAAATATCTTCATAGAGGATTAATGTTTATGACAAGTTGATTCACCTCCAGTAGCGGATCGTTTCAGGGATATTTTTCCTGATGATTTTTATGGCTTACCTCATGAGAGAGAGGTAGATTTTACAATCGATCTTATTCTAGGTGGAGGTCCAGTGTCCATTCCTCAGTACAATATGGCACCTGTAGATCATCAAGAGATCAAGCGTTAGTTAGAGGATTTAGAGGCCAAAGGATTTATACAACCCAGTACATCCTCTTGGGGTTCAACTGTGGTTTTCACCAAGAAGGTGGATGGAACCATATGTCCTTTAGTGGATTACAGAAGGTTGATCAACTTACGGTCAAGAACTGGTATCCAATTCCATGAATAAATGATATCTTCAACCAGATCCGAGGAGCAAAGGACTTATCTAAGATCAACCCGAGATTAGTTTATCATAAGGTGAGAGTCAAACCATCAGACATACCTCATACAACTTTCCGTAGTAGGTATGGTCTATATGAGTACCTTGTTATGACATTCGGTCTAACGAATGTGCGCACCATTTTCATGTCTATGATGAATAGGGTTTTCCAACCCTATTTAGAATCTTTGGTCATGGTCTTTTTGGATGTAATCTCAGTGTATCATCATACTCATAAAGACCATGCCAAAAATCTTGAGATCTTTCTGAGTACACTGAGAGAGAATTAGCTTTATTCCAAGCTTGCTATGTGCCACTTTCAGATTGACAAAGTTCAGTCCTTGGGTCATATTATCTTAGAATCAGGCAAGTATCTGAACCCATAAAAGGTTAGTTCTATAGTTTACTAGGAGTATCCCAAGAACATGTTTGATATATAGAGTTTCTTGGGGTTGGCTAGATAATACAAGAATTTTTTACAGGACTTTTACCTCCTTGATTCACCTATTACTGGTCTTACAAAGAAGGTGTCAAGTTCATATGGTTAGAAGCATGTGATAAAGACTTTTAGTAGCTAAAAGGGAGGATTTTATCATCTCATATTCCGACTGCTCTAGAGCAATGAAAAGGTTATACCATTTCCTGTGATGCATCAGGTATTGGCCTAGAAGCAGTGCTGATGTTGGAGGGCAGAGTCGTTGCATATGAATCTCGACAGTTGAGACCCATGAGATAAATTACCCGACACACGACCTTGAGCTACCAGTAGTTATCCTTGCCTTACATTTCTAGAGATGATAACTTTTGGGTGAGTTCTTTGTGGTGTACACAGAACACAAAATCCTCAAATATATCTTTTCTCAATGTGACTTGAACCTCATATAGTGGAGATGGGTGGAATATCTACAATTTTTTTATTTTGAGCTTGCCTATACACCTAGTAATGGTAATGTATTTGCAGATGCGTTGAGTTTAAAAACTGAAAAACATGTTTTAAGGGAATCCAATTATGAATAGAAGTTAATAAACCTCTTTTATAAGATACATCTAGAATTTATTGATAGTAATTAGCAATCTTATCTCTTATCATTTTCAATTACCTATTCCCTCTTTGAGAAGTTGAAGAGTAGAAAACTTCAAGATCCTAAAGGCTTGGTTGTCTGTGAGAGTATATCAGGAGATAAACTACATTCTAATTAGTCTGTGGATAGAGAATAATTTCTACATCTACGTGGATGTATATGAGTTCCTACCGATATGAGAGAGGAGTTGATGAAAGAGTCCAATGATTCTTAGTGGGTATTTCATCTAGGAATCTTGAGGATGTATCGAAATATGTGATTCCAGTATTGGTGGCTTGGAATGAAATGTTAGATAGCAAGCTTTATCACTATGTGTTCCACTTTTCATCAGGTGAAGGTAGAGCACCAGATACATGTGGTCTTGTTACTGCCACTTCCATCCCCAGAATGAAAATGGGAAGACGTGGCTATGGATTTCGTAGTCGACATACCATGGTCTCCAAGGGGTAGAGATGATATATGGGTTGTGATTGATCGACTAATGAAATTATTTCCCTTAATTCCTATTTAGGAGACTTTCTCAGTTAATGAGATGGGAAGAATGTATGTCTATGAGATCATATGACTACAGGGGGTTCCTCGTACTATCATTTTAGATTGGGATTCTCATTTCACTTCATGGTTATAGAAAGGTTTGTAAAAGAATATGGGGAATAAGGTGATTCTATGAAAAAAAATTCACCCTCAGACTGACGGACAATCAGAATGGAAAATACATGATCTATAGGATATGATTAGAGCAGTGTCCTTGATTTCAGTGGTTCATGGGAAAAGCATATACCTCCCATCAAATTCTCCGATAATAATATCTTTCAAGAGAAAATTCAGATGGATAATTTTAGGGCCTTATAAGGTAGGCCATTTAATTCACTCTTGTGCTGGTTAGAGTTTGGTGAGGCAGCCCTACTAGGTCCTCATCTTGTTCAGAATACTTCAGAGCAAATTATGCTGATCAAAAAGTGTACAACTACAACTCAGTCCAGACATAAATATTATGTTAATCGCTGTTGATGACCTCTTGAGTTTGAGGTTAGGGATCATGTTTTTTTCCGAGTATCACCCAGTCTAGGGAATTAATGGTTAAAAAAGTAAGGGAAGCTTTCGTCACATTATGTAGGTCCTTTTGAGATTCTGGAGAGAGTCAGGATGGTAGCCTATTTGTTGCTACTACCTCAAAGTTACCATGACATGCGCGAAATCTCCCATGTTTCACAAAATCTATAGTATCATGCTGATCCATCTCATATCTTTGACCCTAAGGAAGTTGAGTTAGATGCTTATGTTACCATTGAAGATTATCCAGTATGCATCATTGACCAGAGCACAAAGGCTCTCTAAGGATATTCTGTCCCTCTAGTATGGGTGGTTTGGAAGCATGGTCACATGTAGGATGAGACTTGGGAACAAGAGTCTGAAATACGTACTTAGTGACCTGAATTTTTCTAAGATAGTGTTTCACCACCCTTGGAAGGTGAACTCAGGGATGAGTTCTTTTAATGGGGGAAGACTCTAAGAACCCATTTTTTACTCAGCTATGTATGCTTTAAATTTTAGTCTAATTATTTAATTTGGACCTAATATGGATGGCTATTGTGTTAAAAAATGTTTTAGGGGTGTCCAAGGCATGTTTGAAGCCCAAAAAACATATTTTTGGGGAAACTGGACAAGTCACACAGTTGGTGCACGGTTAGTGTACTGTTTGCTTAACTGTACGGATGGTGTTTTTACAGATAGAGCCACCTCACATGGTTGGAACATAGCTATATGGGCTAACTATGAAATTGACCCTTATTCCTAGGTAACCATGCACAGTTTGTGCATGGTTTGTCAAACTATTCAGAAAAACTGTGCAAAATCCTTTTTTCTAGGTAATTTGACAATTTTTCCCTTAATGATCTAATTAGAAACCATCTTCCTCCATAATCTATCTTTAGAGAGATTAACCTAAATTGATCTAATTTTTGAGCCCTATGAAGATCTACAATAGGAATCATAAGATATCTTTTATCTAGGATCTGATCTAGCTTCTGTTTGTCACATTGGATGACCAATTGTAAGTACTCAAGTCCTATTGAGCTGTTCTTCTACTCTTTTTCTCTTGACCGAGTTATGGGGGAATGGTAGTTTTTCTATTTTTATCACATCTACTTCGATCTAAGGAAAATTAAGGGTTGATATCTAAGTAAAAGGATCATACAACCCTAAAGTGGGGGGTCTATAAATCAACCCGCAAGTTTGTTGATTTTGGATTTGTTCTGTGGGGCCCACCGATTTCATCTGGTGTCGTTTATAGAATTTATATTCCATGCTAATAATCATTAGAACCATATAGATATGATATTTCTATATATGTGATTCATATTTTGTGGTTACACCCACAACTCCATTAATCCCATGTAGGATGTTATGCCATAATTTTCATTTTATTGTTTTGACACATTTGATCCACCGTTCAGGTGTGCCTTGGATTTTCCTTCCTAAGGGTAAGAGTTTATATATTAAATGTATTATTTATATTCTGAAATGCATAATGGAAATTACCATGTATGCTCACCACTTGACGCACCTAAGTTAATTTCATTAATTTGAGAATTAAATGAGAAATTATAATGGGAAATTATACTAATAATATAACTTGGAATTAAGTGTAAATAAATAATATGTTTCATATCCATAGCACCGCTTACCACATTAATGGATAGTAGCGGACTGCACCATTAAAATGGAATATGATTTAAATGTTTTAAATGAACGGTTTCATGCTATTTGACTTTATCACACTAATGAAAGGTAAGGCTTGAACCAAATAACTTGATTAAAAGGTTGAATGCTACTTGTCCTGGTCACTCTAATGAAAGGAAAGGCTTGAAACAAATGAATTTATTAAAAGTTTGCATGCAACTTGACCTTATCACACTAATGAAAAGCAAGGATTGAACCAAATGAAAATATGACATGACTTCATAATTAAATAGGAATGGAATGACTCAAGTATGCCTCAGATTCTGATCAGAGAATTCCATGAGCACTCAAGAACCCTATTCTAATTCAAGGATACAACTTCCATAGGTTGAGACCCACCTAGATCCCGATGCTTGTATATTATTTAGATGCCCGATATGATATTGTAAGATCCATTACATATCATCAGATGATTCCTTGGATACACTATTTGGATTTATCATTTACATGTAGGTTCCATGGTTAAATCCCATTGGGCCCAGTCATTATCTAGCCCCACTTTTCCTTGAACGATCACCTTGGACTCAGTAGGCAACTCATTGTGGAATTACTTGTACTATGATCATTGGATTACACTCTTATCCCATGTAAGGCTACAATTTTTACTGATTTGGTGACCCTTGAGGTCCATGTCTCCTTGGGACTTCATTATCAAATATCTTTAATTATGGTTGCCTTGTTACATCTTGGAACCATCACTATTTATACTATCACAAGGTGATGTCAGTTCTAGCTAGGCATCACATGACCTGTCAACATAAATTGGAAAATTCTTAATAAAATGAATTGGTTATTGGTTCAGAAAAAAACCAAGGGATGAAGTAGGTACTTGGGTATTTTATTACATTGTATTATTTTACTTTATATATAAATGATTTCACATTGTTACATTTCCATTTCCTGGGAAGGATGTTATAGACACCATTGGTGGTTTCCCACTGAGATTTATCTCACACCCTCTTCGGGCACCATTTGGTACCCTGGGCTGATTACATGGTTGCAGGTGTTTAAAAAGTGAGGCATATGGCCTTAAACACATTATTGCGTGCTATTTAGTATGGATCTTGATAGTATAGGGATGATTTGGATCTCGATATGCTTGGGATAGTCTTTTGATTACCTTTAAAATTTTGTGGAATATGTTATGATTTCTGTGTTGTATCCATGTTTACCAATTTTCTATCACATGAAATATCATCATATGTTGTTGAATGTTATTATAATTGTTTCAGCTATTGTTTTTGTTGTCCCTATCCTCCATTGTGCATTCTGTTTTCTCATATTGATTCTACTATTTATCTTTGTTTACTTCCATTCGCTCCACTAAACTTTGGTAATGAGGGCATAGTCTCCTCAGTGACACACCAAAGTCCCTCACTTCTACTCAATAACCTATGGAGTTTAGGTAGATGCGCTTGAGTCCATGTGGCCCACCATGATTGGGGCACTAGTTTAGTGGCATCCGAGTCTGGGACTTCACACAACATCACCTTTCACAATTTCCTAGAGGTAGTTCATGATTTCTAATTAACATTCACCTACAAAAATAGTTCTAAAACATATTGAAACCTTTTTAAAACTACCTAAACTTAACATAATAATTATATAATCTAAAAATAAAAAAATAAGGGAAAAGTACCAGAAATCTAGTTTTTTATAGTTCTCATCCTTATGAAAACCACACAATTTTCCTTTTCATTATATTTAAATATCACACTTCATCCTTATGAAGTACCCGCACTGATCACATTCAATGAAACAACTTCTACACATCCAAAATGTCTAAAACTCATAAAAAACGTCCTTATAGTGAAACATGTATTCTTGAAATTATATACAATTAATTTAATGATTTATTTAAGTCTTAATACATAATGGTTTACTTCTTGGTGTAGAGATACTTTGATGGAAATTTCATGTTCCATCAAGGTTATTGGTGTCTGCATCATCATACCTATAGAATATTATGGGTCGATGATAAATTATGATTAGAACATGGCCAGTGTACTATTTTTCTCTATATTTTTAATTGTGGGTAGTTTTTGGGAGAAGGTATCTCATATAAAAATTGGCATAGTACTACCACTAAATTTTTTATTTATTGTGTGATATAGGATACCATTCAAATTCATTATAGTTTCACCTCTTGAAAGGTCTACTATGCCCCTACTTGGTGGGTTTGGTCCTCAAGATCAGTTTTTATCTACATTAGACTCTCTAATCTTCCTCCACTTCTCTCATTTGGTTGTGGTTAATCCTATCCATTACCTCATGATAATATTTTTCTCCAACATTTGGTTTATGGATGGAAAAATTATTATTAATTACTTTGCATAACTAGTCAATTAAACATCTATTTCATGATTTTTCTATATCTTACATCTTCTTTAAAATGAATTTTCTATCATATCCCTACTTTTCACTCACCTTTTGGAAGTTTTTTTCTTTTTTTTGATCTGATCACGGGTTTTGAGAGCCTCCTGGAAGTCTATAGTGGATTTAAACATGAACCAGCTACCCTTGGTGCTATACGTGGTCCACTGGCTGGCTGATGAGAGAAATTATCTTGATGGTGGAGGTTGGAAGTGGATACAATGTATTATCATAACCACTAACCATATAGTGGTAGGGGAAGAGTGAAATAATTTTACCTATAACCGTCGGCTAGCCGAAGGTCCCCCAACTAGGCGATGGTGTCCCTTGGCTCACCAGAGGTGTCGTGGGACACCAAAATTGGAAGTGGATTTTTTTCCTTTTTATCTGGAGTACCTATTGTATTATTTTTATCTCCTACCTCAATTTTTCCTCCACCCATAGAAACATATAGGCTCTCCTGGGGTGATTTTTGGTTTCTCAAACTTCAATTCTTGGTTGATCTAAGTGTCATTCATCATGGTGGTTCATAATTGGCAACACTTTCGCCATTTTGAGCATTGATCCTCTTTTTTTTTGTTTTTATAACCCAAATGATATGACTTCCCTAGGAGTTCATTGGATCTATGTTTCCAAATTTGGATTTATTTATATAGGGACCTCCATCTATTTTATTCATACTGGTATTCTCTCCATCTTTTGGATTCCTTCTAGTTGTTAGGATTTCCAGTATTTTGAGGTAGCTAAACTAATAATAAGTATTTAAAATTGAATCTATGATTGATTATGCTTTCATATTGAGTTTTTAGTGCATTAATTTTTTTAATTCTATTTTATAGTTGTATAAAATATTGATTATTTATTGAATTTTTGATAAAATTATAAAAAGTGTATTTCTAATATGATATAAAGTGAAAACAATTTTAATGTTATATACACTTATTTTGGAAATTAAAATTTACAATTTCTTAATGATGGTAGTATTTGTATTTTTATTACAATGATTTCCAAAATTATGAGACAAATGTGGTTCTTTAAGCTATGATGTGTTTGAACATTTTTAGAGAATGTTTTGTAACTAGTATTTATTATAGTGAAATGATATATAAAAGGCCTTGATATATTTTTAATGTATCTATATCTCAATTGGAATATAAAACAACTTGGTTGGAACATTAAATGATTTATTGGGAATGGAAAACTGATAGGACATACCCCTTTATGAATAATGGAAATTTTGGATGTTTGAATGATGGTAATTAATTGTCTCTTTTTAGGGAAGCTGAATTGAATTGAATTGATATTATTGATAAAGGGGATTTGGAAATGTGGTGATCAGAGGTGTGAGAGAGTCTTATAATTGTTTGAAAATGTGATGATATGATAAAATATATGGTATGAAACTATATTTGGAATTAAAAACTCCATTTAAATTTCATCGGAAGACCTAGGTTGCTGAAGAACCTTTGTGGTGTTTTGTTTAACAATGTTTTGTATTTGTTGACAACTAATATTTTTGTTGAAGAATGTTTTGAGTTATAGAAAGTTGAAGTTACTGGTTACTGGAGATTTCCTTAAAGAATATTTTATTGAAGAATAAGTAGTTAGAAGTTAGGAAAGTATCTCAAACTTTCTTAACAAAATCAGATGATGCTTTGCTGATCTTAAAGTTCTCACAAATCATGAAAATTTCATGATAATATCTAGTTGAAGAAATGGTGAAGTGGATTGGTGTTTTTTTCTCTAAACAAAATTCTAGGAAAATTAGAAGCCAGAAATTCAGAGTCTAATTCCCGATCCAGATGTTCGGTGTCTACTGATTGAAGCCAGAAGGTTGGAGTCGACTTCCTAAACCAGAAATTCAGAGTCTACTTCATGAATCAGAAATTCGGAGTCTACCTCCTGAACTAGAAATTCAGAGTCGTCTTCCTGAACCAGAAATTCGAAGTCGACTTCCTGAACCCGAAATTCGGAGTCTACTTAATGAATCAGAAATTCGAAGTCGACTTCCTGAACTAGAAATTCAGAGCCTACTTAATGAATCAGAAATCAGAGTCTACTTTTTGATCCAGATGTTCAGTGTCTACTTCCTGAAGCCAAAAGTTTGGAGTCGACTTCCTGAACCAGAAATTAGGAGTCTACTTCATGAATTAGAAATTCAGAGTCGAATTCATGAACTAGAAATTTGGAGTCTACTTCATGAATCAGAAATTCAGAGTCTACTTCCTGAAGCCAGAAAGTTCGGAGTCTACTACCTGAACCAGAAATTCGGAGTCTATTTCCTAATCCAGAAATTCAGAGACTACTTCCTGAGCTAGAAATTCAGAGTCTACTTCTTGAACCTGAAGTTAGGAGTCTACTTGCTGAGCCTGATTTTCAGAGTCTACTTGCTGACCCTGAAGTTCGGAGTCTACCTCCTGAGCCAGAAATTCGTAGTCTACTTGTTGAGCCTGAAGTTTGGAGTCTACTTGCTAAGCCTGAAGTTCGGAGTCTACTTGCTGAGAAATCCAGAATGAAAATCATGATCAACATGCTGGGATTTTGGAATGACAATCCTGAGAAACATGCTGAGAAATTCGGAATTACAATCCTGAGAAACCTGCTGAGAAATTCGAAATGAAAATTCTGAGTTTTAGAAAACCAGAATTTCAGCCTTGCTTAAATCTTGGAGAAATTTAAGGATATTTGAAGAAGTCAAATATTGAAGATTAAATGTGAGATATTTGTGAAGTTTTTGAGATTTGAGGAAGTGGGAAAGATTTTCAAGATTCCTACCCTTGTTTTCTAAGTTACCTATAAATATGTGCTCAGATCCTTTTCTCATTTACAACTTTTTACAGACGCGGAAAAGGCAGAGCGCCGGAGAATTCAAATTGAAAAGCATATACCATCTTGAAGAAGTTTTCTTGAGTGTTTGAGAAGAAGAGAATCAGATCCATTATTGACTTGGTGAGAAGTTCGGATTCAGAAGATCAGATCCAAGAGAATCCTGATTGAATAATCGGAGTGAGAATTTGTGTAGAACCATCATTATCTTTTTGGGAAGAACGATTTCAGAATATCAGATTCAAGGAAACCAGATTGAGAATTCGGAGTGAGCATTTGTGTGGAATCATATTTCCTTTCTGAGAATACTAGTTTCATAAATTCAGATTCAAAAAATCGGATTGAATATTTAGAGTGAGTATTTGTGGAGCAACTTAACAAAGTTCTCATTCTTGTGTTTGGACCATTTGTTCTTTAAGGAATCATTGCAAACTAACAGGAGTCAGTATAATCTTTCCAATCGAGAGATAGAAGGTGTCCAACGGGAGTTGGCACATGTTGTATTCACTTCTTCATTATAGTGGATTTTCATAGACCCACAGGAGTGGCTATGGCAAGGACGTAGGTTCTCTTATTGAGGCAAAACCTTGAAAATCTTGTGTGCCTTTCTTGATATACCTTTCTTGCATGCTTGAGTTTCTTACTAAAGGATGATAAGGAAATCAAACTTAACAGGTTGTAAGGGTTAAGTTTCTTAAAGTTTTGAAACTTATTAAAGTTAAACAACTGATTCAACCCCCCCCCCTTCTCAGTTGCTATTTGATCCTTGTAACTTCATGTGGTATAAGAGGGAGGTTCCCTTGTTTAATCCTTATCATGTAGAATATAAATTCTATCAATAGTAGAGGAATTCCTACATTCAATGGCAAGAATTATTATGGATGGAAAAATAGGAAGATTCCTTATCTCCTATCTCTTGGCCTTGAAGTTGTTGATGCTGCTACTATTAGATTTCCACCTATTGAGAAAAATGCTCATATGAAATTTACTGATAAGAGAAACATAGAAGTTTATGGAAATGATAGAAATGGTATTCTCATGTCCTTATTAGAAAATTTTTATCAGAAGGTGATGGGTCTCACAACATTAAAAAGCATGTGGGACAAGCTGAAAAGTGTTTTTGAAGGAAACACAAAAGTCAAGGAGGCCAAGCTGCAAATCTGGCGTAGTAAATTTGAAGACATCAAGATGAGAGATGATGAAACAATTGATGAATACTTCACCAGAGTTAATGAAATTGTATGCAACATCAGGGGATTCAGAGAAAACTGGGAACATTCTACAATTGTGAAGATACTTATGAGAAACTTTCTAGACAGGTTTGATTCTAATATTTCATCTTTAAAATATAAGGATGATTTATCTCTTGATGAACTGTATAACTTTATTGTTGCCAATGAAATTAGGAAATCTCTAATCTTTAAGAAGACTATGAAAGATGAAATGGATTTTGAAGCTTTGAGAAAGATGAAAATCCAAGATGATGAAGAAGCCGACCCTTGTGAGTCTGTTGATAAAGAAGATGAAGAGTTGAATGAAAAAATCATGTGACTCATATCTAAGAACTATCAAAGAGGAAGAGGAAATTATAGAGGGAAACTTCCTTTCAAATGTTTTTAGTGTGGTGGAATTGGACACTTTGCTATGAATTGCTCTAAGAAAAAGTTGGAGAATATCAAGATGTTTCTAATGAGAATTCTCGGTGGAAGAAGTATAATAAGAATGAAAAAGATGATAAAACTTCAAAAGAATTCAAGAAGATGTTTTCCAGAAAGAAAAGAAGTATGTTGAGTAAGAAGGTTGAATCGGAATCATCTGACATTGATTCCTCAGAATATGAAAGTAAAGAAAGATTCAGAACCTTCATTGCAAAAGTGGAGAAAAAAAATGTTTCCTCAGAAAGTGAAGAAGGTGGTGAAGAATCTTACAGATAATATCAACTAAGATCCAAACTCCTTCCATGTCTTGAGCAAAAAAAATCTCTCAAGAAATAAATTCATGTGATGAAGAAAAATCAAGAAGAAGTTCATGATGGAAGTAAAGATGTCACCAAGAAGGAAGATGAATACATTCAAGAAATTTTAAGTTACAAACATAGAATTGCTGAACAAGGAAAGATGATTGAAGATATTAGCAAGAATCTAGAAGCTAAGGAAGAAGAAGCAAACAATGTGAAATCAAAACTCCTTGATTCTGAAAATACCCTGAGGAAGATGAATGAAAACTTCAACAAAGCTACAGAAGTAAAAGCTGATACCTTTAAAAATGATTTGAAGGCTCATTACGAGAATCAGGTGAAATCTTATCTTACCAAAAACAATGTTTCATCTGATTCTTTTAACATTTCAGGTTTTGGAAGAAGTGTTAGTAAATCTTGGGTGGAGAAAGGATGTAAGAAATTTTTCAATCCTATAAAAGTATAAGACTCGCTCAAAAGAAGAGATGGGCTACATCCTAAGTTTTCTAGAGCTGAAATAAGTTATCAACCTCAAAAAAGTTTCTATAATGAAAGATCATTCATTAATAGAAAATAATTATTTGAGGGATATTTTTGGTGTTGTGGAATATATGGGAATAGAGCTTATAATTTTTGGCATAATTTATCTCTACCCAGAAGAAGGTTTGAGCAAAGTGGAAGAAATAGTTAAAGAAGGATGAGTAACTCTCCGTACTCACAGAAAGTTGAAAAGGTGAATTCTAAAGATGTTAGAAACATTCCAACAAATAATCAATTTGAATGTTTGGAAAAAGTTTGTGGAAGATGTGATCAGTTTTTTCATCATTCCGAATGATGTATGATACTCCTTCCAGAACAATTTTCTTATGGTAAGAAAGAAAAAATGCTGAAAATAAGAAGGTTGATGAGAGGGATTTTGTTGTTGAGACAGCTTTGAAAGAAAGTAAGAGGAACAAACCATGTATTCTTGATAGTTGTTGTTCTTCACACATGACAGGTGATCTAAAAATCTTGGAACATGTAGAAAGTCATGATGGAGGAGCGGTTACATTTGGCAATGATAGTTCCCTAAAAATTAAGGGAATCAGAACGACAGAGATTGAAGTAGAGAAACTGAAATCTAAGGAAGTCATTCTTGTTGATGGGATAAAACATAACTTACTTAGTGTAAGTTAACTTTGTGATGATGGAAAATAAGTTATCATCAGAAAGGATTATTATATCATCAAAAGTGTGAAAAATGGAAAAGTGATTACAAAAGGAGAAAGAACCAGTGGGAATCTCTTTAAAATTGGAGAATCCAATAACTCTTGTTATTTGTGTGATGAAGATGAAAATAAGTTGTGGCATCGAGGACTTGGCCACCTGGGGCAGAAGAGAATGAGTAAGATTTCTAAAGTTCATGCTGTTCGGAATTTTCTAGAACTGAAAAGAAGAGATGAAGATGTTTTTATTACTTTCTAGAAAGGAAAGATGACTAACAAAGGCCATAAAAGAGTTGATATTCAATCTTAAAAACCACTTGAGCATATTCATTATGATCTATGTGGTTCAATGAGACATCAATCAAAAAAAGGAGATTTATACTTTATCACTTTTTTGATTACTTCACTCAGATGACAAAAATTATGTTCATGAAGCATAAGTCAGAGGCTATTGAAATGTTTCAATTCTTCAGAAGAGATGTCGAGAAAGAATTGGGGGCATCCATAAAGAAATTGAGAACAAACAATGGTACTGAATTCACAAGCAATTCTTTTGAAACTTACCTAAGGAACCATGGTATCAAACATCAGTATAGTGCTCCCTATACACCACAACAAAATGGAGTTGCAGAAAGGAAAAATAGAATCTTGGTGGAAATGAGAATAAGTATGTTATCAACATAAAAACTTTCAAAATTCTTTTGGAGAGAAGCTGTTAGCACTGTTGTACATGTTCAAAATAGATGCTTGTTGAGAACAGAAACCTACATGACTCCTTACGAGATGTGGTATAAAAAAACCTTATTTTAATTACTTCAAAGTTTTTGGAAGTCCATGCTTGCTCAAAATCAAAAACTCGGACTTAAGAAAGTTTGATGAGAAAGCTGAAGAAGGAATATTTATGGGTTATTCACCGAATGGAAGAAGTTAAAAATGATGGAACAAAAGTTTACAGAAGTTGGTAGATTCCTATGATGTGAAAGTACTTGGAAATACAAGTTCTTTCACAAAATTTATTAATAATATTGAGGAAGATAAATCAGAGAATCCCCACCAGAGTGAGAGTGACTTAGATAAGTCACATGGGGAAGAAAGTGATGCTGGGAAAGGAAATGCGAGTTTTCTTACATTAAAAAAACATGTTGAATATGAAAATATTATTAGGTATGAGAATGCTCTAGTTCGGACAAGAAGGAAGTTAAGATTAGAAAATTAGACTTCCCATATCTCAAAATTTGAACTAGAATCAGTTTTAGAAGCTATTCAACATAAATAATGGGTGGATGCTATGAATGAAGAACTAAATCAGATTGAGAGGGTACTTATTCCAAGTCCATCAAATAAGAATGTTATCAAAACCAAGTGGGTTTACATAAATAAATTGAATGAGCATGGAGAAGTGACAAGAAACAAATCAAGGATTGTGTGTAAAGGGTATGAACAAGTGGAAGGTGTGGATTTTGATGAAACCTTTGCCCCTATTTCAAGGTTGGAAACTATTTGAATGTTTCTTGCAGTGGATTCTCATTGGAATTACAAGGTTTATCAGATGGATGTAAAGTCATCTTTCTTAAATGGTGAGATTGAGGAAGAAGTTTACATTGAACAACCTTGTGGGTTTTTTATTGATGAGGATGAAAACAATGTTTTCAAATTTAATAAGGCCTTGTATGGGTTAAAACAGGCTCCATGAGCATGGTATTTGAAGCTTGAAAATTCTCTAAGAAAGATGAACTTTTCTAAAGGAAAGGTTGATAGCAACTTTCATGTTAAAGATGTTGAATCTAGAACTTTAATTGTAATCATTTATGTGGATGATATAATTTTTTCTGGAGATGAAAAAAAAGGTTTGTGAGAAGTTCGCTGAAGAGGTGAAGGAAAATTTTGAAATGTCAATGTTGGGAGAATTAACTTTCTTCCTTGGAATACAAGTTCAACAACAAGAAAATTACATTTTCTTATCCCAAGAAAAGTATGCCAAGGAACTGTTAAATATGTTTGGGATAGAAGAATCCAAATAAGTTTCAACCCTTATCTCAGTGAGCACAAAGTTGAGCAAAGTTGAGTTAGGGATTAATGTGAATTAGAAAGACTTTTGAAAGTTAATAGGAAGTCTTCTTTATCTTACAGCCTCAAGGCCTGATATTTCTTATGTTGTGACTCTCTGTTCCCAATATCAAAGTAATCCAAAAGAATCATATATGTTGGCAGCTAAGAGGATTCTGAGATATGTTAAAGGAACATCTTCACGTGGGTTGTTATACAAGGGAAACAATGAGATGAAGTTTCATGGTTATACTAATACTGATTGGGATGGTGATTGTAATTATAGAAAATCAACATCAAGAGGAAAATTTTTCTTAGGTGAATATTGTGTGAGTTGGCACAGCAAGAAACAAAGTTGAGTAACTTTATATACATCTGAATCCGAATATGTTGTAGCTACTCAGGCTTGTACTCAAATGATGTGGATGAAAGTTCAGCTCAAAGATTTGAAAGTAAAAGTTTCTAAACCTTTGAAAATACTCTGTGAGAATCAAAGTGTCATTGATCTTTCCGAGAATCATGTTCAACATTCAAGATCAAAGCATATTGATATAAAGTATCATTTTTTAAAAGAGAAAGATGCTGCTGGAGAAGTCTTACTAGAATATATTTCAACAATGTATCAGATTGCATATATTTTCAAAAAACCAATGTCAAAGGAGAGGTTTGTTGAACTAAGGCTTCAACTCCATGTTTAGCCTCCTCTTAAGACTTCATAAAACTCATATGGAAGTATTCCCCACTGTGCTTTGGATTATGTTGACAAAGGGGGAGAGTAAGTTTTCTTTTATGAATCTAAAGCTGTGGTAATCATATAATTGGGGAGAGAGAAAGAAAAATAAGTGAGAAATAGAAAGATAAAAGTTGAGGGGGGGGGGGGTTTGAGTAAGGTGAAGTTTATCTTTACATGGCCACAAATATTTCTTATCACTGAGAGATGGAAATCCTTCAAAAACATTACTTTATCCAGTAGTGTGATGTCTGGACACTCTTTTTGATAAAGGCTATGTTTTGGTAAAATTCTAGAACTTGAGATGTAAATTTTTTTGAGAGGTGAAAACTTGTTACCAAGAGTTTCCAAAAAATACAAAGGGGGGGATTGAAGAACCTTTGTGGTGTTTTGTTTAACAAATCTTTGTATTTGTTGACAACTCATCTTTTTGGTGAAGAATATTTTTGAGTTACAGAAAGTTGAAGTTCCTAGTTGTTGGAGATTTCTTTAAAGAAGATTTTATTGAAGAATAAGAAGTCAGAAGTTAAGAAATTATCTCAACCTTTCTTAACAAAATTTGGCGATTCTTTGATGATCTTAAAGTTCTCACAAATCATGAAAATTTCATGATAATAGCTGGTTGAATAAATGGTGAAGAAGATTGGTGTTTTTTTTCTAAGAAAAATTCTGAGAAAATTAGAATCCAGAATTTCAGAGTCTACTTCTTGATCCAAATGTTCGATGTATACTGTCTGAAGCCAGAAGTTCGGAGTCGACTTCCTAAACCAGAAATTTGGAGTCCACTTCGTGAATCAGAAATTCGGAGTCTACCTCCTGAACCAGAAATTCGAAGTCGACTTCCTGAACCAGAAATTAGGAGTCGACTTACTGAACCATAAATTTATAGTCTACTTCATGAATCAAAAATTCAGAGTCAACTTCCAGAACTAGAAATTCGAAGTCTACTTCATAAATCAGAAATTCGAAGTCTACTTCTTGATCCAGATGTTCAGTGTCTACTGCTTGATGCCAGAAGTTCGGAGTCGACTTCTTGAACCAGAAATTCGGAGTCTACTTCATGAATCAGAAATTTAGAATCTACTTCCTGAAGCCAGAAAGTTCAGAGTCTACTTCTTGAACCAGAAATTAGGAGTCTACTTCCTGAGCCAGAAATTCAGAGACTACTTCCTGATCCAGAAATTCAGAGTCTACTTCCTAAACTTGAAGTTCACAGTCTACTTGCTGAGCCTGAAGTTCGGAGTCTACTTGCTGACCCTGAAGTTCAGAGTCTACCTCATGAGCTAGAAATTCGTAGTCTACTTACTAAGCCTGAAGTTTGGATTCTACTTGATAAGCCTAAATTTCGGAGTCTACTTGCTGAGCAATCTGGAATGACAATCCTGATCAACATTCAGGGAATTCGGAATGACAATCCTGAGCAACATACTGAGAAATTCAGAATGAAAATTCTGAGTTCAAGAAAACCAAAATTTCAACTTTTCTTAAATCTCAGAGAAATTTAATGAGATTTTAAGAAGTCAAAGATTGAAGATTAAATGCAATAGACTTGCAAAGTTTTTGAGATTTGAGGAAGCGGGAAAGATTTTCAAGATTCCCGCCCTTGTTTTCTGAGTTACCTATAAGTATGTGCTCAGATCATTCGCTCATTTATAAATTTTTACACACGTGGAAAAGGAGGAGCGCTGGAGAATTCAAAGTGAAAAGAATCTACCATATTGAAGAATCTTTCTTGAGTGTTTGAGAAGAAGAGAATCAGAGCTATTATTTACTTGCTGAGAAGTTCAGATTCAGAAGATCAGATCCAGGAGAATCCTGATTGAATATTTAGAGTGAGCATTTGTGTAGAACCATCATTATCTTTCTGAGAAGACTGATTTCAGAATATCGGATTCTAGGAAACCAGATTGAGAATTTGGAGTGAGCATTTGGGTGGAATCATATTTCCTTGTTGAGAAGACTGGTTTTAGAAATTTGGATTCAAGAAATCAGATCGAAGATTCAGAGTGAGTATTTGTGGATCAGCTTAACAAAGTTCTCATTCTTGTGTTTGGATCATTTTTTCTTTAAATAATTCTTGTAAACTGATGGGAGTCAATATAATATTTCCTATCGGTAGATAGAAGGTGTCCAATAGGAGTTTGCACAAGTTGTATTCACTTCTTCATTATAGTGGATTTCCATAGACCCACAAGAGTTGGTATGGAAAGGACATAGGTTCTCTTATTGAGGTCGAAACTTGTAAATCTTGTGAGCCTTTATTTATTTACCTTTCTTGCATTCTTTATTTTCTTACTAAAGGTTGAGAAGGTAATAAATCTTAACAGATTTGAAGGGTTATGTTTCTTAAAGTTTTGAAACTTATAAAAGTTAAACAACTGATTCAACCCCCCCCCCCCTATCAATTGTTATTCGATCCTTGGAACTTCAGTTTCTTGGTGGGAGCTTTAGATACACATGTGCACAAGTTTAGAATCGTATTATGGCTAGTGTCCCTAGGTTGGAAATAGGTCCACCTAGGGGGTTTCCCCTCAGTTAGGCCATGAAGGGTAAGATTTTGTGTTTATGACAAGGTCGGTTTATGTTTTAATTATATTCTAGTGTGTGTAGTTTTATACATCATGGACCATGTTTAATCTATTATAGATAGTTTCCCATTAGCACCATTGGTTTTCATCATGATGATTTATGCATATTTTTATAAGGTATGGTTATTTTGGAAATTTGTGAAATGATAACCTGTTTTCTTTCAAGGTTCCTTTAAACATGTTTTAAACTCCAATTTATGATTTTGTTTTATTTGGGAAAATAAATTGTGATTTTATTTGGAAAAAGATTGTTTTTTTATAATATGGGTGTTTTAAAGTAAATTATTTGGTACTTATTTTATTGAAGAAAACTTGGAAAACCTATTTTTTATCCATATTTTTTAATATAAATGATATAAATTCTGTTTTGAAGTGTTATCCATTGAGTCACTCGGTGGACAACTGCTAGGATTTTATCTCATGCCTATATATATTATAGGTTTAGTAGGTTTATCAGCATAGTAGAAATTTTTATATCATTGGGATTGAGATTTGGTAGAGGTAAATTTAATGTTTAGTATCTTTCATGTTAAGATATTAGTGTTTGGTATATTTTTACTTATTTTAAATTATAGTATACTTTATCTATGTTATATGATTTATTGTTCCTCCATTATTTCTTTTGTTGTTGTATATCTCATTTTATGAAATGTTTGTATTTTCATTCTAAAATTTGTCTATGATTTTTTTTTGTCTAGAAAAATATTTCTCAATGTATTTTTTTTATTCTGGGTGTCTGTTTCTATCTCACAGGGATCGACAATTCCCTTTGGGATAGTGTAAGATTGATTTAGGTGCTGGTTAATATTATGTTCTAGTTCGATTTATTACAATTGGTATGAATGGATTCTTTTCCTTGTTAATATAAGATGTTTGGTAGTTTAGTGGTTGAATTTTTTGAATTCAAGTAGCTTCTCATGGGAGGGTTCTTAATCAGTACCCATCTGAGTAAATTCTTTTGTTACTAAGGTTGTCAAAGATTATTTTTTTCCTGAGTACAAGCCCAGTCAATTGATTTTATGAGACTTTTTGTATTTTTTTAGAGTATTTTGTGGTTTGAAGATTTCACAAGATGTATAGAGAAGCACCATGTTATAGACTATATCTTGAGATATATTCATATGGATCATTTTTTCTGGATATGGGTCAGAATATAATACATAGTCTGTTGAGCTAAAACTAGTTGTTTTCTAGTAGACTTCACACAATTGACACACATTTTTTCAAACCATGGGGATAAACCATGCGTGACTGTTATTTCTTGTAATTTTTTTATATTCATTCTTATTGTGTTGGGATTATCTTCCTTTATCTTTCCTTTGGTTCATTCTAATTTTGGTTGTTTTATATTCAGAAATTTTTTAGGGTTTTAGTTGGGTGATGTTTTAAAATCAAAACATTGGTTTATTTTAAAAAGAGTTTTAAAAATTTTTCTAATCATTTCTCGAATTTTTTGAATGGAACATTATTTTTATATAAATGTGTAGTTATTTCTCAAAATGTTTTAAATTCAAAGTTTTATTTAGTTTTTTGTGTTTTTGAAATATTTTGAATTTAAAATTAATGAATGATTTTTGAAAATATTGTGTTCTTTTGGTGAAAGGGTTAGTGTCTTAATTATTCATAATTTTTTCTTGTGCTGTTAATAAATTATAATTGTAATATTTAAATGAGTTAAGTGTGAAATTTTTTATAATTGCATTTTTAAATATTTCAATTATTGGACCATTTTATTTATATGTTTCCAAGTTGGTGTAGACATTGTAATGAAGAATGAAAATTCTTTTAGAAATTAAATTATATTAAAACCCTCTTGGTTCAAGAGTTCAATTTATTTTTATAAAGAAATCAAGGAATTTGTTTTCTCATTTGGGTTTTATTTAGTATTGTATTTTTACTTTTCTAAAATGGTGTGTTGAGGCTATTTAATATTTTTTTATTTCATATTGTGAGACATTACTTCTGATGTTTTTTTGATGAGTTATTTTCCCTTATTTGTGGAGTACGTCCCCATTTAGATTTAATGGACTCTTTGGTTGATCATTTTTCTCTTAGGAAAATTATTCCGTTATCCCCAGTCTCAAGGATTTATGTTATTCTTATCTTTTACCAACATTGGGATTCTGTTTGAGGTTTTCATAGAATGAATCCTTCTCATTTATTATGGAGATCTGATTCTTAGAAATAAATGATAGTGTTAAAGGGGATTGAAGATATCTCCATCCAGCTTGAACTTCCAGAATCACTCAAGATTTAGTTTGCAGCCTTCATACTCATGTATCTTGGTTGGAAGTGGTGGAAGTATATTACCCAGGTAAATCAATAGAAGGTTCTTTCCTAGTAAGATTTTAAGGCATAGATAATTCATTAATTATTTACAAATTTAGGGAATTTAATAAGGGATATAGAATATATTCATTTCCATTAAAGTGATAAAATGGTGTGGTTATATGCCTTCCATTATATCAATTTATTACCATATCATCCTAATATATCCAAGGATTAGTTTTTAATTGATTTGTTTTTTTGGAAGGACTTTGAAATATTTTTTCATAGTATTTGTTTCCTATTATCCATGTATTTGATGAAATGTTCTTAATTCATGTTGTCAAGGTTAAATATTGCTTGGTTGGAGAACTATATGTGTTGGATATTTTTTCCACCTAGGTGTGATGTAGTAAGCTCTAATAAGGTAAAAAGTAATCATACCAAGTCATACCCTATGAGGAGTTTCATTAAAAATATCTTGCATTTCCTCCCACCTTCTTTATATAAAAGGAATATATTTTTTCCTTACAATTATAGAAATTCGGGTCATACAAGGAGAACTTTAAAGAAAATCCCTAAATTTTATAATTCTTGTGGCCATCTTAGTCATTTTTAGAGGTTATACTAGGTTTTTCTATATCTCTTCATGATCAAGGATCATCTCATAAGGGAATTGAATCATAGTATGAAGATTCACGACAATTGGGATCCATCCATAGGCATCAGAGTGAATCTTTTCACACAAAAGAGGAGATACCAATGAAAGTTGATATTGGTCCAGCTTGTTGTACTTGATGTCATAGTAATGACCATTTGAGATTTAATCTGAGGGAAATTCCAATATATTGGGGAGAGAACCATTATTGAATTTAGCATGTTAAATGGTTGTCCTTTCTTACAATGGGAATTATTTCACAAGTCCTTATAGACTCTGAAAGAGATTTTAGTCTCCTTTATCTTGAACATTCTTCTTTGTGATGTAATAAAATAAGCATATTCTTTCCATAATATATTTCTTGGGTTTTCTCAAACTATTAATTTATGTGTCATATCAACCATTCGGTTCTTATTTGGGGGAATTTGGAATGTGGAAGATTATATGGTGGGTTTTCATGTATTCTTGGGAAAAATTATCTATGAAAGGATGAAAATTTACCTCTTTGAGTGGACATAATATGAGTTATCCTTTATTTGTGCATGGGTTATTTGGATATTATCCATTTGTGTTCTTTTTATCTATTAATATATTTTTAAATCCCAAATGGAATTATTTTTATTTTTGAAATCCTTATGCCTCAGTGGTAGTTTCTCTTCACTTTTCTCGTTGCGATGTGAATCTTGTGTTGGCCTGGTGGTTATAATCAATTATTTTACATAGGAAATACTAGGTAAGTTTTGGGTTGATCAAGATGATATTTTTATGATGATATTATGTTTCATTTGTAATTACCAGAAGTCGGTGTTTCCAGAATGCGATATCTGGATATAATCAATTTAACAAAACTAGAATATATAGTTCTCAATGAGGCATGGATATACTAGTTTCATTTTTAAGTGTTATCTATTATTTTTTATTTTGGTGATTGATTTGTTGATGTTTTTAGAAATTGTTTTTTAAGAATAACACATGAAGAATATTCTTTAGAGGGGTTATCATCCTTTTTGAAATAATATCTCTAATATTCTTTGGAAGTGTTGTTTTGTGAATCTAGACATTAGGGGAATTTTATTTTGATCACAGTTATTTATTGGAATTTCTCATTATCTATTTTAGTTTCCTTATAATTGAGTTGGTAATTTTGAGTTTATCATGTGTTTGGGTGGTTTTGTAGTCCTAAACATTTTTTTCTCATGACATCTTTTCTCTATTATCTTGATTGAACATTGTCTATGAATATTTCTAGGGGGTTGAAAGTATTATGGTAGGAATAATTGTCACATAATGAGTTTAACATAAAATATTTTTTTATTATTTGTGTTTTTATGAGATGCTAGAGTGGATATAGGGACTCTAGGATGTTTATAGTGGGTTTATACCTGAACCGACATACTTTGGAGCTACAGGCAGTCCACTGGATTGATGCTGAGAGACACTAACCTTTCGGTGGATGGTGGCATTGGATACAACATCCTAATATATCCAAATTCCCCCTAGTGGGTTCCCACCAAACTTCTGGTTGGAGGGGAAGATTTTAAGAATTATTCCTATACACTCCAACTATTCGGAGACCCATTAGCTAGTAGGTGGCAGCCACAAGTTCACTAGTGGCACCAATATACTTAGAAATTGATAGGGAATTTTATGTCTTTTTTATCTAGAACTCTTATTTTTTTTATTTTTTGTCCTACCATGAACTTTCACTGATTCATACAAACTATGTGGATTTCCTATGGTCATTTTGGACTCCTCAACCTGAATTCTTTATTGATCTATGTGTCTTTCATCATGGTGGTTCCCAATCAATAAGTATTTCTCCATTTTTATCATGGATCCTCATATTCATTGTTCTATTCTTACCCAACGGATTTGGAAGGCATGTGATTTTATTGGATCCATGTTTTCTAATCAGGATTCATGTATCTAGGTACCTTATTCTCATTTCATAAATCTAGTTTTCTCTTTTTCTTGTAGATTACTTTAGATTCTTGAGATTTTGAGTATTCTAAGGCATGTGTCCCAATAATCTCCCATTAAAATTTAATCTATTATTTCTTGTTCTTTCATAAATGAAATAATTGTTTTTCTATTATACATAGTATTTTTTATCAAAGATTTATGATTTATTGAGATTCTAATAAATATGTAAAAGGCAGAATTTTTATATGATTTGTTGTGAAAACCATTTTAAAGTAATATACACTTATTTTTTTAATTGAAATGTCTGATTGGTTCTTGATAAATGTATTTGAGATGTTTATTACAACTACTTAAAATATTATTGTAATTTTTTTTCTTTGTTGTGTTTGAATATTTTTGAGAGAATTCTTTGAAAACTATAATTTATTAAAGTGCTATGATTTATAAATGGTGTTAATTTAATTTGAATGTGTTGGTATCCTGATTGGAATGTGAAAAGGCATGGTTATCACTATAAATGATTTATTGGAAAATGTAAAATCAATGACATAATGATTTACAAGTAATGAAAATTATGGATATTTGAATGACTGTAATTAAATTTCCCTTTGATGGAAGTTGAATTTAATTGATATTCTTGACAAAGGTAATGTTCTTATTTCATGTTCAAAGGCATGAGTAATAATTATTATTGATTTCAAATGTGATGATGTGATATTATATAAGGAATAATATTATATTAAAAATATATAACTGAATATAAATGTCAGGGGAAATCCTAGTTTTCTTAGTGGGAGGTCTAGGAACACATGTGCACTAGTTTATAATCATGCACTAGCTAGTTTATCTAGGTGAGAATTATGTTTACCCAGGGGGTTTTCCCTCGATTAGGTCTGAAAGGGGAGGGCCAGGTATTTTTCATGATGTCAACTGATGTGTTGATTTTATTATGTAACACTGTATTTTCAACATCAATGAACATATTGAATCTATTCTATAATGTTTCCCTATATCAACTTAGGTTTCCATTATGAATATTTAGGTGTATTTTGTCAAGGTATGGTTATTTTGGAAATTTTGGAAATGATGAATTATTTCCTACAAGGTTCCTTAAAAACTATATTAAGATAAAATTTTGGAATTTTTTTATTTGGGAAAATAAATTGTGGATTTATTTGGAAAAGTATTTGTTTTTTTGAAATCTTATATTTTAAAGAAAATTATTTGACAATTATTTTATTAAATAAAAACTGAGAAAATATATTTTGTATCCTTATTTCCAAACCTACATGATATGGATTATCTTTTAAATTGTTTATTATGTTACTCAGAATGTCGATACCTACTTGGATTTTAACTCATGACTATATATATTATAGGTTTAGTGGGTTTCCATGAATAATGGATATTCTTATAATATTGGATTTGAGCTTTGGTTGAGGTGCATGTAGTGTTTAATTTCTTTCCCCTCAATATATTGATGTTTGGTATCCTTTTCCTTTTTTTTCAGTTGTATCAGTTGTCATCTATGTTATCTTTATTATTGTTATTACATTGTTTCTTTTACAATAGGTTATCCTTGTTTATTCATTGTTGGGATTTTTATTCCACTATTTATGTTTTTTTGTTTATTATTATTAGAAAAAATCACTAAAAATGTGTTCTTGTTGATTCCACGTGCTTGGAACCATCCCATGGGAATTAGGAATTCCATTTGGTCCAATGGAATATTGATTTGGGTGCTGGTTTAGATGGTGTTATAGGTCTCTTTGTTACACTGTCACTCATCATAGCATTTTAATTCCAGAAGTCCATTAGTAGGACATTACTAAAAAGTTAACTTATCAAGAATGATATCTAATTCCAAATCACCCTTATGATTCATACAAGGATGAATCTATAACAATCCTCCAAGTATCACGACTTTTTTCAATCCTTACCTTATCATACATAACATCTAATCATTCCTAAATGCATATTTTTATCAAAACCATTACAACGATATTTTAATATTGTCAATAAATCAATTAAAAATCATTAAGGGTTAAATAATATCTATTTTTTATTTTTATTGATAATATATCCTTAATTACAACTTCATAAAATCTAATTTATATTATAGAATAAATAAAATATAGATTTAAAGTGACCTCTTTGATGAGGATAGGCTTCGTTGGAGAGTGTCTCCCTCTAGAGCCCGATGGTGGTTAGTTCTTCTAAATATCGACCTAATACTATCTTGAAATGGCAGGATATTTTCTTCATTCAAGGTGATTTGATTCGTATAAACATTCCTTGAGTAGTTTTTTCCTTCACGGATGAAGCGGGGTGGACAAGTTTCGAAGGCATTGAGCACTAGTGATTTTGGTGAGGGTTACTTCTATCTCTACAAAGAAGGAATTGATGGTCTGATTCGTCGGAAGGGTAGTGTTGTGCATATAAAGGTAGACTAAATTAAATTTCAATGTTGATCCAATTGGTTAAGAACTCTAAAATTGTGAGGATTATTCTTTTGACATTCTCCAAACTGTATAAACTGGAGGATTTAGTTATGATTATTTTTAAAATTTGGGGCTTTGATACATGGAAATGTGTTTTAGTGGGCCATGTATTCTTTAATTTGGTCTTCCCCAATGATGAGATGAAGAATAAGGCATTGTGTATGGATCTATTTCCATCAAATTTTTGGGCTTTAATACATGGAAATCTGTTTTTCTGGATCCCAAGGATTCATTATATTGTTTCTATCATAATTGGGGTACCAATCAAACTGGATAAATAAATATAAATTTCTTGGTTTGAACATTTTTCTCACTTCCTGGGGGAGGTGGATCTTGGTTCCACACTTGTTGATACTATTTTCCTCTCTACCAAATCTGATGAAATTGTGTTAAATATTGAGTATGAGGGAAGTACAAGATTCATTTTAGACTTAAATTTCATCAGATATGATTTATCATCCTATAAACGATCTCTGTTTTGTGATTTTTTAGATAGAAGGCATGATGAATCAACAAGATTCAAGAAGTATCAGTAAGAAAAATGAAGGCAATTTAAGCACACTGATTCTCTAAATGTTCAAGGGGTATTAAGGAATGAAGTTGGAAACTCTAATATATTTATTCAGACTACATAGTGTGTTAATTCACCTAGGGTGAAAGGTGATGCTGTTAGTTCCTTAGACACATTTTAATGAATATTATTTGCTTTTGATGCTAATTCTTCACAGATGAAACCAATTAGAGATAATTCGGTACACGTTGAGGAAACCTCTTTTCCCAATCAATCTTGGGCTATAATAGCAGCATAAGACGAAAAGAAGGATTCTTCTGATGATGATGCCATATATGAATCTGAAAATTTAATACAAGAGTATGTTGATAAGGACTGGTTTTGGGAGAAAGCTCTTCAAACCTATAATAGGAAGGGAAAGTGTAGGGTGGTGACCCCCATGGAAACAATAATGCAGTGCAACTCTACACTTGAGCATGACACTACACTCATTGAGAGCCTGAGAAAATCCTCATCTAAGATTTATATAGATGAAAACGGTTTTTAGATTGTTCTATATAGGAACTACAACAATATATGTGAGCCTATAAAGCATATCACTATGCCTCTCTCTATAGTATATTTACAAAAAATTTCTATGTTCTTAAATAACTCTTCTAATGTTTTAATAAGATAACTTGGAGGTTAATGGATTTTCATCAACTGTCCTTTTATTTAAGTACTTCCTTTGCAATAATCCTTTTCATTTTCAATTGAATATGTATCCATGAGTTTATAATCATTACTTTACTATCCAAATGATTCATTATTAATGAAATTATACCTTTAATTATAATAAGTTTCATTCCATAAACTGTTATAGAAACCCATAATGTTGCCAAAATCTTTCTTTGAATTTCCTTTCCATACATTTATGTTGTTAATATCCAATATTACTTTCATTCAAGGGTATTCATATATACGACCTTACTTCATTTATTGGTAACTTCTATGTTTTAAACCTACATTCCCTACTTATGGGTTAAAATTAAGAAATGCATTCTTAAGATATATATTCTTTGTAGTGCACATAAAGTTAGACATATGAACGATGCACCCTGATATCACTCAAATTCATTGGGTAAAGAATTAATCTCAATAGATGAAATGTTTATGATACCTTGTCAATAATACATTGTAATTTTTATGATACGTCAGTAAAAAAATGGTAATTTGTTTTATTACACCTTAGTGATCAACCTTGGTGATATACTTATGAATGTCTCATTTTTATGTTATAGACACATTTCTATGCCATGCCTTATATATTATTCTCTTAGGTTATGAATTATATTTTATATATGATAACCTGTCAAGTTCAATTTACATTATTTATCCCTTATTAGGATTTAGGATCACCCTTTTCTATTGATACATGTCCCCAAGAAATCATATATTGTGTGGTTACCTAAGATGGATTTTTAATGGAGTCTTTCCTAAGGATTAAATAATGTTTATTTTTTTTTTGATTTGTGTACTTCATATATTATATATCCAGTTTCCCAAAAAACAAATATCAAAATATTCTTGGAAGTTATTAATGAAATATTTTTTAATTTAATTTTGTTCAAATTTATATATGAAAATGGGGGTCTCCATAAATAGTTCACACCAAACACATGGGTTTCCCCATTAATGATTGAAAGTAGAGGGTGGCCACAATACCTAGGGGCCTTCATGCCATGAAGGGTGTTGGGCATATGGATTCACATTGTGAATGGGGTATATAATTCCTTAAACTTTTTAAAAGAGTGATTTTTACCACAATCCTTGGTCACACTTATGAATTTTAAGGTGACTATGGGATTCATACCAAAACTCTCTTGGTCACACTACGATTATGGTCAGTATATGTTTTTTGGTGGGGGTGGTTCCTTATTTTTTTTATTGATGGGAACCTCAGGTTTTGAGGGGTTGGGGGTTTTAGGGATGGTCATTGTTGTCTATTTCCTCCCTAGTTCATTTTCCCTTTGATCCCACTTGATAGGGGAGGGTTTTTGGTGTGATCTAATGATGGTTTTGTGGTGATATTGTCCTTTTTTCGTATTATTTTTTTCCTCATTACCATAAATTTGATTTTGTTTTGTTTTTTATTAGGTTTTAGTGTTTATTCCACTAAATCATGGTGGAATATATTATGGATGAAGGGTATTTTATGTGTAGTGAAGAGAGGGGTACTTAGAAGGTTAACCACACACAGTTCATTTAGGTTTTGGTTCTATGATGATGCACAGTGAGTTTTCCATTGAACATGAATCCATGGTTTAAACTATATAATAAATTATAATTGTTATAATAAATTATTTATGTTGTGTTTCATGATTTAGGTTCACGGTCAGAGTGACAATATTGGATGAGGAATGTACGGGCTTAGCCATGGGCATGAAGAGATCAAAGAGAATGGTAAAGGCATAACTGAGGTAGGAGATCCATTTAATGTAAGAAAATATGCCTATTTATACATGTTTTCCTACTATATTCATTTTTCATGGGATTGGGTCGAACGCGTAGTGATTGGGGTGCCTTTATGAATATATAATATGGTTTTCAAACTCTTATTCTTGGGATGAGTGTTGTTCATGCCTTCGGTGAGCTGGGATCACCTGGAGACTATATCACCATGGCGTGGGGATGTTAGTTGAGATGACATGAGGCCTTGGGTAGGTTTCTAGGAACAAGTGTTGATACTAGTATCATTGTACCCTAGGGTTTTTTAGATATTATAGTGAGGCTATGGAATTATGGCAGAAGGTGATACAGTTTTACATACCACTCTTGACAAGTACCACCCTCTTTTGGGTGGTATGGGGCTCTATGTGCATTGTTATCATATATTTTCCTTTATTATTAGATGATGTTTCACCAAGAGGGTTTTATTTAAGGCTATGGGCCAAGATATCTCCATTAAGATATATGATATGACACCTAGGTGCAAGTCTTGGGAGATGTTTAGTACTTGGAAATGGGTTTCCAAGGTGATTAGATATTGATTTCTGGGGATAGTCCGTAGGTAGTGGGACAAAAATTAATGTGGATATAACATGTCTTTACATCTAGGTTATAGGATCCTTCTAGAAGATTTCTCACCCATATGTGATTGGTGAGAGATATAATCAATGAGATGAGAGGATGATGGGTCTGGAGGACCCAGTGGGTGTCCTGATAGGCTAGATGATACATGTTAAAGACAAGGGGATATGTTTTAGAGACTAAAGCTCATGTGATGAGTTGGTGAGATATGTGATGGGTTAAGGGATATTGTTTCTTTTTTTATAGGGGATGAATATCAGCGAGGGATATGATCCTAAGTCTTTGGACTTCTATGAGTGATATAGTACTGGCTAGATTTCCATAAGATGGAGTTGTTGTTGTGCAACAAGTCTTGGATAATCATGGGCGAAATTTGAGTCTTGAGAACTATGTAATATGGATGAGTGATATGGGATATAGAATTCCTACCATGAGTGATATGGTACTGGTTGGTCGTCTATGAGTGGTATGGGGTCCTAGATATCACATAACGTAATTATATGTCTAACTGTTAGAGTGAGACAAAGTCAAGGGTGAGATGATATGTGAGATTGGATGACATGATCACCAAGATTGAGATGAGTTTCAGATATGACTTAGGATCTGATGGATAGAACCTACCATGAGTGTGATAGAAGAGGTTGAGCATTGGATGCGATACCTTCCCAGTGGGAGGGGTTGGTCAGGATGTTTGGTATATGATTTTATTCCAAGAGCATAAGAAATCAAGACTTGGATGATACCCTACCTTGATTCCTTATGTACGAGATAGGTTGTACGGACTATGGAAATAGATAATGATGGTATTATAGTATAGCTCCGAAGTTTCAATGATCTGGTGTTTTGGGGGTCTGGTTAGAACTTGATTATAAGATTCATAGAATGTTTTTGTGGCCTAGTTAGCACCCATCATCCCATGAGATTGTATGAAATTTTTATATTTCTCATGTATACACATATATGAAGATGTATACTTGGATAACATGGTAATAACTGACTAATATGTATTTATCACACCCCGAATAGTAACCGCTATGCACATACATACCTTTTGTCTATTTTCATATCAAATCATTGGAGTCACACTGGATCAGGTTGATGAATCTCAATGGTTATGTGGATATATGGTTGATGAGGACTGAGGATGATAGTAGGTCAGTGTGTGTATTTTTATTCTTTTTTTATTGGTATATGTGATTTTTTAATGGGTTATTATTTATGATCATAGGTGACCATGAGTTAATGTGATTTTATTCTCATACATGGTATATTTTATATAGGATTGTGTTTATTTGGTTCTACATAATATTATTTCGATGGATATTGATTTTTGGTTATTTTTGCAGTTTTTTTATGACTCCCATTCAAGGGAATATTCGACCCACATTTTGGATTAGTCCTTCATTACTGGTCAGCAACCTCTTACTTAGGAGGAGGCATGTTTAAGGCTACGTGGAACTCTAGCATTGATGGTGGTTCTAGGGTAGGGTGCCATAATGTGGTATCATAACATTTGTTTTGTTTTAATATTTGGAGGGATGATATAAAGGTGGTATAGGAATATTTTATAGATTTTTAGGGAACATATATTAGTTATTCATGAACACATTTCTGGTGGGTTGTACTGGTTAATAAGGGTATGAGATTATTTTTCTTAGTTTATGCTATTATAGATGAGATGTTTATTGAATTTGATGGGTTTAATGGATTTTTTTATTTATGTATTTAGATATCATCATATCATAATGTATACCTTGTTCAAGAAACATATTTGGAATGTATTAATAACATGACATATGTTTACTAATGTGTGGTGGGATTTGGGATTATGAGGGTTTATATATTTAAAATTACATCAAAAATTCATATGGAGTTTACCCATATGACAATTTGGTGAACTTCTACTCATCTAAACCATGGTATTTCCATTAATGGATGGTCATGTGGATCTTGGTGCATGATATTATCTAGAGACAGTTACATAGTGTATTTTTCATGGGATGTGTAGGGACCCATAGTGGATTGGAAAATGAATTAAATGCTTTGATAATAAAAACATGATGGGCTCAATATAGGAATGTTATTTCTGAGGAATGATATGAGGATGGGAATGGGTTATCTTGAGAATGTGGATTTAGTTACTTAATGTTGAAATAAAAACCCATATGGAATTTTACCATATAAATTCTTGGGGACACTCTAGTTAACCAAACAAGGATATTGAGAAAGGCATGAGAAATTCCATGGGCTTTCATAATTTCAATCTCAAGCAGTGTCTCTAGTATCAAGGATAGTTTCGAATGGCACGGATACTTGTATTCCTTATCCCATTGTTTCTAGTTTTCCTTTTAGGTAGTGTGGATGGACGATCATGGTTCTATAATGGTTCACATGTGGAAAGTGATATTTTGGTTATCCTTGGAATTATTTAGATTCCTTGGACTATTAGAATGAGCATGAAATGTATGAGGGGAAATATTGGTTGGTTAGGATTATGAGCTAGTGTTATATGGGATGCGAATTATGGGAGTGTGATTCTAGTTGTGCAATTTGGTTTTACCAAGGCATTGAACCATTATGTTTGGGTGAGAATCTGTAACATTAAATCTGAGAACCAGTGAGGGGGTTATCATTGGATTAAATTTCCATGATAAGGAGGGTGAGTGTTGGAATGGTTCTTTTTGAAAAAGTATCAGTGTGTGAGTGTAGGTGTGTGTTGGGTAGACATGGTGCCTTGTTGTGTTATGATAGGTGAACAAACTTTGTGTAGGTCTGTTGAGATTTTTTTGGGTGTGGATGTACTCGTGTAATGTTGTAATGGTATTGTGGTGGTGAGATCCTCATGATTGTGTTGACTTAGGTTTTTTGGCCTTGATAGGGGTGTTTTATAGGAGGATTGGTGTTGGGGCCCATTTGGGTCTATGTTTGTAGAGTGATGTATGTTAATGTACATGGTGGGGAGTGAACCATTTGCTATTTTAGGATGAGATTCTCAATAATATAAGAATAAGTGGTTTTTGGTGCTCATTTTAGCACTCAAGCATGAGTGGTACAACTACGTCAATTAATTTTGTACAAAAATGGATGGAGTGTGGGTAATAGGGTTCATGTTTCAGTTTAATGATATGAAAATATTGATATCCCTATATAGGGGTGCATCATATCAGTCATGAGTTAATGGACCTCTTTTAAATGCAGTTTGGGTGTGGTGTGACTCCTCATTGGATGGTCTGGATGGAATTGGAATTTCAGTGTGTGCTAATATCTGCTAACATCTAGTTCCTTAGGTAATACTAGGTTTGAAGTTTGGATATAGCGTCAGCTGATGTCAATTTTTTTGAATCAATATCATGGTGGTTTCAATGTTGTTAGAGAGTGACCTGGATTAGATTTGGTAGTTATTAGGGTGAGATAATGATAACTAGTGTGGTTGGTGGTGATCTAACCAATGAGTTACATAAAGAGTTGGGTTTATAATTCAGTGTGGGTGTTTAGACAGTCACATGAGGCCTATAAGAGTCTAAGAATAATGATCTGGTGACAAGGTGTGGTAGTGCATTGACATTTTAGGTTGAGTACTTTTATAAAATTACATCTTGGAGAGGGTTTAATTATATTTTAAAGAAGAATCATATTTGGTGAGGTGGAAACTACATTAGTCGATTTTTTTTGAAATTTAATTGGACAGTCGATGGACCCTTGAATGTGTATTTTTAGTGGGCTATTCTTTTGTGGGGAGAACCATGGATCAGAGTTGGCCTTTGTGAATAGAGTGTTATAGTGATAAGAACCATATGTTGAGTCTAAATCAGTTAATAAAACTATGGTGTATCAATATAGATGGGTGTCATTGGTGTCATCTCATTGTTGGCACTGGTGGAATGTGGGGGGATTGATTTTTGGTTAATGGGGTGCTTCTATATTTGGAGATGTGCAATATAAGAATTTTAGGAGTTTAGAGGTGGGAAATAGTAATTTTTTAGGGAATTAACAATCCAGGTAGGCCCTGGTTGTGTATAGATAACTGTTATATGCTTCTCGACGATGATAATCCCTATGGTGGGGAGATCATAATGACCCCATGTCATTACAAGTTGTATATTCCTAAAGAAATTTTATGTTTTCTGTTTGGTGAGAGGATTTTTTAATTTTTTGAACTCAAATTGGGATTTTGAGTGTTAGGAAATCCTTAAAATATTTTTTTGGAGGAAAAAACAAGGCCCAATTAGTGTTTTGAGTTCTTGATGAAGTGATAGAGCAAGACTGAGAGGTTTTCCAAAATGTTATTGGTGGTGAAGTTCATTCCACAATCCATGAGTCATACTGAAAATGGTTATAAGTAGAGGGAGGACCCTCTATCTGGTGGAATTTATACTATAAAGTGTGTCATGTTTAAAAATTAACACAAGAACTCTCCTGGTCAGACTGAGAATGAGGCTTAGATGTGTTTTTAAATGAGGATAATTTCAACTTTTAATGTTTGGGGGCCTTTCGGTTTTGATGGGTTAAGTGCACTGGGGGGGTCTATTTTTTTCTGGAATTTTCATCATTCATCCTCTATTTAATCCCCATTGATAGGGGATGGTTTTTGGTGTTATATGATGGTGGTTTGAGGTGAGATCATTCATTATTTTTTTCTCTTTAATTACCCTTACTATTCCTTTGATTTTGATTCATATTTGTGGTAGGGTTACAATGTCGATTCTACCGGATCATGATGGAATCAACTGAGGATGAGGGGGGGGGGATTCATTTGTGGCCATTATAGGATCACCCAAAAAGTTTATTTCATGTCATTCAATGCGGTTTTGGTATAGAAATGATGTACACTGGGCTTTTCATCAAATATGCTTCATTGGTTTAAATTAAATAACTAATTATAATTGTTATAATTAATTTTTTTGTTGCCTGATATAGGATCTTGGGTGGCAGTACAAGCTTGGAAGATGTAGAGATGGGCTTCATCGAGGGTGTGCAGAGATAAATGAGGATGGAAACTCTTTGGCGGATATAAGTGGCCCCTTTATATGTCTATTTATAATTTATTATTTATTACTTATTTATTTCTTATATTTACTCATTATTTATTTATTAATTTTTTATTACCATGAATATTTCATCTCATGTCATGCATGCATATTCATATATGCCATTCAAAAATGCAACATATATATGTGTTGGGTAAGATTTGAACCTCTTACCTCTTGGCTATTCTATTAAGACTTTACCACTCCAGTAAGTTATTCATGTAGCGAGTAAACAAAATTTAATATACTTATTTATATAGATAAAAAATAAAAATAGTAAATAACAATGATAAGTAATATAAAAATCAAATAATCCATAAGAAATATATACAAATTCAATAATTAGTAATTATTAATTAATAAATAATAAATAATAAATAATAAATAATAAATAATAAATAATAATTAATGATTAATGAGTAAATAATAATAAATAATAATAAATAAATAAATAAATAAATAATGAATAAATAATAATAAATAAATAATAAATAATAGATATTAAATAATTAATAATAAATAAATAATATATAATAAATAAATAACAAATATGTAAACAATAAATAAATAAATAAACAATAAAAAACAATTAAATATGAGTTAAATAACTAATAATTATTAAATAATAAATAATTAATAATTAATAATTAATAATTAATAATTAATAAAAAATAATTAATAATTAATAATTAATAATTAGTAATTAATAAATTAATAATTAATAATTAAAAAATAAATAAAAAATAAAAAATTAATAATTAATAATTAATAATTAATAAAAATAATAATTAATAATTAATAATAAATAATAAATAAATAGTAAATAAATAATAAATAATAAATAATAAATAATAAATAATAAATAATAAATAATGAAAAACTAATAAATAAATAATAAATAATACGTCGATTATAAATTAATAATAAATAAAAATTTCGTAATAAATAATAAATTGATAATTAATTAAATATAACTTGTAATAATATATAATAAATATCTATAAATATCTATAAATATATATGCATATAATAAAATATACAAAAATATACCCATTTATGTTACATAAATATATATAAATATACACATATATATAATTGTATGTTAATATATATATATACATAAATATTAATATTTATATATCTACCAATACAAGATTTAAAAATACCTAAACATAAATATATATAAATTTTTAAAAATCCATATAAATATAGATAAATATTCATATATATATATTAAAGATAATAAATCACCAAAAGAGGGAAAATCACAAGAGTTGCATCACCATCAAATCAATAAAAATGAAAATCCAAGGAATAAAATCTTAAACGACCTAATAAGGATATGAAGACACTGTTAAACAAAGTTGAAATCTCATGGAATGTTCAAAAATCATGGTATCCCAAAAAAAACTAAATTTTGGAGGCCTTTCAAAGCTTTATTTACCTTTCAAAAATATTGAACACGGTCCCCCAATCAACATGATGTAGAACTCATCACAAGATCTTATTTGATATATGGTAGAGCTAAAACAAACACACGAATCAAAAGATATGGCCAATTAAAGTTAATGTTGAATTTTCAACTTCTTTTAAAACTTTAATAAATTTTATTTCATTTATTTTTACCAAATTATTATCTATTTTATTTGTATCTTATTTTATAAGCTTTGATTTAATTTTTTATATAGCTAAAATAGACACTCAGATCAAAAGTTATGGTCATTTGATGCTGAAGTCTGATTTTCAGCTTATCTAAGAATTAGTTTAAGTTTCAAATAACTATTAAATAATAATTTTAAATAACTAAAAATTAAACTGTCACGACCCATCCTCGGGACCCGTGCTGTGACTACCCCAAGCCCGCCTCCCATAGGCCAGGGGCTAGCGACTAGCACCAAGGCGTAAATCCCGACAAAAAGGGGAAGTCATTGCCTTTATAAAGTAAAGAAACAAACAGAGTAAGCCAGCAGAAGTAAATACTAAGTAAAACTGGGTATAATAGTAAGTGCGGAAAAGTAGTGGGCCAGAATAAAAACCCAAACAGAAAGTAAAATACAACTGGAAAGGAAGTACAATGACTGAAAAGTAAAGCAGCAACGCCGAGCCGTCCACTGGAAATCCCACCTGAAGGGTGGGTACAGATAACCTCCTCAGCTCCTCAGGTCCAGCCGTCCGCTCTATGTACGTCCCGCCCAGTGGTCCACCTCCAGGTACCAACTTGCTCCACAATCCTCAACCACGATCATCACTATCCATCGTCTGCATCCAACAAAATGTAGTGCAGGCATAGCCCATGCAAGGGTGAGTATATGCTACTCAGTAGGGACCTCGAGACCCCTGAAGGTCTCCCAGAATCCACAAAGGATAATCCACAAAGGAAAGATACAATCACAAAGTAACATCCAACACTACTTAGGTATATGCCTATACATATACCTAAGTCATCAATTTCAGTTTGACTCCAACAACCGAGCCCAAGTTCGATCACGTCCACATAGGAGTACAACCCAATCCACACAGGATAACACAACCCAATCCACATAGGAAAGTAAGTCAATCATATCGAAGATATTAATTGAAAGTCAAGACTCATCTCAAACAGGTATACTTATTCGTAAGACAAAAGAGATGATCAGATGTAGCCACTGATTCATCTAAGCAGTTGGACCCACACAGGATCGATAGGTACTAGCCCCCGCAATGACCCACACAGGGTCGATAGGTATTAACCCCCGCAATGACCCACACAGGATCTAACCCACCCAGGATCGGTATGTGCTGGCCCACACAGGACTGCTGAGCGCTGACCCACACAGGATCTGACCCACATAGGATCGGTAAGCCCTGATCCACATAGGATCGCTAAGTGCTGTAGTCGTCTCTGTCGAACTCACGGAGGATTTCTGTACAGTCTTCATCGTCGTCGCAGTCGCAGCCAGCTCTAGGGTTCCTGCACACAACATGATCGTTTTCGGGAGGGTTCGCTCCACGAGCCAAGGGGGTCGATACATCAACTAACATGTAGTCCAGAGTTGATATATCCCAAAGTTCCATCTCGACAAAAGAAACTCAACGCGATAGACGGCGCATCAATCGGACGCCCGGTCTGAGAGTTATTGGCTTTTTCGTTCCAGGGGCCCGGTTGGGTTTTAAGACAAAACCAACCCGAACACACTCCAAATACATCCAAACCTCGAGCAGAGTAATCCAAAAGTCCATATCACTAAGAGGAATCCAACAAAGTCGATGGCACGTCAATTGGACGTCCGGAGCTCAAGTTATAAGCATTTCCGCTCCGAGGGCCCGGTTGGTTTCATGTTCAAACCAACCCGGACGTACACAATGTTCTTTTAAACCTTACGTTTAATATACCAAAACGACCGTCTCGATCCAAGGATCTCATCACAACTGACGGTGCATCGATCAGAGGTCCGTAGCCCAAGAGATTGGCAAAAGAACGAACATGTCTGTTTTTAGGGGGTTTTGGGCCCGAACCGACCCGACCCGAGACCCCCTGGGTCGGCCCGAACCGGGTCTGGGTCCGGCCCATTAGGGCGTGACCCAGCCCGGTGGGCGTGTCCCTGCCCAGCCGGCGAGGCCCGGCCCATGCGGCGCGGCGCGACCCGTCCTGGGCGGCCCGGCCCGTTGCAACTGGTCCGGCTTGGGTGGCCGGTTGGCCCGGCGCGGGCGCTCCCCGCACGGCCAGCTCAGTGCTGGCCGAGCCATTGAGGGAAGGGGGGGTGGCTGCCCCAATTGATGGAAACCGAAACCCCCATGTGGGGGGAAGCGCCTTGCCAGCCGGGGGTTACGACCCCTGGTCTTTCCTCCAAAACGGTCGGCCCGGTCCGGCCTGCTGGTGCTGCTGCCGCAGGACCGCCGCGGTCCCGCCCCTCCGAGGTGCCTATGGCCGGCGGTTCTGGATGCCCCGCCTTACTCTGCCACGGCCCCTCTTTGGTCGCGGTCTCTTCATGGTTCTCCGGCGCAGCGCGACGGCGCCGCGGCTTTTTTCGACCTCAACGGGGCGGCGCGACGATGTCGCGCTTCTTCGCCCGTTCTTCACTGTTTCAGCGCGGTGTCGTTGCACCGCGTTGCCTTTGCTCGTACCGCAAAAAGAACATCATAAAAGGGGGAGGAGGGTCGGCCATGTTCGTTCAGTCCAGCCCCCTCCTGTTAATCCGATATCAAGAGGCTAAGAAAAAGATGTTGGAACGGTCGAGAAAATTCACAAGAAAAAACAATTAACCCCACCTCAAATTGTTGTTGAACGAAGGTTCATCATGGGAAAAGGACGTCGCAGAAGAAGGCTCTGTAAGCGTCATCGGTGTCGCGGTACACGACATTGCGGAGAAGAGGATCGTCGGCGTTGCGGTACACGGTGTTGCGTCGTCGATCTCCGGGGAACTAGCGTTCTTCGTTGTCTTCCATCAGAGGTCGGCGTTCTTCATCGTTCTTTGCGTTTTCCAACGAAGAAGATGACGATTCGAAGGCTTTAAGCAATTCCTCTCCCAATCCTTCTCACACAACGAAACTAACCCTTAATGAAATAAGACTTTGTCTTATTTAATTAACAAACACAAGCCAACATTCAATTTGAAATTTGAAATGAATTCCCGAATTATTTACATGTAATAACTTAATAAATTAATTAATTAAGAGAGTTGACTTTTCATTTAAGGGGGGTGCAGGTGTGTTACACAATTAATGGGGGTTTGAGGAAGTTGAAAGGATGGGGCTCGTGTGGGGCCCACCACACATTTATCTACACATGGGTAGTTAGGAACTAATGGGTCCCACCCCAACTCCTTTACATAGGATATAACTACTTAGAATAGAAATAAAATTTGTAGCACAATATTTTATTTTATTCTTTAGTTAACCAATTTAATTAATAACCTCACCGGAGAAAATGCAACTCTAGAAAAGGTGTTCTTAAGAAATTACCAGAGCTGCGCTTTCATCGGTTCCCTCAGATTTCGATTCCGAGCACCGGTTCAAAAGTTAAGAAAACCCGCTCGTTCGTTTACTGAACTTACCCAAGATAAACTTCGGAAATTGATTCTGGGCACACCGGGCCTCAGAATCAGGTGCCTTCAGAAACTACGTTCTTGTAAAATCCCAAAGAAAATTAAGAAAAAAATTTCCTTGAATATTACGAGTCTTTACATTACTCCTTACTCAGAGCTTTACGTACCCATAAAGATACAACATAAACTAGGGGAACAAATGTGGGTACTGAGCATGCATCTGAGCCTCCCGCTCCCAAGTGCTCTCCTGGAGGTTCCCGTGCTGCCATCTGATGCGCACTAGAGGTATCGACCATCCATATAGGACCCACTCCTGTCGATCCTCGATCTCCACCAGGACCTCCGCAAAAGTCTCCCCATCGTTAATGTCCAACTCCCCATGGTCGATGATATAGGTCGGGTCATGCACGTATCTCCTCAGCTAAGATACGTGGAAGACATCATGCACCCGGTGCAACTGAGGTGGTAGAGCCAAATGATAAGTCACCTCGCCTATCCTACTGAGGACCTAGGATGGTCCGATGAAGCATGGATATAATTTTCCGCCCTGGCCAAATCTCCATAATCCACGTCGAGGTGAGACCCGCAAGAAGATGTGGTCGCCGTCCTCGAACTCTAGTGGTCTCTCCCTCCTGTCATCATAAGACTTCTGCCAACTCTGAGCTATCCTCATCCGCTCCTGGATGACCTGGACCTTCTCTATCGTGGCCTGTACCATCTCCAGTCCCACAAGTACTGACTCCCCAGGGTCTGTCCAGCACAGAGAGGATCTGCAAGGTCGGTTGTACAATGCCTCGTATAGTGCTGTCCCGATGGTGGAGTGGTAGATGTTGTTGTACGCGAACTCCACCAAGGGTATATGGTCCTCCTAGCTACGACCAAAGTCGAGGACAAATGCACGGAGCATGTCCTCGAGAGTCTGAATGGTCCTCTCCATCTGACAATCCGTCTAAGGGTGAAAGGCGGTTCTCAGACGTAGTTGCATCCCGAATGCCTCTTGCAACCCCTTCCAAAACCGGGAAGTAAAGAGAGCATCTCGATCGGAGACAATAGATGATGGAACACCATGAAGCCATACAATCTCCTGAACATAGAGACGTCCCAAGATCTCTACTGAGCCCTTCTCTCTGATGGGTAAGAAGTGGGCCGACTTGGTGAGTCGGTCGATAATCACCCAAATGGAGTCGCGACCTCTGGAAGTGTGTGGAATTCCAGTCACGAAATCCATAGATATCCCAACCCACTTACACTCCGGGACCTCCAAGGGTTGTACCAAGCCTGCTGGTACCTGGTGCTCCGCCTTCACCTCTTGAAAGGTGAGGCATCGAGAAACGAACTCAGCTACAACCTTCTTCATACCCGACCACCAGTGCTATCGTCTGAGATCCTGGTACATCTTTGCCACTCCTGGATGTACCTCTAAAGGAGAAGTGTGAAAATATCTCAGCACCTCATCCTATAAAGCAACTGGTACCATGTTACATCCTCTGAAAAGGATGCTCTCCTCCTATAGAGAATCCATCAGGTGTCTATCCTGAGGATATTTGTGCATGTCGTGTCTCATAGTCAGCATCCCCACGTTGTGCCTCTCTGACCCGCTGCAGTAGTGGAGGAGTGACTGTGAGTGACTGAAAAAAGGCTGCTCCATCTCTATCCATGAAGGATATCTGTAAAGCGGCTAGCTGCTCCGTCGCCTCCCCAAGTAGCTGAATGCCCATCCTCCTGCTGAGAGTATCGACTACTTTGTTTCCCTTTCCCAGAGTATAGACTATCTCAAATTCATAGTACTGGAGGAACTCGAGCCATCGACACTGTCTCAGATTCAGGTATTCTGTGAGAAGATGTACCTGAGACTCTGGTGGTCAGAATAGACTGTAAAGCGCTCGCTCATCAGATAGTGTCACCACATCTTTAGAGAGAAGACAACTTCTGATAACTCCAGGTCATGGGTAGCGTAGTTGTGCTCATGCTGCCTCAACTGAAGTGATCCATAGGCAATCAAGGCCCGCTCCTGCATGAGGACACATCCGAGTCTGGTCCCTGATGCATCACAGTAGACTACGTACCCAACTCCCTCCTCCGGTAGCCTCAAGATAGGTGCGTTGCTCTATCTCTGTCTCAGCTCCTGGAAACTCTGCTGACATCTGTCTGACCACACGAAGGGTTGCCCCTTCTTACTTAACGTTCTGCAAAGCTGCATAGATTTCTCCTTTGCCGAAAAGAGAAATCTGGTCTCATCCCCTGAATGAATCACGTTCCTTGCCTAATACAGTGAATCCCATCATGATCAGTTAATTCATGCCGTGGATGATGTCGTAAGGCCTCGACACTGCTACCAAGAGATCCAACCATTACTCTCTCCTCCAAGGGTTGAGTCACACTGTCAGCATCAGTGTGTGGTCACTGGGTATCCTCCAGTAGGAATCTCGTATGTGAGGGTCAAGTCAACAATTTTTTTAACCGGAACCTCTTAGTATTGAAATAAAAAAGACAAGAAATCAAACATCACTATTTAAAGTGTCTTTTATTACTGTAACTCAAAGTACAAGGACACAAAGCAACAAAAACAAATAATTCAACGAAGCTAGAGGCATTATGGGAAAGGCCTCCAGGCCTGGAGCCAGTCCCGCACATGTCCACCCGCTTCTGGAGCTCCATGATCATAAGCTTCAGCTACCTGAAGCTGTGATCTCCCGTGTGGTTGGGGTGTACCTCCTAGTGGTGGTGGTGGTAGAGCCTCAAAATGTCGTCCACCACCTTCCGCCCGACCATCTCCTCAGCCTCGTCCGCCTACTCCCTATGGACCGCCACCGTCGAACCTTTGCCTCTGCCTGGGTGGTCCCTCAACTGTCTGCTGCCCCTCTGCATGGCGGGTTGGGTAGTCATGAGCCATGTGGCCCTGCCCACCGCATGCATAGAACTGTCTGCCACTCGTAAGACTAGTTATGCTGCATGTTCCCCGCACCTTCGAGCCAGTATCCTGTTGTCATCCGCCTGATGGCCTGCTGTGCTTGGACCTCTGCGAAATCTATCTATTTCCGGCTGCAGAAGACTCTGCTACGTACCGCCCTGCGGTAGGTCTCTCTTCTGGCGTAGGCTCAGCAAGAAAGCTCTTTATGAGAAGAGCTCGCTCTAGTACTCATGCTTGTGTCAGTATGCTGAGGGAGATCATTGATGACCTGATATCATGCCGCAGTCCCTGATCGAAGGTCCGGGCCCGGAAGAATGGGTCCCGTAACATGTCCGTCGAATAACGCGAGATATCGGTAAATCTCTCCAAGTACTGGGCGAACATCATGCTGCCCTTCCGCAGCTGCAGAAGCTCCTGGATGCGCACCGCACAGAGGGTGGCTGGGACGAACTCTAAGAGGAAGAGGCTCTCAAAGTCCGTACAGAGGAGATATGCCTCGTCGTGCACCTGGAGCATCAATCTCCACCATATTCCTGCTTCCGAATGTAGGAGGCTCGCTGAGAGGATCACCACGAGGTTAGATGGTGTCCCCACTAACCTGAAAACTCACACAACGACCTCCATCCAATCCTCGGCTGCCTGAGGTTCTGTCTCCCTGCGGAACTTGGGCGGTCTCTAACGTAGAAACTCATGCAGTGCACTAAGGCGACGTGCACTCTCAGCGGCTGGGGCTAGTGGCATCGGTGGCTCGGCGGGTAGTGGTATTGCCGGTGCCTCCGCAGTAATAGGGCCCTGCACTGAGGCCTCATTGCTCGGTGGGCTGTCGGCTCGCACAAAACTCAGAACCCTAGTTGGCTACCATCGTGGGGCCATCCGGAAAAGAGAAAGGTGCGCCACAGTCAAAATAGTATACCTGGTGAGCTGACACATTGTAATTACAAGAAAACTTGAAACACACATGCAATCAATGTTTTCGTGTATTGAGTCGGAAATCAGAAGTTAGGGTCCTGGTGTACGGATATGTCGGCTGCCGCACCAACACTGAACTCCCTGGAATGATAACCACACTCAATACCCTTAACACTATTGTTTCACATAGTAGAAAGATTAGAGTCTAGAGTTCTATGGTAGAACTAAACTCCTCTGATACCAATTTGTCACGACCCGTCCTCGGGACCCGTGCCGTGACTACCCCAAGCCCGCCTCCCATAGGCCAGGGGCTGGCGACTAGCACCAAGGTGTAAATCCTAACAAAAAGGGGAAGTCATTGCCTTTATAAAGTAAACAAACACAACAGAGTAAGCCAGCAGAAGTAAACACTAAGTAAAACTTGGTACAACCGTAAGTGCGGAAAAGTAGTGGGCAAGAATACAAACCCAAACTGAAAGTAAAATACAACTGGAAAGGAAGTACAGTTACTGAAAAGTAAAGCAGCAACGCCGAGCCATCCACTGGAAATCCCACCTGAAGGGTGGGTACAGATAGCCTCCTCAGCTCCTCGGGTCCAGCCGTCCGCTCTGTGTACATCCCGCCCAGTGGTCCACCTCTAGGTACCGACTTGCTCCACAATCCTCAACCATGATCAGCGTTGTCCATCGTCTGCATCCAACACAATGTAGTGTGGGCATAGCCCGTGAAGGGGTGAGTATACGCTACTTAGTAGGGACCCCGAGACCCCCGAAGGTCTCCCAGAATCCACAAATGATAATCCACAAAGGAAAGATACAATCACGAAGTAACATCCAACACTACTTAGTTATATGCCCATACATATACCTAAGTCATCAATTTTAGTTCAGATCCAACATCCGAGCCCAAGTTTGATCACGTCCACATAGGATTACAACCCAGTCCACACAAGATAACACAACCCAATCCACATAGAAAAGTAAGCCAATCATATCGAAGATAATGATTGAAAGTTAAGACTCATCTCACACAAGTATACTTCTTTGTAAGACAAAAGAGATGATCAGATGTAGCCACTGATTTATCTAAGCTGTCGGACCCACATAGGGTCGATAGGTACTAACCCCCGCAATGACCCACACAGGATATGACCCACACATGATCGGTATGCGCTGGCCCACACAGGACCGCTGAGCTCTGACCCACACAGGATCTGACACACATAGGATCAGTAAGCACTGATCCATACAGGATCGCTGAGTGTTGTAGTCATCTCTGTCGAACCAACGGAGGATTTCTGTACAGTATTCATCGTCGTCGCAGTCGCAGCCAGCTCTAGGGTTCCCGCACACAGCATGCTTGTTTCCAGGAGGGTCCGCTCCATGAGCAAAGGGGGTCGATACATCAACTGACACTTAGTCTGGAGTTGATGTATCCCAAAGTTCTGTATTGACAAAAGGAACTCAACGTGACAAGCGACACGTCAATCGGGCACCCGGTCTGAGAGTTATTGGCTTTTATGTTCTAGGTGCCCGGTTGGTTTTTTAAGTCAAAACCAACCCGACTGCACTCCAACAACGTCCAAACCTTTATTGGAGTAAACCAAAAGGCCCCTCTTACTAAAAGGAATCCAACAAAGTCGACGGCACACCAATCGGATGTCCGGAGCTCAAGTTATAAGCGTTTCCGCTCCGAGGGCCCGATTGGTTTCGTGTTCGAACCAACCCGTCCATACCCAAGGTTCTCCCAAACCTTGAGTGTAATATAAAAAAACTACCTCCTCAATCCAAGTATCGCATCGCAACTGACGGTGTGTCGATTGGAGGTTCGTAGCCCAAGATATGGGCAAAAGAATGAACCTGCCCGTTTTTAGGGGATTTGGGGGCCCAGACCGACCCGGCCCGAGACCCCCTAGGTCTGCCCGAACCAGGTCGACCTGAACTGGGTCCGGGTCCAGCCCATTAGGGCGCGCCACGGCCCGGTGGGCGTGGCCTGGCCCAGCCGGCGCAGCCCGGCCTGGTGGGCATGGCCCGGCCCAGCTTGGGCGGCCCAGCCCGGTGCAACCCGTCCAACCTGGGTGGCCGGTTGTCCTGGCGCGTGCGTGCCTCGCATGGCCAGCTCTATGCTGGCCGAGCCTTTGCGGGAAGGGGGGGGGGCTTCCCCCCTTGATTGAAACCACGACCCCCACGTGGGGGACCACTCCTTGCCAGCCGACGGTTACGACCCCCTGTCTTTCCTCCGAAACGGCTGGCCCGGTCCTATAGGACGGTGCTGCCACTGCGGGATTGTCACGGGACCGCCGCGGTCCCGCCCCTCTGAGGTGTCGGCGGCCAGCGGTTCCGGCCACCCCGCCTTGGTCCGTCGTGGCTTTGAGCCGCGGCCTTGTCTGACCGGCGCAGCGCAACAGCCCCGCGCCCCTCCGTCGCGGCCCTGCTCCGGCCGTAGCCTCTTCGTGGTTCTCCGGCACGGCGCGACGGTGCTGCGGCTTTGTTCGACCTCGGCGACGCGACGTGAAGGCGCCACGCTTCTTCGCCTGTTTTTCACTGTTTCCTCACGGTGCCGTTGCACTGCACTGCCTTCGCTCGTACCGCAACAAGCACATCATCAAAGGGGGCGGAGGGTCGGCCATGTTCGTGTGGTCCGGCCCCCTCCCGTTAATCCGATATCAAGCAGCTAAGAAAAATACATTTGAACAATCAAGAAAATTCACGGGAGAAAACAATTAACCCCCACCTCAAAGTGTTGTTGAACGATGGTTCGTCGCGGGAAAAGGACGTCGCAGAAGAAGGCTCTGTAAGTGTCGTCGGCATTACGGTACACGGCGTCGCGAAGAAGAGGATCATTGGCGTCGCGGTACACGACGTCGCCTTGTCGATCTCCGGGGAACTTGCGTTCTTCGTCATCTTCCGTCGGAGGCCGGTGTTCTTCGTCGTTCTTCATGTTCTCCAACGAAGAAGTTGAAGATTTGAAGGCTTTGAGCAATTCCTCTCCCAATCCTTCTCGCACAACGAAACTAACCCTTAATGAAATAAGACTTTTTCTTATTTAATTAACACACACAATATAATATTCAATTTGAAATTAGAAATGAATTCCTAAATTAATGACATTGAATAACTTAATCAATTAATTAATTAATAGAGTTGACTTTTCATTTAAGGGGGGTGCGGGTGTGTTACACAATTAATGGGGGTTTGAGGAAGTTGAAAGGGTGGGGCTCGTGTGGGGCCCACCTCACATTTATCCACACATGGGTATTTAGGAACTAATGGGTCCCACCCTAACTCCTTTACATAAGATATAACTACATAGAATAGAAATACAATTTTTAGCACAATATTTTATTTTATTTTTTTGTTAACCCATTTAATTAATAACCTCACCCGAGCAAACGCAACTCCGGAAAAGGTGTTCGTAAGCAATTATCAGTGTTGCAGTTTCATTGGTGCCCTCAGATTTCGATTCTGAGCACCGGTTCAAAAGTTAGGAAAACCCTCTTGTTCGTTTACTGAACGTACCCGAGCTAAACTTCGGAAATTGATTCCGAGCACACCGGGCGTCGGAATGAGGTGCCGTCAGAAACTACATTCTTGTAAAATCCCAAAAAAAATTAAGAAAAAATTTCCTTTAATTTTACGGGTCTTTACATAAACCATTATAATTAATTAGAACTTTATATAGTAAAAAATAAGTTGTTATAAATAATAAATCATAATAATTAATAATAAGTCATAATTAAATATGTAATATTTAATATTTTTTCAATAATTTAGTAGCAGTTTTTATAAAATGATAATAAAAATAAATTTTTAATTAAAAATCTTATTAGTGTCAGTTTTTAAAAAACAAAATCTATAAAATATTTGAACAAAAAAAAACAAATTTAAAGACGGTCTTAAAAATTGCTGTGAATTTTTTTCACGTAATATTTATTAGTTGTTTTTCGAAATTGCTGCTAAGAAAACCTCTGCGAAATACATTTTTCTTGTATTGTGAATATTTCATGGGATTGGGTATAATGGATAGGAACTTAGGGTTCCTAGAGTAATATATAAGATCATTTTTTACTTGTTATAATTGGGATGAGTGGTGTTCATCACTTTAGTGAGCTGGGATCACACAATGAAAATATTTTCAAGGGGAGTGGATGTCAATTGAGATGATGTGAGGAATAAGGTAGGTATCAGGGTATTATTGGTGATGAAGATATCCTAAGATGGGTTCCATAGTTCTTTTTGGGTTGGATTGGGGGTCTCGGGACTAATAGCAATACATAAGATGACCATATATCTAACACTTGATGAGTGAAACACTCTTGAGGGTGGTCCGGAGCTCTATGAACAATGTGAAGAGTAAGAGTCTATTAGGATAAGATGGGGTGTCAGATATAGGGGTTTTCTTTGATTAGTGGGATGATATATATCCCTTAGGATGTGTGACATAGGGCCCAAGTGTAGGATATTTTCAGGAATTTTTAATGGGTTTCCAAGGGTCTCAGTGAAAGATAGCTTGGGATGGTCCCTCGATAGAGGGATCCAGAGAGATGTGGTTGGAGTAGGCCTTAGGGTTTTTATATGATCCTTATGGAAGCATTGTCACCGATTGGCGATGGGTTTGAGTTGATATTAATGATAAGAGACTATGACGAGTCTGGAGGACCCAGTGGAGGCCCTAACGGGTGGGGTGACAAGTGTTTGAGACAAGGGGATAGGTTTTGGAGACAAACACCTATGTGATAATTCATTAATTTATATGATGGGTTTTAGACCCTACTTGACTATGTTTTTGATTGGTGATAGATTCCAGGGGGGATAGGATCCATAGGTCTTACACCTATATGAGTGGGATGGATTTGACTACATTGTCGTGATATAGATTCCTTAGTTTAGAAGAAGTATGGTCCAACCATGATTGAGATGGTGTATCTTGAGACCCTTGACATCTCCATATGTGACATGAGAATGTCAATCCCTTCCATAAATGATATCACAACAGTCATACCTCCATCAGTGAGATGGGGTCCTATATGTAACATGACTGGATCATTGGAAATACTTACATGAGTGAGATGGATTCACGAATGATATTATATATGAAACTATATATCAAGATTCCATGAGTGATATGGGGTATGTATGTGATTTAGGATCTCATGGATGGACCCAACCTTGAGTTAGATGGTATAGGTCGAGCATTTTATGTGCAAACTTCCCAATGAGAGGTGTTGGTAATGATTCTTGGTATGTGAACCTACTCTCAGGGAGTAGTGGTCATGAATTAGATGATGAACTAAACCATTTTCTTGGGTATGGGATAGGTGATGTGGTCTATGTAATGAGGTTATGATGGGATTAAAACAAATAATCAAAGAGGGAATGATCAGGTACATTAGTGGAATGGTTATCACATGGCAACTTGATTCACATGGTGGCATAGTGGCTTATTTAGCACATGAAGTCCAAGGTGCTTGTGTGACTTGTTTATTTTCCTCATGAATACACGTATATGATGTTGTATAATAGGGGCACTTTGAGAGACCGAATTGAGATATGATTCTCAAACCCTACACAGGAACCCTGGTGCACATGTATACCTTAAATATTATTTTAGGTTATAGTATATGATGTGTGGTGGATCAGTTTGAGGGAGCTAAAAGGGTATGTTAAGACAAGGTTGCTGAGGCCCGATGATGAATGTGGCATTAGTGTGTGTATTTTGTTTCTTTTATTTATTTTTATGTATGGTTGACCCAATGGGTGATCATTTTTTATGACATTATTGTGAAACAATATGATTGTGTGCTTCCATATGGTGCATTTTTATTATAACATTGAGTTTATTTGGTTCTACATAATTTTATTGTGATGAATATTGATTTTTATTGTTTTTGTTATATTTTATAACTCATATTCTAGGGAATAATCTCCAAAATATTTGGATTTTTCCTTACCACTATTCTATAGCCTTAGTCATACAATGAGGTAGGCTGGCAGTCATGGGGCACCTCATATTTGATTACAGTTCCATAACATAAAGTCATAATCACAAACTCCCCATAAATTTCAACATAATATTTCTTAAAATGTTATTCAATTTTGGTATTTAAATTTTTGTGAATAAATCGTCTAACTTATAATCATTTACTATCTTGTATACATGAACAAATGATACCGATTATTATATAAAAAATAATCATAAAATTCATCCCTGAAGTAGCCTCATAATCTCAATCTATCCTTTTTTGTTTAGTATCCTATTTTTAATAAATAAATTTCTTGAAATAACTTTTTGTATGTCATTTTTAACATGATACCACTTATTTGATTTGAAAGTATTTAAAAATTCTTTTTATCTAAGATCATGCTCAAATCCATCTAAATTTCAGATTCAACACGGAGACTCTTCTCTATATGTGGCTTCCAGATTCTGTTCATGAAAATAACAACAACATTCACTTTTTGTGTGTATTTTATAGATTTAAACCATATCTATATTAAAATAAAAAATATCTTATTTGTGAGCATTTTTACCCCATGTATTTTACATCCTCTTGAATTATGAACCTTTTTAAATAATAGTTAGTTATAATTTAAAGTATACAAGGAGTGGGATACCTTAATTTTCTGAAATTTGAGGAATGGGGATTTTCTTTTTGGGTTGTCAATTTGTTTTTAATGTTTTTATCCTTTATACTGACCATCTTTGTATTATCACTTATACATAATTTTTTTGATGCAATATTTCTTTTCTTTCATTCGATTTAGATTCTTCGTACACATGGGGGTTGATTATACTTTGTTATATCATATATTATCACCCTTATAATTATGTATTATTTTTATGGTTTTATTATCCCATTATTGAATCCTTTTTCACTCAATATATATGTATATATATTGAACTAATTTGTTGAAAACATGCTTAGAAATATGCAATTACACATTTAAATAATTGGAAACTATGGTCATATTTTTATATTAACATTATATTCACTATTCCATATGTGTAAATTCATTTTTAAATGTATTATATGATCATTGGGATACAATTCACAAAACTAGAGAAAATTATAAATCCAAGTACAAGAGGCACTACTACAAAACATGCCTATAGCAGTGCTGACATTTATCATCAGTAGAAAAATTTGTTGATAAAGTTCATCTTTTTTATCACTAAAATATGAGTTGATAAAGGAAGACCTTAATTAGAATTAAATAAAGCATTAATAAATGGTAATCTTTATCCACACTTTATTTTAGATCTAAAAAGGTGCATAATAAAATGGAAAACTAAAAAATAAAAATAAAATGAGTAAATTGATGAAAATATGAAACAATTTATTAATTAAATAATTATTGATAAAAATGAATAAATTTAATATATATATATATATGGATTATAAATTTTAATAAATAGTATATATATTATATATATATATATAATGAATGAGTATAATATATATATAATGTTAATTATAAAATATTAATATATCATTCATTTTCAATGTTGTTTTATTTTTCAATTTAACCTATATCAAACATCATTTGTTTCATTTATTTCACGTACATACATACATACATAAACACACAGATATATATATATATGTTAATTCATTTGTATACACAAATTCACAGAAAAATATATTTACACTGTATATAGAAACATATACACCTAATATTTATGCAATTTATTCAAATTTTAGTATATTTTATAATTTAATTATAAAATGATTCATTTAATATATATTATGTTTCTAAGAGGGAAATTTTATTTATTTGTTTTTTAATATTATATTTAGGGTATTCATTTTTAATGTTTTTTTTATTTTATTTTTAAATTTTCTCATTTTATAATATTTATTTATATATATTTATTTACCATGTTTTATTGTTTTCAATATGTATTCATCCACTTTAATATAAATATATAAATATATATATATATATCTGTGTCCATATTTTTTAAACAAATTATATTTAATTAATATAACTTATCCCTTTTTTCAACATTTTTAAAGTGTACTCATTTTGAATTATTCAATTTTACTTATTTTTAAAATGCATGTATTTAAGATTATATATCCATTAATATTGTTAAAAATATATTTGTAAATAAATATTTATAAATAAATATATCTATAAATGTATATTTACTTTATTTATAACTATTATAAATAAATAATTTTTTTTCAAATAAGTATTTATATAATTATAAATAAATAACTATATATATTTAAATAATTATGAAATTATAATAAATTTATTTAAATAATTATAAAATTTTAATTAATTTATTTAAATAATTATAAAATTATAATAAATTTAGTTAAATAATTATAAAATTATAATAAATTTATTTAAAAAATAATAAAATTATAGTAAAGTTATTTAAATAATTATAATTTTAAAACATTTATCAACATTTTTTTAGAATTGATAAATATGTCTTTTATCAGCGCATTTTTAGTGTTGTCAAAGCTCATGATTTATTAAGGCTAAAAATGTGCTTCTAAATATTAATTTTATTAGTGCTTATAAATTTAGCGCAGATAAAAGTGATCTTTTTCAACTCTTTTTTTAAAGAGCTATTAAAATTGTCCCTGATCTATTTAAAAAAACTCTAATCACGACTCAGTCACTCATTATTCTCAATCTCTCATGGAACTCCTCTGCTGCCAACATGACTCCTCTATGTTCCCTCATATTAATCGAGATTAAAATCCAATATATGTTGTTTTATATTCCTCCTCTATCATTTTTTGATGTTTTGGGTTCCATGTTTTTCTTTTTCATGCTGTTCTTAAACATGACGAAACCAACATCTCTTCTCTTTACTGTAGAAATACGAGTGTGGTTCTATTTAATCATTTTCTCCTTTCATATGTATTTGAGTGTCCAACCCATTTGTCCCTAGAGACACACATAGATAGTTTACTCTCCTATTGAGATTAATAAAGAGTCCCCTCATCCCCCTCGGTTTTCTCTTCATTTAAATAATATAGGGTTTCAAAATCTATATAGTTTCTCAAATTGAATTCATCTTATATACTATATTATATATTCTAAAGGCGTAATTTTGAGTATTTTTTAGGATTAGGGGATACCAAGTTGTGGTCCTCATTAATGGGTGATGAACAATTGGGGAAAAGGTAAGTGTAAAAATAATTAAAACATGTTTTGTGGATTTTGGTTTTTCATATAAATTTTTAAACCATGAAATGCGTTATTTAGATATTTGATTTTAATGAATAATTTTTTTATTAAATTAAAAAAAATATTGAATTAAATAGACACATTGCAAAAATTATTTTAGTGATTCATGTTGTGAGAGTTTTTTTTAATTAATTAAAATATTATTATTAAAATTTAGCCATGGGTTACAAAGAGTGATGGGAAATTTCTTTGGTGAGAAAAGAATGTTCAATTTTTAAATTTTTTTCATAGATTGGATAGAGTTGATAAATCGCTGGTTAAATAGAATTATAAATACACAACAATATATAAAGAGTGTATTTCCCAAAATTAAGTGAATTATCCATGGTTGGATAGATGGTCAAGAAAACTATGAGATGTGATTTATTAATAGATTTACTAATCAAAATTTAGAGATAATTAATTCATAGCATAAAAAAATAATTCGAAGATTCATCTAACATGGTTAATAACCATAGAGAGAACATAAATTGAATTAAATATACTTTTCGGGGTTTGGATATTTATGCCCTATAAGTCATGTAATTTGTTATCCATGTACAAAATGTAAAAAATAGGTATATCATATTTGTTGATATCACTAAATCATAAATGGAAATTTAAGTTTATCTACACTTTTATCAGAGGCTACAACATGTGACCAATTTAGATTTTTGTGGGGAATTAAATATATGATATCACATGAATGAATTTGGGTACTTCTCTCAAATGGTTTCTCATCAATTATAAATCATAAGAAGCATCATAGATGGATTGAAAAATTTATTGAATCACTCAATGAAATAAGTAATATAATGTGATGAAATTATTAGTTTCTATGAGTTGGAGGTCAATTCTTAAGGAACTCTTTATTAAATATAAAGTCACTTTAAATGGATTGAACCCCTATTATAATTAACCGTTTATTTCATTCCATATCCAAACTGAGATTCTTCTTTGATCAATGTTAATTACTTGTTTAAGGTGCTAGAAATAATTCAAAGATCGAGGTTCCTTAAGAATATTTCTATGATTGAAGGATAGTGTAATACCCTCAAATGATATAATACTATTTTTGGGGGCTACCTCTCTCCAATATTATATTTTACAACCAATAATATCTTTATTAGTCTCAAAGTAGGACATTCCTAGAGGTAATTGTAGATATACTTCAAGCTATGTGGTATAATTTTTAATGAAGGGAAGTATCTATGGTTCCTCTATGATTTTATGGTAATATATCATTATAATTAATTTAGGATTTAATTGAATATATTCATTTCATTTATAAGAGTAAGAACAATTATAAATCAATAGAGTACTTAGGTTGAAAAATTCACCCTTTAATGTGAGGTATATTATTGTGGGGATCTTACGGTAGATTAAAAAAATATACTAAATTGTAAGGGGACGAATGCTTGTGTATACAAAGTGATGTCCAATGTATGTGGGGTGAGATTCATTTCTTCAAGACCATTTGATTAGAAATATTTCAATTCCTCTTCTATTAAGGAGACTTTTTGAGTGATTCCATTAGTGTAGGTTCCTAGGAAACTTTACTTAGACACATGATTGTCTTCCATCTCTTGACGATGGATTGGAATCCCTCTTTAAAACTATCCTTCCTCCCATCATTGTGGTTCTAAAGTTCATTGATGACATACCTACCAAACAGTGATGGGAGGAAGACTAGTTTAAAATATGGAATGAGTAGCCTCAAATCCATCATGAAGAGATGGAAGGTAGTCAAGCCTATGAGGATGGATTAAATAAAGGAATCCCAGGTTAGTTGTACTGTAGTATTAAATTATTATATCTCTATTCAAGACAGTAAAAATTTTAATGCAATATGCATGAAATTGTGGACTTTTATGCATGAAGTGTATTGCATTATTGTTATTCAAGACAAATTAAATGTTTCACCAGTCTTGTATACAATTTATTTTGATCATGATGATTTTTACAATCCCAAGAAATAATAGACTCTTGATGATGAAAATGTGGAATTATTTGAGGATCAAAAACATGTTGATGAAAAACTAAAAAAATAAGAACGACGCAGCAACACAATTTTGAATAAAATTATTAATGCAAGAAGTTAGGGTAAATTTTTTTAGGGTAGTTGGAATAAATGTGTTCAACCTATTAACCCAAAAAAGTCAATGTTCATTATTTATCATTAAGCCGCAATGAGTATGAGTGTTCCAATTTATATTGACATAGGGCACCATGTCTATCCTGTAATGAAAGAAATCCTTCAGAAATATATAAAGATAATGTTACAATATAATTTCTCTATTTTGTAGAAAAATAATATAATGAAACGTTGATTAGTTTTCATTATTCCTATAAGAATTAATTTATTTTATAATATTTCTATATTAATTTTTTTAATGGCCTCAAGAAAATACCATAGAAGATTCTTGACTCTTCTTACAAAGTTAAAACTTAGGTATGTTGAGGGGAAAATAAAGCCCCATCACTTAGTTATGCACACATTATAAACCATGAAATGGGGATTGCTTTCAACAATCATTACAAAGATAAATCATTTCTAGTTTATTCGAGTTGATAATATATTATTTGAAAATATTTATTTTATCCATCTTGATTCAAGAATTTTGATTTATGAAATAGAAAAAAGTGCTCAAAATAAAGAATGTGCCTCAAAACTAGCATACACCTATCAAAAAGAAGGTTTTGGTACACTTCATTAGAGAAGAATTTTGTATTTGTTTTAAATCAACAAAATAAGTTTAATTATATGAAATGAAACACCGTATTCTCATTTATTTATATATAGATTGATTAATCAAAAGCTTAATTCACTTCCATTCAACATCATGTTCTACAGAAGGAGGCTCGTGTAAATAAGGATGGAATATTAGTTTATGAAAACAAAGAAGAATTATGGGAAGAATATGTAAGTATGAAATAATTGTAGTTCTCTATGATTTAGGAAAATATTACATACAAATAAACGTCTTCATATTTTTTTTATATGATTTAGACACAAGAATCGGCAACGACCAAACCAAAAGAAAAGACACTTTTAGTAGCTTTGAAGCTATGTGAACAATATGGTCACGTTAGAGGATTAGGTTTTTGAGTCTCTTTGTGAACATATTTTGAGAAGATAAAACCACAAGAAGATACATATAATATAAAAAGTTGAATATAGACACAAATCAACACACTGACAAATATTATTTTGTGGTCTAGTTTGGAAGAATAATGTATAAGAAAGGACCAAAGTGATCCATCAGTGGAGAAAATATCCACACATGAACCCAATAACCCCACTAGCTTAGAGGCTATTCATTCCCCCAACCACATACCTTACATGAGGTAATCAATATTTTCATTTCTCTTTTTTCTAAATGTGTATCCAACAACTTTTAATTAATTATTATTACTAAAATTATACAGGGTAAAATTGTATGTGATTTTTATCTATCTACACCCATGTACCATGGTGTTGTGATGGGTGTAGTGTATAATATTCCATGAGACCAAATACACAATAAACCACTCCCAAAAAATGACATGAGAGTGGGGATTGAGGTAGATTATGAGATGACTCATGAGTTAATTGATTCATTTGTTGGTCCAGATATTACAACGCGTGAAGCACCTATTGGAGATTTAATAGCATGGTTTTCTAATATTATAATGATATATTAGGTATATATTTAACGAATTTTTTCATATGAATTTTTTTAATAGTTGATGATAAAAGGTCTGAAGTGAGGTATGATATTAAATATGGATAAAGCGGTGGAAAACCCAAAGTTCTAATCAATAGAACCTAGTGATTCGACCATGAAAACAAAACTACCTTCCAAGAGTACCTTCTCCCCACTAGTTCGAGATCAACATTTATTATCATTACAAATTCATGCAGAGACAAAATTTAAAGATAAAAATATGTATTACATTGAATATAAAGAATAAATATATGGAGACTCATTAACATATAGAATTGGTCTCGAGACTCTAAATGAGAGTCTCAAGCATGAATGGCTGGGAATCTTAGTTGTCAATACATATATAAGTTATATTTTCCTAATACAGCTATCCAAATAGTGATCTAAATATGTTTAATAATGTTAATATCTATTCATATTCTATACAAGCATTTATATTATAATTATATAAAGGGAAGATTGTGTGAATTATGATTTGGATTCATTAATCCATGTATCATTTCTATGATAGAAATTACATTGAATGAGGAATAAATTAATGGGAAAAAAGACGATTTAATCAAATCATTTAATAAAAAAGCAACTGATTCCAGACTCTTTTTGATCCCTACACATTAAGGGTAAAAATCTATGATCTAATCACCTAAAAAATATTTTTAACATTTTCATAACTTAATGGTTTTTCGGAAGCACTGGATGCTGATGGTAGTCAACATAGACCCCTCAAATATTTATTTTTTGGATTCAATGAATGTATTTCCAACCAACCGACCACAAATTATGTGTTTTGTGAATATAAAATACACAAAAATCATTATTTTAAAGATAAAATTAAAATTCCATGTTTGATATGTGTTTTAATGAGAATTTTTTGATGAATGGTTAGTCAATAAATATGGTCTAGATCATGGACTGAAGTTGGTGTCTGAAATGCTAATGTCTATTGATTACTAAAAATGGAAAACAAATTAAGGAATATATAGAAATATTTAATAATCAAAACATTTAAAAACAATTTAATTATTTTGGTCAATGTTTTTTCAGTGTCTGAAATAAGATAATGTAATGGATTGAGGATATTAGGTTGGATTTTTTTTGAGAGAAATCATAAATCATGAAAATAACAGCATCCCCCAAAAGGTAATTTCCAAAGTTAATTACAATTTTATTAAATATACTTCATAATCATTCTTTTTTCTATATTTTCGCAAATATTATAAAGATTGTTGACAAAATAGATACTCAAAAGAAGAAATTGATTTTTTAGTGATGAGTGGGTAATTTATTTTTTATCAGAATGTATGTCAACAAAAAAAATTAGTTGATTAACTTCTATTTTTGTGACCTAGTATGATTCATGACATTCAAAAGATATTTGGGGTGTGAATAATTATGGTCAGAATTATTATATATTATTTTTGATCTATTTCTCAAAGAGAAGAGTAATAAATGACATCAATTTTTATAGAAGGGATGAATTGAAAATAATAAATTTTTTGGGAAATCACCGAGGTGAAGGCAGAGGAGAAGGAAGAGGTAGAAGAAAACAAGAAGGCAGAGTCGGAGTCGGAGTCAGAGACCGATGTGGAGGAGGAGGAAGAGGCGAAGACCGAGGTAGAGGCCGAGAGGAGGATAAGAAGTGTTGTCTTGAAAACAATTAAAATTTTGGGCAATGAAGTAGAATAAGGATCATACAATGATTGTGTTTGAGAAGAATTGTTTAAGAAGTTCACACATCACTTTTCACCTACGATAAGAACCATTGTGCATCTTTCCAGTTTTAAATGAAATTTTAGTAAAAACGAACATGGAATACTAAAAACCAAGAAAATTCATTAATATTGTTTTGGTACATTAGGAAAATAATCCATACATCATTTTTGAAATGCAGGGAACACCCCTACATCAATATGAATCATGGTGTGACCGATATAACTCTAAATATCCCCTATCAGTTTTAAATTGACACTTTAATACAAAAAAGTGTCACAGACTAAAAATTGAGAAAACATTCTCATATTTTCTTGATAATTTTGGAAAATGATTCATAATTCATTTTTGACATGTAAGAATTATTATCCTATCAAACCCACACATGATTCCACCTATATGGATCAAAGTGCATGTTTCGAGTTTAAAATGACATTTTTTTTAAAAACACACGTGGCACACTCAAAACCAAGGAAACTCATTTTGATAGTTTTGATACATTAGGAAAAAGATCTATGAGTCATTCATGACATATATACTTAAACTTTACCTCAATTAGACACACAGTGTGACCAGTATGACTATAAGTGCATTTTTTTTATTCAAAATTGACATTAATTCTAGTGAAAAAATTGACATATTCAAAACTAAGAAAACAAATTCAGATTGTTTTTTTTACTTTAGGAAAATGATCTATACAAAATTTGTGGCATGTAAGGATTACCCTCACCTCAATCTGACACATAGTGTGATTGGTATGACTCCAAGTGTCCGTAATCAACTTAAAATTGATATTTTAATAAAAAAATCACCACTCACTGAAAACTAAGAAAACAAACTCATATTGTCTTGATAGTTTGGGAAAATGATTAATTATTCATTTTTGACATTTATGAATTAGTCTCATTTGAATCCCACAAAATTATTTCTCAAAGTGCATGTTTCTAGTTTAAAATGACATTTTAGTAAAAAACTCACGTGGCATTCTCAGTACTGAATTAACTTATTCCAATTATTTTAATAATTTAAGAAAATGATCTATGATTCATTTAGGATGTGTAGAATTAAACTGAGCCTAAATCTGATGCAGAGTGTGACTGGTATAAGTATAAGTTCATCTTTTTTATTCAAAATTGATGTTAATTTTTGTGAAAAAATCAACTAACATACTCAAACCTGAGAAAACAAATTCAGATTGTTTTGCTACTTTTGTAAAATCATCCAAATGTAATTTTTGACATATAGGGGTTAATCACACCTCAATATGATGTATGGTTTTACTGGTATGAATCCAAATGTCTTTTATCAGTTTAAAATTGACCTTTAAATACAAAAAAGTGTCACTCACTGAAAACCAAGGAAACACGCTCAGATTTTCTTGATAATTCTTATAAATGATTCATAATTCATTTTGTGACTTATATGAATTATCCTCATGTAAAACCCACACATGATGACACCGGTGTGGATCAAGGTGTGTACTTCGAGTTTAAAATGTCATTTTAGTAAAAAACATATATGACATACTCAAAACCAAGGAAACACATTAAAATTGTTTTTATACTTTAGGAAAATGATCCATGAGTCATTTGTTACAAGTAATATTTAGCTTCACCTCAATCTCATGCATGGTGTGATAGTTATAACTCAAAGTACATCTTTTTTATTCAAAATTGACATTAATTTTAGTGAAGAAAACTGACATACTAAAAACTGAGAAAATAAATTCGTATTGTTTATTATTTTATAAAAGCAATACAAATGTTATTTTTGATGTGTAGGTACTATTCATACTTCAATATGATCCATGGTGTGACTGGTATGAATAAAAGTGAGTCTTTTTATTCAATTCTGACATTAATTTTAATCCAAAAAAACAATTGACATACTCCAAACTAATAAAATACATTTCAGTTTTTTTTGGAAATTTATGGAAATGATCCATAAGTCATTTGTGACATGTAGAAATCATTCACACCTTAATTGGACTCAGGGTGTGATCGGTGTGACTCCAAGTGAACATTTTTATTCAAAATTTACATTAATTATAGTAAAAAACAAATGGAATACTCTATAATAGTGTTTTATTTTTATTGTATTTGTGTTAGAAATTTTATTTCATTTAAATTTTATATTTGTATCTAGTTTTGTAAATTTTTGGTGTTGTTTCTAGTGACTTAGTTTGTGGTTGCATCATACTACACCGGTTTCTGCTGATTCAGTGTGCTGCACCATTTCACAAAAATGTTCAACTTTATTAGCACTACTAAATTCACTAATAAAGATGCCCTTTATCAGTGATTTTAAAATTAATGTTAAAAGACACCTTTTTAGGCACTTATAAATGCACTGATATTGTCTATCTTTATTAGTGTATTAAAAATCACTGATAAATCATACTTTAATCAGTGCTAATAAAACCACTAATAAATCATACTTTTATTAGTTCTTTTAAAAGTATTGATAAAAGACACCATTTATCAGTTATTTTTAAATCACTGATAAAATCCATGGACATTTAACCGCATTAAGGTAGTTAGAATTTTTCTACTGCTGATAAAGTCTGATTATATTTCTTTTAAAGGCATGTTTTGTATAAGTGAGGCCCAAAAGTAGCCCAAAATGTGAATAAATTCTAGGTGAGATAGATTGGATCTTCCTATAGTGATTGAGACATAAATCGATCTTGGATAATATAAGTTGGATGATTTAAATGAATAAGAATAGATAACTCAAAGTTCTAATATTCTACTAAAATTCAATTCAATTTCATGTGTTTTGTTTAGTAATTTAGTAAAATAAATGGGTAAAAAAATATAGCACGAACAAATTAGATCCACTCATAGAAAATTGACTTTTCCTCAATCCAACCTTCCAAATTTCTCTTTAAATTCACTCCATGTCTCATTGGAAAGGTTGGAATGAACAAGTTTAAGTTTGAGTCAAATCTAAGATCATTATTCATCCATTTTCATCCACTTCCCCATCTTGTAATTCAAAACCTCTTAGTGATCAATCCAGGGGAATTATTTGTTTTACTCAAGATCTACAAGTTAATAATTATTAAAGGGAAATTGTATTTTCATGTTTTTTATCTATTATTCTTCATTTATACATTTTTATTTATTATATGGATATGATAAAATATATATTAAAGGAACATGAATCCTTATTATTTCATGTATAACCTGAATGCTGTGATGATTTGAGAATTTTTCCCTCTTTTCTCACACATTCAATTTCATGAGTGTTCTTATGGGCTGCATCGACTGATGAAATCCAAAAACCCCATAAATATACATTTTTTATTGAAAATAATTATATCTGATACCAAAATCAACTCTTCCCATAAACTTGTTGGTGTTATTCCTTGATTGAGTTTTATTCTTACATAGACATGATCTAATTGATTTTGAGTGATTTTTTTAATAAATATCATTGATCAATCCAATAATTAGTTTTAACATAGTGTAAAATCACATACCATACTGGTTTCAGTAGATATAAATCAAGGAATAAATGATCCTTCCCACTTACCTTAAGAGTGATGACGGTTGAGCATCAAGGGACACTCACATGGGTTGATCATGATTTCTCCAATTAGTTTCTATCACTTAGTAACATAGTTTCAATATTTGTTTTAAAATCAAAAGCCTAAATACTATTCATCGAATTCTATATTTTATAAAAACTTAATCTAGTTAAATTAGAGATTTAAGTCTCAATTGATAAATTACCTAAGGTTCCTTCTGTACAATATAAATTCTAACAAATAGTATCTACTTTGACGTGATCAACAATACAATAATATTTTGATTTTTTATAAGATCCAGGTTCATTTTTACCTTTGAAATATTTCTTTTCATTTTTGTTTCTTATTTATTTCATACTTCACCATATCTTATATGTTTTTTTTGTTTTGTATTCTTCTTCCCTCCCTCTATCTTCTTATATATTCTCTCCTATTTAGTAAAATAGTTGTTTTATTCATTATTTTCATTTATTTCTTTTCCATTTCATTCCCATGTTTCTTTTATTTATTCCATTCATTATTATTAAATAAAAAAGAAACTTGAAATTATTTTTTCATGAAAATATATGGAAAATAAAAGTTACTTGAAAATGACTAAGAAATTTAAAATTCACCCCACTCAAAAAGTTGTTCATCTAGATAGGAAAATATAGTAACTATAAAGAGCCTATTGTAGAACCTCAATTATACTTAAACAAATATTAGAGTGATCCAATTCTAATTATATAAAAAATGGTTTCAAATAATCAAACTATAAAAGAACTGACCACCCCTTATATGCAGTTCCCACCTACATACATCCAATATCCTAAGGAAGTATCCCACTATATGATGAGATCTATCCTCATCCAAAACCTTTCCCAATTCCATGTTCTTCATGGAGAGGACCCTCACAAATATCTTTTAGATTATCATATATTGTTCTCCACCATAAAACATCAAAATTTGTTAGAGGACCTCATAATGTTTAGGGATTTTCCTTCACCCATTGCTGGTTTAGCCAAATACTAACTATAATATATTCCTCCTACAATTGGAGGATGGAGTGACCTAAAATGAATTTTTATAGATAATTTATTCCTATACTCCCAATAGACATCAATTAAGAAATAAATATGTGGCACTAGGTAATTACAAGGAGTGAACCATTATGAATATTTGAAAAGATTCCAAAGAATTCATTATAGTTTCCCCCACCATAAAATTAGCAAACAGTTTCTAATTTGATTGTTATATAAGAGAATAATCTCCATGGATCATGACATGATATATGTTGTAACTGGTGGTTCCCTACTAGGTAAAACCCATTCCATATCTCATGATTTAATATCCAACAAGTATCAAAATTCACTATAATTTTCTACATGACAAATTGCACCCACTCAAGGAGTTCAAGAGGAAATCCATTCATACCTATAAAAAGGTATATAATAAACAAGTTGAAATTTATATCCTTTTATTAAAATTATCTTAGACTCAAGGTTATCCCCACTCTCTACCCATTCCTTTTCATTTAGTATTTTTTTCTAATAACACCCATTTCCCTCATTAGTTCCCCAAAATTCAGGATTCACATGAGTCTTGTACATCTATATTTCCTAGGATTCCATTTCAATAAGAACCACCCTTCAAAAAATAACAATTTAGTCCAAATCCAAACCTAGGGTGGAAAGAACGACCATATTAATCATAAGGAAGAAACTCATTCAACCCTAAATAGAACTAGTATAAAAAGAGAAAGGTACAATTTCTTGTAGTCCTTCAGCTTGTTATAATAAACGTCCTCCCCCCAAATCTAAATCAACCCTTGGGGACATGGTGAAGAAAATGGCATCCCAAACGCTCCAATTCTAAATGACTACACAATTGGCTATTAAATACCTAAAAAATAAAGCGATGGCTGGAAAACACAATCACTAAGATAAAGATGCATGGTTTTGAAAAAATACCATCCTAATCTATTTCCAATCCCATCGAAGAAGGTAATTTATGTTCTATCACACTTCATTGTGGTAATGAACCTTATCTGTACAATGATTCTACACAACATTTATGTCCTTTGAAAAATATATTTCTCTACCCTAAAAAGATTCTTGTTAAGAAAAACAAAACCAAAAGGTTAATATAATATCATTGAGCATTCCCTTGAAAAATATATTCCTATTCCATTTCTTGAAACAATATCTCAATCTAAAATATATCTTAATGAAATTGATAAATAGATAATGGAAATATTTAAAAACATATAAGTTATAATTACACTATTAGATGCTATTAAAAAAATTCCTCACTATGAAAAATATCTATAAGAAATTTTCACCCAAAGACGGTGATTGAAGGGAAATAAAAGAGCCATATTTGTAAGGAATGTATCAACCTGGATACATTAAAAAATTCCATGAAAATTCAAGGATTGATGAACTTTTATGATACCTTTCACCATAGGAAAGACTATATTTTTTGATGTAATGATTGATTTAGGCTTTTTGATTAATGTGATTACTCACTAAATGTATACATATTTACATGAAAGATATTTTTAAACAATGATCATCATCATGAAGCTTTATAAATAGAGAAAAACACACCCAACATGAGTGATCAAGGATTCCCTTGTGAGAGTAAAGAATCTTATCTTCCCTACAGACTTATACATTCTTAAGAAGGAAGATACACGAAACCAAAGAATCTCTTTCCCTATACCAGGAATACCATTACTTATAATGACAAATACAATCATCATCATTCATAATGGTTCAATTTTCATAGATTTTGGGTGATAAAAGTAATGTATCGTTATCCTAAATACTATGAAACATGATTTTGAAGAGCACTACACTATTCTAGTCTATTCGATGGAAGTTCTGTCCAATGACACACACACACACACAAAATTATATCCTCAAACCATATTTTTTTGTCTTAATCTTCTTCAATATTTGATTATTTAGGTTATAATTTATGTTTCATGTATTTTTTTTTTCTTGGAAAAGTGTGGTTTTATTATTTTAATTGATGAGTGTGTTTTTTATTCAACCATGACCATCGATGATTATTAAAATATCACTTCCATTGATTATCTTTCAATATATAATAAAATTGGTAGACAAATATTTTAATGGACCTTACTTCCCCTACATCTTTTCCCTCAATCTAAAAACCGATTGTATTGGAATTGAAACCACTTCAATCTAATTTAAAATAAACTTATGTTGAGGTTATTGAATAATTTATAATCATTATGACCAACAACCTCATCCATAGTGGGAATAAAAATTATTATACCTTTTAAGAGAGTTTAAATAGGATATAGGATAGAAATTGGATGATATTCACAGGATTATACCATTTATTTTCATACACCATATACTTTTAGATGATGAGGCTAAGTCCATAAGGAAATCTTAATGATCGTTAAATCCCACCCTTATTAAAGTAGTAAAATTGGGTGTTTGTAAATTACTTACTATCGATATCATACATCCTATATATGATAGTAAATGGGATATCCTAGTGAAAATTATTCCTAAAAAACTAGAATAATAGTAGTGTCAAAATGAAAGGAATGACATGGTTACAAACCTTATTCCAAATAATTTTATAGTATATATTGACTACGGTCGAATAAATCAAGACACATGAAAGGACTAATTTACTTATCCATTCATAGAAAAAATGTTAGAATGATTTTACATTAAGTCACATTATTATTTCCCTGAGGTATATTTTGGTTATTTTCAAATCCATAGTGCTCACAAAGATCATGAAAAAAATATATTACTCTCCATTTATCACATTTTAATACAAGAGGATGTCATTCGATCTCCGTAGTTATACCAGTACTTTTCAACATTTTATGTTGAGTATATTTTCTAAGTACCTATATAATTGGTTGGAATTTTTTTATAGATGATTTCATAGTTTATGGATCTTCCATTAATTATTTTTTTTGGAACACCTAGGTTTTTCCTCCATGGATGCATTGAAAAATATCTTATTTTAAATTACTAGAAATTACATTTCATGGTAAAGTGGGGGATATTTTTTGGTACAGTTATTTTTGAATAAGGGAATTCATGTTGATAAATCAAAAATTGAATTCATTTCTTCCCTTAAATTTCCAAAATATTTTTTTGATGTGTGATCTTTTATGGGTAATGCTGGTTTTTACCATCAATTCACTAAATAATTTAGTAAGATCACATGTCCCTTGTATCTATTGTTATAAAAATATTCTGATTTTTTATAAATATTTTGGGGATTCATTTAATTTTCTAAAATGAAGTATCATATAATCTCCCACAATCCAACCACGAAGGTGGGATCCCCCCACTAAACTTGGGTGTGATGCCTCCAAATTTGTAGTTTGAGTGTGAGGTCTCTTAATGTCATTGTGCATGCCTTGAGTACACTTAAACCATCCACAAAAATAATAAAACTACTAAAAATACTTATTTCTATGCTATTTTACTTGAAAAAATTCTATTAATATCTTCTTGTATCAAAAGTATTTTTTTTATAATCACGCTACCCTTCAATTCTCCTTATGAATCACAAAGAAAATCCCCACCTCATATGGTGGATGCTCATACTCCAGGAGTTTTTTCTAGTGATTCAAGATAATATAGAAGTAGAAAATATGGTATATGATCGCATTAGTAGGATTTACACACTATTTTACCACTGTGTTGATTCATCCCTCCATATCGGAGAATTCTTCCATGATGAGAACCTTATTGGTGTAGTGGATATTAGCTTCTGTCATATAGAAATTTTTAATTTTTTAGAATTATATAGTGTCCAAATAGATTTTATAACTTCACAATACCAAATTCTTGGGAATTAGTAATGAAGTTAAATTTGGGATGAACCATACTTATGAATAATTTTTAGCGACTAGGTTTCTTTTTGGCATGTCCCCAACCATGAGTTCAACTCTGTTTTGAGATTCTAACATGCTATAGATTATGTGGGGAAACATTGTATCTCAATATAAATCTAAAAATTTTCTTGAATTTGGAATTAATTTTCCATCATTTAATAGAGTTTACCATATGTTTTGTAAGTCATGCACACGATGAAAATTTGTAAGAAATTTCTCTAAAAAGAATGAAATGGCCTAAAAACCCATGTTATTTGGTGAGATTTAGATGCATGGGGAATTGACTTCCTATGGACTTGTTGAAAATATTTAGGCTTAATATACATCTTATTGGATGTTTAATATTACTATGAATGGGTCAAATAAAAAGAAATTAGTTCTTTAAACTCTCAAACAATTATTTATTTTTTGAGATCTCATATTTTCAGTAGGTTTGGTTTATCAGGTTTCATTAATAGAAATCATGGTTACCATTTTTTATAATCGAAATAGAAAAACGTCACTCTATAAGTATTAGGGTTTTCATGAATTCTCCACAACATATTTCCCTGAAACTAATGAAGAAGATGGAATTTGAAATCAGTAAGTTAAGAAAATATTGGAAAAAATGGTAAAACCCAACATAGAAGATTAGAGTTTTCACTTAGATGATACAAATTGGGAATAATTTATATCTTTTAAAACCCCAATAAAAATTCCACCATATTGGATTATTTTTGGAATGTATTTTCAACTCCTTGTGAAGGTAGATCATAGTGAATATTATATTGTTAAATAATATAATATGAATATCTCAGATACAAGCGGGTATAAGAAGTTATAGAGTCCGGAGTTGGAAGAAATTTGGCATGATGCATATGAAAACTCTCAAATCTATAAATAGAATAAAAGGATATCCATTATGAGATGATTCTATACATTTTATATTTGTGAGAAGGTCCTCATGTATAATTACAAGGTAAATATCCACTAGAGAATGCTTCATTTCCAATGGATCGATCATTATACTATTACTAACGTTTACCCTTTTGGTGGAACATATATTTTGCATGAGTAGAGTGGTCAAAATTTAGCTATAAATGATAAGATACTTAAACACTTCTGCGAGGATTTAGTGATGCATATAGGGGAGTAAATACAATTATAGATTACATATATGACACCAATTAGTAGGTTTTCCCTTCTACCTAACATTATTTACATATCTATATTTTAAAGTGATTATATTGAGGACAATGGGGTTTTTTTGGTGTTAAGGTGGGAGACATAAGATGGTTATGATTAAAATTCAAAAGGGGGAAAAATTAAGGACATTTATTTCATTTTTCACAACGTTTATGTATCTATTTAAAAAATAATTGTGTTTCTATTTTTTTTCTTTATTTTGTGTTTTTAGATAATCTTTGATCTTAATGATAATTAGAAAAATGATTTTTCATACTTGTGTCGATTGTGTGGTAGGTTTATTTGTTTTTGTAGAAATTATTTTAAATAAATGTTGATATGTAATTTTTTATAGAATTTATACTTTCAAATTATTATTTAAAGTTTAATTGATTTTTCAAACCCATGCCTCATTATCATTAACCAATTTTTTCTAAATCCTTTACCTAAGAGACATGCTAATCCCTTTATTTCCTATTCTCCCTTTTAGTAACCTTATTTGGAGTCTCAAGCCATGTAGAGAATCTTGAAATTTATTTTATTCTATTTCATTCCAAATGACTCATGTGTGATATATTTTTGATAGAGGCCAAAATTAATTGAAAATATTTTAATATAATTATCCCTTATTTTTTTCAACCATGAAATTTGACCCTTCTTGAGCCTTAGATTCCATGAAATACCTATTAGGGAGGCCATATTACAAGTTAACGTATCCTTACTTACCCATCACTTGTGTAAATTATTGTGCTATTTTCAGCAAGTGTATGGGAGATGGTGTTTCAATGGGAATTCAAGGTAATGATTCCTTGTTATGTGTTAAATTAAAGGGTTTCAACATTTATTTTTAGTACTGTGTTCATAATCCATTTTATAAAATTGTTTTACACATTTTACCCTCATTATCTATAAATAAAATTATATATAAAAAATAGAATAGTTTTGAACACTGAAAAAATAGAAAAAGAGAAAAATTAATGGAGAAAATAAATTTTTTACTTATTATTATTTACTTCATGGGAATGACCCACATGAAAGAAAATAATGGGAGAGTAAGTTGTAAGTTATATAACAAGTGATGGGTTGAGTTAGTACATTAATTATGAACACTTGTTGAATTGTGAAAATTTTATACATAAGATATTAAATACTCCTCTTCTACCTCATATTTTTAAACATCAAATCCGACCAACCTTAGAACTTCATAAAAATATCTTGGAAATCATATTGATTATCACACTAGTTTATTTTGGTATAGAACTTAGTATCTAGACACATATATGGTAAGATCACTTGAACTCTGGGAAATGGGCATAAATCCACTTTCAAATGTTCCTAGAGTGAAGTGGGAAAATTTATAACCAATGAAGGTTGTGAAATGTTTCATGGATAGACTAATAAATTTTAACTAATTTGAATCTAAGAAAAGAAAAATAATAGGAAAATTAATTTCATAAATAAGAAATTATAGATTTCATTTCAAAATAATATTTGATGTTTTATCACTTCTGATTTAGCAAAATATTTGATTAGGATATAAGACTTTTTCTAGGATTACAATGATTTAGGTTTGTGGGTGTGATCAAATAGTTATATATCAGATATTTTGACCCTTAAACTTGTGAATTGTATTGTTTATGGTTATTATTATCCAATTATTAAATCATTTTACACTAAATTAATTTGTTGAAAACATCCTTAAAAATATAAAATTACATGTTTACCCAATTAGATGGAATGTTATTATTTTTATTATGACACGATATTCAATATTCCAAATGTGTAAATTATTTTATTTTAGGATTATATTCTCATGGGGATTTAATTCATATAAATGGAAAAAATTATGGATCTGAGCATTAGAGGCCCAAAAGTTTCCCAAAAAGTGGGGAAATTCTAGGAGAGATAGATTGGACCTACTTGTAGGGATTGGGCCATACCTAGAGCTTAGAAAATACAATTGGGATGATTTAAAAATATTTAAATAGATTACTAGAACACAAAATATTAGACCAAATTTAAAGTAAATTTCATGTATTTTTTAGTTATCTAATCAAACCAATGGGGTGGAAAAATCTATCCGGAACAAATCACCTACACCTATAGACCATTGGATTTTTATGAATCCAAATTGCCAAATTTATCTTTAAAATCACTCCATATACCATTATATTGGTTTGAATGACTAGGGATAAGGATGAATTGAATTTGAGAGATTTCATCATCAATTTTCCTTCTATTCACCACCTTGTACTTCTAAATCTATTAGTGATAAATCTAGAGGGTGTAATTTAGTATAATCCTATGATCCACATTTTTAATCATTGTAAGGTAATTGAATTTTTAGTTTTATTACCTATTTTTCTTAATTTAAACCTTTTTATTTCATGTTTATAATGATATGATGAAATAAGAATCAAATAAACATGAACCCCCAGGACTTCATTTATAACCCAGGTCTTGTGATGATTTGAGCACATTTTATCTTTTCTCTCCCCTTCTCTTTTATGAGTGTGCTTATAGATTGCATCAATTGATGGAATAAAAATGATATAACCCATGAATATGCATGTTTTTTGTTGATAAAAATTATAACATATAACCAGATCTATTCATTTCATCAACTTGTCGATGTGATGCCTTGATTGATTTTAGTTCTTCCATTGGCCTGGTTTTATTGATTTTTAGTGTTCATTAATAATAGATATCACTTATTAATAAAATTATAGATTTTAACGCAGTAATAAATCACATACCATACTATTTTTATCACAAATAAATTGATGAATCAATGATCCTTCCAAATTTACTTATGGGAGATGATGGTAGAGCATCAAGCCATAATCACTCGGGTATATCATAATTTCTCCAAGTAGTTTCTCTCAATTAGTAACGTAGTTTTTGTTTTTTCATTAAAATCATAGAACCTATCAAACTCTTCTTGTAATTATATATTTTATTAAACACAATGAACTTAAATTGATGATCTAATTCTCCATTGGGTGATAAATCTGAGTTCATACTTTACCGAAAAAATTATAGGAAAAAATATCTAATTTGATGTTCTAAAAAATGTGATTAGGGATAAAATCAATTTTACAGTTTTCCTTTTAAGATGAAACTACTTTTAAATCTATGTTATGTTTCTTTATAAATTTTTATACAACTCCACTGATCTTTATATCTGATTATTTATAGTGGTATTAATGAAACCACTATAGCACTCTTTATGATTTTCTTCTCCAATCTCTATCAAATAAATTTGATAATTTTTCATTTTGGGTGAATCCTTCTTCAAATGCATGATAATTTCTCTCATAGTCACAGAAATGTCTTCCTTGTTAATTATAAACAGTATTTAATTCATTTTTTTAAGATGAATGATATAAGCACACCATATTAGGTGCTTAACATGCCTTCTATCAAGTTCAATAATTGGATTCCAAGGAAATGGAGCTATTTTATAACATAATGAGATTATTTCAAAGGAAACCCATTTATTTTTTATGCTATAGGATTATAGGTACTCCTTGAAAAATTATTAACATTCTTCCAGTAACGATGTCGTTCCATATGACTAGGATTATAATATATAATTAATTTACAACAATAATCGTACATTTATATGTATCCTCTTAAGTGTAACATTTTACTAGAAAATATTTTTATTACATTAATCTCATTAGAATCTTAATATTCACTCATGATGTAAAACAAATACCCATGAAAGTACCACTTTATGGCTACCTTAATATGGGCCACATTTTTTTGTGATTTTACAAGAAAATTTTGCTTGTTGAAATTTTTTAGATTCAAATATTTTAATTTTTTCAATATTTAAGGTCTATATTCATTGGGGATTTTATAGAGGGAACATCCACTATCAATTTTCCCTTCAAGGAACTAAGATTTTACTCATGTTCTTTGATTATTTCATCATTATTATTTAATTAGCAAACCATATCTTTCATACTTGTGGTATCCTCCATTATAGAACATGTTCTCTCTTCCAATTTAGTTTTGGTATAGAGAATAATTTATTTTTAATTTTTTCTATATGGACATATAATTACTTACTTTTTCATTTTTATTATGCAAATCACTTTGGTATTTCATTTTATATCCCATATCTTTCATTTAAAACTTAAAGGGAAATTAAAATCTATCTAGCATTTTGTTTTTCATGACTAAGTCTTTAATAATTTCAATCTTCACTTCATTCATGAATTCACACTAATCCATATTTTCTTGTATGTATTTTACCTCTTCTTAATGTACACATGTATAATATATAGTTTTATATATTAATGATTTTGTCATGTTGTCATTGGATTCAATCATTTTACACTATGTTGGAGAGTTTTAACATTATGATTTACAAGATTCCTCCAAACCAGGTTTAGAATTAGATAAAAAAAATTTAGATTTGGTTACCTTGGATAGAGAGTTTACCTTCTTTGGAGTACTCATTTGTTTTCCCCTCATCATAATGGCTTTATACATGAGGCATTCTTTATCAACTTCTTTCATTGGCTCTGTTTAACTAGTTTTTAATTCTCTCTCAAACTTAGAGATTCTTTAATATAGACTTTTATAATTTTTACACATATCCATGGAGTGCTTATAGTGAGAAACATTCTTCATAGTAAATTCTTTAAGATCACACTTTAATTCCTTCTTGACAGAAGCATCAATTTCTAGGTTTCTATGATCCATTTCAAAATTAATTCCACTTCATCTTAACAGAATGATTCCTTTAAGAACCAAATCATAAAGGAATAGTATAATTATTTCCATATATATCATGAACCCATTTATCCAAATATAGTAGTTACTACCATTAAAAAATATTGGCTTACCCATTGAACTTATTTTTGTAAAATCTTCAATGGTTGAACATCAAGGCAAAACCCTTAGGCTCTATACAACTTGTTAGGTCCCCAAGGCACACCACTACTACAAAACATCAAATATAGAGTGTATCCTTTAGTAGCACTAAAAATTAATTCAGAAAGTGTACCTTTATTAGGGAAAAATGTAGATAAAAGGTACACTTTATCTGGATTTTTTTTCACCGATAAAGGACACCTTTATTGGTGATTTATTTATAGCACGAATAAAGTGTAACCTATATTAGTGCATTTTCTCGCACTGATAAATATCCCGATCACATGCACAAGTCCCACATCTAAATAGTGGTTGTTCAACCACTTAATTATATAAGATTATTATACATGATGAACTCAGAAGTCTGCTGTAGGGATGGGCTCCCGCATAAACTTCACACAACCATATATGTCCAGAGGCCCACACAAGCCTTGGCCCAACCTACGTTTCTCATTGTCTTTAGTCCACTTACATACACACCTTAGACCCCTTTACCTCCCACACCCATGGTCAGGTCCTACACGACCTGGTCCACTTGCCTATGTGGGCCATATCCCATAATTTTTATATATACCAAAAATACAATTATTAAAAAAAATTAAAAAATGAAATAATTAATCAAATAGAAATTTAAATTGAATAAATGAAGATAATATTAATTTTTTATTCTTTAAATAATTATTAATAACTTTAATATATATATATATATATTAATTATAAATAGTAATAAAGAGTATATATTAAATATAGATATATAAAACAAATAAATTGAAATATTTAAACAAATAAAAATTAAAAATGAGTAAAGAAAAAGAAATATTAAAATTTAATTAGTTAAATAATGATTAATAAAAATTAATAAATTTAATAAACATATATACAAATTATAAACATCAATAAATAGTATTTATTAAATATAGATATATAAAATGAATAAATATTAATAATTAAAAAAACTAAAAATTAAAAAATTTTGAATTATAAAAATTTGTTATGAAAAATATTATTAACAAAAATGAATAAATTTCATTTATATACATTAATTATAAATATTAATAAATTATATATATTAAATATAATTTTACAAAATGAATAAAACTAAATAATGAAAACATATTAATGTCTTATTCATTTTTAATGGGTTTTATACATAATTATTTATTAATATAATTAATATTGTTAATATAGAAATATATTCAAATATATATATATGAATATATAAAATACTTCCTAAAATATGATTTATATAATACAAAATATTTATGCTTACATTAAATAAGTCATATATTTAGTGAAAATGTTTTATAATTAAAAAATAATATTAAATAAAAGTATTGAATAATTACATCGAGTAATAGAAATTTAATTGATTGTCGTTTGATTTTTCAATTTAACACGTAATTTGTGTTACATTGATTTCACACATACATATATGTAATTAATGCATTTTTGTATACAACACACACACATAATATTTCGATAATTTATTCAATTTGTAATATTCATTTTAGAAATGTATTAACTAACATAATATATTTAATATATATTAAGTTTCTAATCAATAAATGTTACCATTTTTTATTTTTTTATTCAATATATACATTATATTACCTTTAAATATTTTTTTTCAAATTTATTCATTTTTAATATTATTTAATCATTAATAATATTATATTTCTTAATATTTTCATAATTTATTCATTTTATAATTTTAATTATTTAATATAATTTTAGTTTTATCCATTTATTATATTTATTTATACATTTTTATTTGTTATCATTTGATGTTTTTAATATGGTTTTATTTTATATAATTAACATGCATTGATTAACATATATAAATACTCATTTTTAATTTTTTTTAAATTATCAATATAATTAATAAAAACTATTCAATTTTTAAATTTATTCACTATAATTATAATTTGTTTCATTAATGGACACTAAATGTTATATAATTTCATTATTCAATTTAACATATATCAATCTTGTGTATATATATAGATATTAATTTCATATACAAAAATATTTACGCACTTAATGAAATATTATATAGAAATACATATACCTAATATTTATCAAATTTCTTAAAATTTAAATATTCATTTTATAAGTTCATTTTAGTAATATAATATATTTAATATATTATGTTTTTAATGATTAAATATTATTTATTTATTTTTAATATTATTACTCTTTGTAATATTTAACCATTTTTAATATTTATTTACTATGTTTTAATATTCTCAATATGTATTAATCTTCATTTAAATATTTATTCATATATTATTTTTAAATTAATAAAACGTATTAATTTTTATCAATATTTTTATAGTCTGCTTATTTTTAATTATTCAATTTCACTCACTTTCAACATTCACACATTTAATATTATATATTCATTAATAATGTTAAAAATATATTTTTAAATAAATATATTTATAATTTTTTATTTACTATATTTATAAAATTATATATTTATAGCGGTAAATAATTAAATATATATATTTTTAAAAGTATTTATATAATTATAAGTAAATAATTATATATGTAAATAATTATAAAATTATAATAAATATATTTAATTAAAAAATATATTTACTATATTTATAATTATACTTATATATATTTATTATATATATATATATAAATATATAAATATATGCATTGATATAATAATATTTATAATTATAAAATTATGATAAATATATTTAAATAGTAGATATATTTAATATATTTATATTTATATTTAGTTCTTATATATATATAATGATACAAATATATTTATAATTATAAATAAATAATTATAAATATATTTACAAATATATTTATTTATAAATATATTTATAAATGTATATTTTCTATATTTATAAAATTATATATTTATAATTATTAATAAATAATTATATATTTTTTAAAATTATTTATATAATTATAAATAAAAAATTTCATGTTCAAATAATTATAAAATTGTAATAAATATATTTAAATAATGAATATATTTAATATATTTATATTTATATGTATATTTATTTATTATATAAATATATAATTATATAAATATATATAATAATATAAATATATCTATAGTTATATTCATATATTTATAAATATATTTATTTATAATTATAAATATTAATATTTTCTGTCATTCTAAAGTATCTTCCCCTACTTTGATTATTGAATATACTGCCAATGCGGATCCTCATATGAATGAATCCCTCAAGTGTGGGTAGGATGCACCTGCCACCCAAGACATGTTGGGAGATATGTCTCATTCTAATGAGGCCAACGAGGGTACCTCAATTCAATAAGACTCTTCTTTGAGTTCGAAAAATGATTTTATTGGAGGCCATGACATTGAGTCTCATGATGAGGTGGCTGAACCATTGGGAATGGATGACCATGATGATAATTGGTGGACTCCCAAGCAGTGGAAGAGGGTATGACATCTGAGAGAACACGGTGGCTACCGAGGGAGGGATGATTGACATAAAAAAGATGATTGATGCTTGAAACTTTGTTTTGGTGGATTTAGTTTCTTCACTTGTACCCTAAAATATCCCCTTCTCTTTGTTACACACTTTTTTTATTAATATATTTTTCAAGACCATGGATTTAATTCATGGTCCATTCCGTTCTAAGTATTAATCTTTATCAATGCTAAACAAGCACCGATAATAGTAATCTATAAAAGTTCCAAAGTGTTAGTACCGATAAAGATATATATTATCCAAGCTTGTTTAGTGCTGATGAATATATAACTTTATCAGTGCTAAAAAATCTGTGTTAAAAGATATATTTATGAGTGATAAAAATTTAGCACTAATAAAGTTGAATTTTACGATCCCTTATTGTTTTAGCGAAGAGAAATCCCATCTTTATCAGTGTTTTTTAAAAGCACTAATAAAACCCTCCCCAATCTTTTAAAAATAACTGTAACCACACTGATTTTAGTCACATAACTCAAGCTCTCGTGCATGTTTTGTGCTTCCACCGCTCCCCCTCGACCTTCTATTAGTCAAATCAAGCCTCAAATCTAAGTTATGTTATTTTCTTCTGCACCTCTCTCATTACATTCTTGTTCGGGTTCAGTGATGTGCGATAATGTTGCGTTATCTTGGCTTGGTGGTCTCATGGTTCCTTGTTTAAAAGCCTTTTTAATGAACTCTCCACCATCATTCATCCTCCTTTGGTAGTTCCTTTTTTATGGGTTTCTACATTTCCGATTTAACCCAACTATGGCTCTGATACATCCTGCTTGGTTCACGTGTTGTGTTTTGGTTTTTTGTTGCCAACCCACTCCATAAAAAATGGTTTCTTCCTGGTCTTACTATCACTCTATTCTAGAATCTCTCTAACACTACCTCGTATAGGTTCTCATCCACTTATCCACTACCCAAGCTCAATAGGATTGAGTGTTCTCGCTGCCTCGTGGTGGAAGAGCATATCTCCTATGGATTTCTTAGAGTGAAGCCCAAATTTACCTTTACATACTTAGATAATGTAATTTTATCTATCCTTCAATATGTAAATTTGTACCATTACATATTATATATTGGTTAAATTTAGGTATTTTAAAATAAAATGTTTATTAATGTTTCAAATTTATTTGATATGATTGTTTGACTTTGAGTATAATAATTGTTTAAGACATTTTAGAGAGTGTGGATTAGTTGATTCCGTTTCAAATTTTAAGGATGTCCAAAGCCACTCTCAATAGTTTTGATAAATTATAGATTGTAATTTTTAAAAATATGGTTTCAGATTTATAAAATTTACTTTCTCATAGATTATATTGAGATATATTTCTGGAATGTGTCCCTTGTGTATTTGTTTATATATATCATATGATTGGGGGTACAATTACATTCAATAAGAAAGAAAAAACACACACATATGCTAGATAGGTAGGTCATAGCCCCACCATGGGGATAACCCACCCATCCATCATTAATTTCGGTATTTCCTACTTTAAAGGATAAAATCATGGATTACATTGAATTAATTTATTTTTAAAGAAGGGAGACTAGAATTTTCCTAATTATTATTGAGTTAAATATATTAATTTTGGGTAGTTTGATAAAAGCTATAATGGATTGGAAAATTATGATTATCCTGACTATTTACAAACTACTAAAATTCAATATAACTTTTCATTGGAAAGACATTGAAGAATAAAGAATAAATAATCTTGTTACTATTATGAAACATTAATGATTCTATTAATGGATTTTTCTAATATTCTCTTTTATGACATATATATTCTCTTGAGGAATAATTATAATATAAAAATATGGATTTAACTATGTGTTGTAAACTATATTAAACTGATAAATATTTTTTATTTCTTTTTTTAGTGATCAATTCATGTACAAAGTGTAAGGGATAATGTTTCAGATAATTTTTCTTATCTATTAGATCCCTAGAAAAGTATCTAAAGGCCATGTATAATCTATCATGGTAATATCTCTTGGAACCTTGAACACAGTTTGAGCATCTTGAACTCAGTTTTAAGATAACATGGAAAATGATCTAAATAAATATCATTATGACAACATTGGATGTTAATGAAGTTTACTTTGGGTTATTATTTATAAAAATGAACAACTATAAAACCACTTTTCTCACAATTTTTATTTTTATTTTATTTATTTTATAATATAAATAAAATATAGAGAATAAAACTAAACCAACATGAATAAGGGAGTTATTATTTTAAAAACATTTTAAATAATTCAATTCACCCCCCACTTGAGTGTTTTTCTATGATAGTGTTGGGAAAAAAATTTGGTAATGAAATAGTATATAATCCTAGTGAAAGAAGATAATGAAGAGAATATATAGGTATAATAAGATAAATAAGATAAATATAAGTCCTGAAAATATCATGATGTAACTCTATGCTTGGTAATAAATCTCTTTTTATTAAAATTTAATATATATATATATATATATATCAATGTTTTTGAGGAAAAAAATTACTTATGTATGGAAATTTTTTATTTAATGAGAGTTAATGGATAATCTATTCTCATTTTTAATCTATATAGTGATTCAAGAGGACTATGTGAACATGGTTTTTTTTCAATCATTACAATGATATAGCAACCCATTTAGAGTAGTGAACCTTTTTAAAATACACTATAGGTTAACATTAAATTTTATAAATATTTATAGAAACATTTGTATGAAAACATTATATTGAAGAAATTCTTGTTGAAGAAATAATATTTTTTTATTAAATAAATTAACTAATTATAAAAAATATTAAGGGTTATATAGTAAACTACTAATGAATTATCCTTTTAGTAATATATAGATTCATTGATAGTAAAATTTCATTGGCAGATTCAAATAAAAAAAGATATTGGTCAACCTTGAAAGGAATGATATCCCTTTAATGGGATGTATAAATATATTGTTATTTACTATATATTTTTTTGAAATTCATCCACAAAAATAAAAAACAAGAAAATCATAGGTGTGTATATAAATACAACTTGTTAGTGGATTTAAAAAAGTACAGAAAATTATAAAGTAGAGTTCATGATGTTTTAAGATATATATAACTATCCCAGTTCTAATATAGTAATATAATAGTTTTAGAATGGCATGGAACAACTATGCATAGATAAGTGTACATAAATCTTGTGGAATATATATAAGGAATAAAATAAAACAAAAATAAATGAGCATGATAAATGATAATCCATAAAAAATTAATTAGGATATGTTGATGATTGTACATAAAAATGACCAATTTAGTTATGGTTGTAATAATGTTTACAAAAATATCAATATTATAAATTTATAGACTTGTTGAATAATGTGTGAATGGAACAATTTTTTGTATCTTCCTAGAAATGTTAAGGTTAATGAAAAAGTAAATTTCATTGATATTTCTATATGAATAATTAATAAGATATTTGTTATTATTTCCAAAATATATAGATAGAAAAAAATGTGTTCAATCATTATATGATTTTATAGACTCTTAAAAATAACTAGAAGTTAGTGGGTTATAGTAAAAATATATTTTTTGGTATTCTAGTAATATGTTGTCTAGAATAATCTACAAAAAAATAGAGTAACATGGAATCCAACTTGAAATTTTTCGTAAATAAAAGTTTTATTCATTGGTTTTTTGAAATTCCAATCTCCATGACTCTGTGTAAAAATATGGTGATTACCAGACCTTATTTGTTTTTAGGAAAGATATTTTTATAAAAATTTAGAAATCATGGTAATTATTAAATGGAAATAAAAATATATTAATTTCCATTGGAAGTATTCCATCTATTAGTAAAAAAATTTATTTTACAACATATTTTTTAGTGATGATTATATTAATATATATATATGTAAGTGATTCACTTGAGTAAGAAATCTAATTTATTAACATTGTTAATAAGATTTTTTAAAACTATAAATGAAATAATGATTTTAAAGCCCTTTATTTATAGTGTAAATAATATTAGATCATGGTAAATTATAATTAATGAGAGTGGAAACATTTATGATTGAATTAAATACCTATAATTAGTAAGATATCATAATTAATGGAAAGAAAGATCAAGGGTTGATTGATACTTATTAGTGTTAAAATGTCCCATATGATTTCAATTGCACACTTATTTTTTCTGTGTCATCAAAATAATAATACATGACATTTTTTCACTGACAAGTGAGGATCAACTAAAATTTTCCACTCTTTTAGATATACACTTAGAATATCAATGAAATAGCACCTGGATGACCACATACCAAGTAATGAAATAAATAAAAATAAACTTCTTCCAATTGTTTAACTCCCACCTAGAAAGTTTATAGAAACCATCATAGAATTATAGACTTTTTTCTTACAAAACATCAAATTGATAACCTATACCAATAGCCACTTGTTTACCCCATGTTGTTTTTTTCATGTCACCCTTGTGTAAAATGATAACTTGTCTGGAATCATAATCAATAAAATTGAAATCTTGGGTTCCCCATATTAGAATTATCTATAACCTTCTCATTTGATTATTAATATATTATGTATAATTATTTATTTTTTATACAAAATGAATATTTTATGAACCTAATAGGATGAATATGAATCAGAATGGATGCATACTAATAATATGATCAAATAGTTTGAGGATATAGTTAAATATTTTATCAAGTTTTTGATAGAGAATGTATACAACCCTTCTCAAAGCCTTTTTCCATGTTTACATTATTATTTTTCAAGACAAATTAGTCTCTAAGAGTTGGAAGAACATTTTTTTATCACAAAATATATCAGAGCTATAAATGTTTGACTAAATATAGTAAAAAACGTAATGTGCACTCAGATTAGGATGTCACTACATTTTATGGATTATTTGATATGAATACGAGTGTAAATGATGATATGTATCATATAGAGTAAATGAATATATAAATTTAAGATGATATTTGTGATTTTCCAATGTTTTTTTAGAAGTTAAATATTTATTCTAAGAGACTATTGTATACTGGTTTTACTAAATACACAATATTTATATCTTTATTGAAGTTATATAATTTGAAATCTCGTAACAGATGGAGAAACATCATCTTTATTTAACTACTTTTTCTCCAATATGATATTATACTAGAATAAAATGAACTTCCATGATGAAGATATGATTCCAAAAATATCCTACATTAAATGGGAAAGATCTCTAAAAAAATACATTCTTGTAAAAATTATTATGAGTATCTGGAATTTGGAAATGATCTGAGAAACTTATGTCTTACTTTATCTATAGATGGTATAAATTATTTTGGTATAAAGAGTAGTACTCACATTACATGAAAATTTATGTGGGTAAATTATAACTTTCCATCATGGTTATGCATGAAGAAAAAATAAAATATGTTGTCTCTATTTATATCTAGACCAAAACAACCTATTAATAATATTGATTTCTATTTGGCTCTATTGATCAAATATCTCAAATTGATATGGGATATAGGTGTTACAATGTTTGATTCTCATAGAATTAAATAATTCTCATTGAGGTCCATGTTGTACAAGATGATAAATAAATTTCCATCTTATGGAAAATTTTCAGGCTATAGAGTTAAAGGAATGTTGGGGTGTCCCATTTTTGAATAATGTACACACTTAGTTTGGTTGAAAAATTCTTCGTAGTATATGTTATTAGGGCATCATAATTTTTTACCTCAAAAATATTAATATTGATCCTAGAATACATGATTTGGTGGGAATACCGAATAAGGTACAACACTATCTCCACTAATGAGAGATTAAATATTTGATAATGTAAAAGATAGTGAATCTATTTTTAGTAAACCATTTTTGAAAAACCATATAAAATATGGATGGAAAAAGTGTTAAATTTTCCTTGAATTTCCATTCTAGAATTTTTTATATTCCAGTCATTTTCTTTATGTCATTCATGTAGAAAAAAATGTATTTGATAATGTTATTTAAAAATTAATAAATGTTATTAGAAAACAAAAGATAGAACCAAGGATAGGTTGGACGTGGTTGACATGGGGACAAGGGAAGATTTGGAACAGGTGAAGTGTAAAAGTCATACTTTTCTTCTTTTAGCTTCTTGCACTCTATTCGAGAAAAGAAAAACTAAAATTTTATATTTTAGTTAATTGTGTCAATGTTTCATTGGGTATTCATAAAATATCAAGAATGTTATTTCAATAACTAATTTTCATTTAAATTAACTAAAATAACAAAACATTCATGTTTTCATGAAATATTTTATGCTCATCGCTTTACATTTCATTCTTCCTCAAAATGTATGAGATAAATTTACTAGACCTTGATTCTTTTTCAAATCCACGAGCAGTAAAGTTATATACCTGACAATGTTTCTATTCATGATTAAATAGGTTTAATTAATATTTTATGAATTAGATATGTTCTTCCCACAATCATTCTTTGATATAATGGTCCACCTGATGTCTCACTTGGTTATAGAGGTTAAACTATGTAGTTTTACCCATTAAATTTATATGTACCCCATTGAACGATATATGAAGATTTTTAAAGGGTAAATAGTGAATTGAAGTCATCCATAAGGTTGTATTATAGAACTATATGTTATTTAATAAGATGTTTAATTCTATACTAATTACCTATTAGATGATGATAGCATTAGACTACCAAAATTTTATCACAGTGGATGGCTTATGGAAAAATTTATTTCTTGAAGAGATGTTGTAACAATTACAATCACAGAGCAGGAACAAGATCACATTTACATTTTACATAATAATGAATATTTTTATCCATACATTTAATCACACAAAGTAATTTTTAGACATTTGATTACATAAAGAGGAGAAGAATAGATATAAAATACAAAAAATCAACAATTTATTGGATAGTTTTCAGATCATATTTATAAGGAGTTATCTAAAAACTATGAATTCAATTGATGAATGCATTCGATGGCTATCTTACATGGTTTTGTAATTAATGGGTATATGTTCAATACCAAAGAACTTAATGACTGTAGTATAATGCAAAATAATGGAGTTAAACTCATGGTGGAAGTGATACACATATATGTTTCTAGGTATATAAATCCAATTTATGTGAATATGTAATATTTTGGCATCATCAAATATATTCAGGAGTTTGATTATAAAACATTTTAAGTGCCGATTTTTCATTACAAATGGATTGACAATTGTAATTCAGAGAAATTTTATGAAATAGGCTTCATGAATTTGAATTTTAGTGTGAGGTGAAATAGATAATCTATTCCTAATAATATCTCAAGTAGTGAATGTTTTTATGTCTCAGATCTTGCAAACAAGAATTGGTTAATCGTCCTGCTAGTGACTAAAATAACTATAGGGCCAAATTTAAATTTAATAAAGGGTTACCATTTCATTGGTCGATCACAATAATTTCACAGTGGCCCTAATTTAGACAATGTATTTTACATTATAGGGTACCACAAAGAGGGTATTTTAATTTTCTACAGAGGAGCCAAATCCCTTCAACCTTTAAAAAAAAGAGGATTCAATGACCAGGCTAAACTAATTTTTAATTCAATATATTTTCCTAACAATATTATGTTTTCTATAATATATTTATATAATATTAATTCAATGTTTTACTACTCAGGAAGATAATGACTTTTGAACCTGATGAGGTTACTAATCTCGAGGAAGAATATGAGGTTGATGCTAAAAATATAGAATTGTTATGGGATCAACACTATATTGATGAGAAAAAGAATGCAACAACATTACAATGTTAACTAAAATTATCAATCCAATTATTAAGGGTATAAACTATGAGGTTGGATTGAATTAACATGGTCAACCTTTTGACCCCAACAAGTTAATGTTCATTAGTGATATTAAGGTTTCAATAATTCTAAATGTGACAATTGAAATAGAATCATGGTGCCACATCCAAATTATAACAAAGGAAACCCTTTGGGAAGATATAAAGGTAATGTTGTGGAATAATTTAATTATTTTAATAAAAAATATTACATAATGAAATTTTGATTTAGTTTTTATTATTCCTTGTGGAGTTCATTTTTTTCAGATTATTTTTGTAAGAAATTATTCTTAATGGCCATTGTAAAATCCCATAAAGGCTTCCAGACACCTCTTACCAATTTTTATCTTAGGTATTATTAGGGGAATGTAAATCCCCACCCACCATTTACTTATGAACATATTATAATGTAGGAAACATGGAATTATTTCATTAGTCATTGTGACAAGAAATCATTTCATTTGAATTGTAGTCGATAATATATTACATGATATTATTTATTTTATGTGATTTTATTCAAAAATGTAAATATATGAAATAGTAAAGGATTTATAAAAATAAACAACATGAATCAAGACCAATGCACCCCTATCACAAAGCAGGAATGGGGTATGGTTCACTAGAGAATAAAATGGTATGTATTTTAAATAAACAAGAAATGTTTTAGGCGATATAAAACAACATATGGTTCTTTATTTATATTCAGACTAATTAATCAAAATTTGAAGCCACTTCCATCCCACATCACGTGCTATGAAAGGAGGCCCGTATAAATAAAGATGGTAAATTGGTTGTCGAAAACAGAAAATCATTATGGGGAACATGTGTAAGTATGGTTTTATAGTAATTTGGTGTGTTTTATAATAGTATTATATAAAACTATCTATTTATGTTTATATGTTTTTTATAAAATTTAGACATAATAATTGCATGCGATTATATTGGAAGTAAAAATACTTTTAGTATAATTAAAGAGGCTATAATAATATGTTTGCGTTATAGATGTAGGTTTTACAGTATCTCCTCAAACAAAATTCAAGAAGAGAAAAATACCAGAAGATGCAAATAAGATGATGAAAGTATTACAGGCAAAAGTAAATTCATTTCTGCATGTTATTGTTCGGTCTGGTTTGGTAGACCAATATATGTGAATATATCATAGATAATCAGTAGTGGAACAAAGATCAACACATGAACAACCAAATAAACCCACTTTCTTTAAGGCTAGTCATTCCCTTATATCACATACCTTACTCTTGGTAATCAATTTTTTCATTACTCTTTCTCTTAAATTTGTACAAAAAAACATCCATTAAATTTTATTACTTATATTCTACAGGTTAAATCTGTATGTGATTTCTATCTATCAACACCCACACACCATCTTGTTGCGAGGGGTATAGTGTATAATATCCTAGGTGGAAAACTACACAATAAATGAATCCCAAAATATCACATGAGAGTGCAGATTTAGGTAGATCAATATTCTAGTACTGAGTTTCCTATTCCACTTTATTTTCTAGACATCACAATGACCGATGCTGCTATTGGAACTTTCGTAACATGGATGTGTAATATTATAAAGATACATGAGGTATGTCCTTAAAAAATATCAAATGAAAAACATGTAATAGTTGATGAAAAAAGGTATGAAGTGAAATATGTTATTATAGATTGATAAAACAATGAGGAAATGTAAGGTTGGATCAAGATAATCTAGTGAGTCGACCCGGAAAACAAACCGACATTCCTAGAGTACCTTTTCCCCACCAATTCCACTACAATATATATGGTCATTAATTGTTTTTTCAAAAATCACATTAAAAGATGGATATATGTCCTACGATCCATATGAATATGAAATAATTGGTAATTACATTACAAATGTGGTAGGTCTTGAGAGTGTAAATGAGAATCTCTAGTTTTAATAGTTGGGAGTCTCAGTTGTGAGTACATACATAAAGAACATTTTCATAATACTCATATCCAAAAAATGATATAATATGACCCTTAAATTTAATAGCTATTCATATTTACAATATGAATTTATATTACCACTATATAAAGGGATAAACCTTTGAAATATGGTTTGGATTAATTAATCCCTGTATCATTTCTATAGATGAAATTAAATTGTAGTCGAAATAAATTTATATAAAAAAAGATATTGTAAACAAGGAGTTTGAGAAGAAAATAACAGATAACAGACTCTTTTTGATGCCTATAATGCAGTGGTGAAACTCTACAATCTTATCATGACCCTTCCCCTAGGGCATGTATTGTGACTACCCCAAGCCCACCTCTGATAGGACAGGGGCTAGCGACTAGAACCAAGTAGGAATATATCACATATGGTAGGCATTTTCTGAAGTACCTATACACACGCACACAACTCAAAGTCAAAGATATTGTAAAGTAAAATCCAAGGAATCTATGCATGAAAACCACTAAGTACAACAAAACTAGAGTACAAAATAAAGTAAAGTACAAGGTGGAAATCTAGGCCAGTTTACAAGCCCACCAAAGCAAAGATAGTACACAAGTAAATAAAATACAAGTCTATGATACTCGTCCGTTGAGAACCCTACATAGAGGGTAGGTGGATGGTAGATGCCTGAAGTGGTAGGAGTACACCTCGTCTATCTTATCTCACTGAACACCACTTGTTCTTGGTCCTCCCTGGACTCTATTTAAGCATCAGTTGTTTGGACAAGACATGACACGTGTGGGCAATGCCTATGTAGGGGTGAGTCAAAAAACACACAGTAGGACACCCTGAAACAACAAAGGTAAAGAACAAGGGAAGAACCACAAGTAAATGCAGTCTAATTGAAGCATGTATTTTCCTATACATATTCCAAGAACATATAAATATACTCATTTCAGAAACTAGGAATCATAAGGTTCCAACATCATAGATAGCATCAAGATTCTTATCGTTGGTTTGAGATGCAACACATGAAACCTAGAGATCACACTCCATGAGGTCATCCATACTTGATGGCGCCCATATGAGAGGTACACTATATCAGGACCAACTCTACCATTCCGAATGGTACGTTCGATAGAAAGTTATCCATCAGTAACATTCTACTAGCTCCAGCTTCAGTGCCCTGCACCGAAGGTTTAGTCATAGTTGTCCTACACCCAACACAAGACTATGGAAACCCAAGTAGTGAGGCCCTCCATCACCACTATACATGAAATAGAGAGCCCCAATTCTAACCATCTCAGGAAACCTATTTCACTCATGTAAAGAGTGGCATACACCTTAGTCCATCGACGGAGCACTAACTTATATCTGGGAATCATTTTGATCTAGTCAATGGGCCCGCTCGTCTCTACTATGTCTGACAGCTGAGGGATCTCCAATCCCCAATTAAGGAAACATGCCCAAATCGGTATCGGAGTACTACTTGGTGAATAGAGGACCCTCACCCTGTTACAACATGGGAGTAATGACTTCTATTATAGAGGAACCACACCCTACCCGGTAGGGGAGTACCCACTCTATTTGATTATGTGTGGAGGACCCATGCCCTGAAATAGTAGGGGAGTACCGAATCCTATCATAGAGGACCCTCAACCTACCCATTAGGGGCATACCGACTCTATTTTCATCAGATGTGGAGGACCAATACCTAGTCCTATAGGGGAGTACCAACTCCTCAGATAGAGGACCCGCTCCCTAGTTCCAAAGGGGAGTACCTACTCTACCTTCATGAGCATCACCAGAACCCGCACCCTAGTCCTTCAGGGGAGTAACACCCATAGAGTAAGCTACCCAAATGAAATGAACAAGCTCCCATGACGTTGGAAGTCCTGTATCTACCTAATTAGTGGGATGAGGAGAACCTGTGCTCTGAGTCGTCGGGGAAATAACCGTCCTAGAATTTCTTTATAAGAACCACACCAATTATTCCCAAAGTCTACTTGTACTTGGAGTTATTATTCTTAAAACCAATAGGCTATCCTCCAACTTCCTCAAAAACAAACTTGGAGTATTTCAAAAGGACTATCTCATTGCATGGGTCCCAACTCTGCATATAGCTCATTAATCAGACACTCTATTTAAAATTTACAAGAATTTTAGCGAACAGAGGTTTGTTTGGTCTGGGTCTGGTTCGACCCAGCTGGGTTGACCTGACCTGATCTAAGGTTCCACCAACCCGAACCGGGTCTGACCTGACCCATGGGGCCTAGGTCAGACTGGCGGGTGCTTCCCATCCTACTAGGTCACAGGTCTGGTCCGTTATGCTTGACCTATTGGGCTTGGCCCACTACCTCCCCAACCCACTAGCACAAGCTCTACCACATCAAAGCAGGCCTACTTCTCGAGCCCAAACGTGGATCTACTCCGTCTATCCAGTGTCATGCAGTTCCAAGGTGGTGTCGCCTCCCGTCCAGCCGATCCACAAGAGCGGACCAGAATTACAACATATGGCCCATCTGCATGCATTCGATCACGCGGTGCCACCACGGTGAATGTGACGGTGCTCAACATCTAGAAAAAATGTGCTGGATGTTGCAGGTTTTCCCAACCGTAGCCAAATTCTAGAACAGCGGGACGCCACATGCCAGCGCCGCGTGCTGCCACCATTTTCACTGATGCCCCTGCTGGCACCAGCACACTATTGGGCTATTCTGTAGACCATCAGACGCACTTCGATGGTCCGCTCTTCAAACTGTAAGGAGACCTGCAATCCTTGAATTTGTTTCTTCACTACCAATGGATCAAAACTCTGTTGTGATCCCTTACACCAGAAAACACTCTATTTTCAGTATCTCACCCCCTGCTTCGTGTAGGATCGAAATACTCAATGAAGATGCTCAATAGACAAGAGGGTGGGGGTGAATTTTAAACTTTAAAAATTCATTTGTAAATTTAAAGATAATTATGTTTAACAACTTTAAACAAGGTAAATTCACAAAACCTCTAGTTCTACACACTTTTTTAATTCAGGAAATATGATTCCAAAAAAGCTATTCCGGAAAAGTGAATCCGGAAAACAAACTTAATCAACAGATTACAAAGATATAGATTCTACCTTAAAGTGTATAGAATATTATAACATAAGAGTACACAAGGGTAAGAAATTATAAGATAGTTATACTTTCCTTGACATAAAAAATGCAGCGGAAAAAATAAACTTGTAATAAGAACATGTAATAGGATGTAAATCTTTTAACCCAAAGAGAAGGTTATCCAACAACCTTGGATAAAGGTCCCTTGATTTATACTTTCAAGAAATTATATCTTACCCACACCAGGGTAGGCCCTCAATTCGAAGACTGGAGTCTGTCTTGCTATCCCCACAAGTCCTGAACTTCAAGGTAGTTGGCACCTCTGTCTTCCTCAGCAAGGGAGACCTAGATCTTCAAGGTAGTTGGAACCTCCTTCTTCCTATCCCCAGAAGTCCTCGAATGTACTCAACAACATTCAGAGTTGCACGAAGCAAAAACTGAACAAGAAGTTCATTACGCACAAGGCATGAGAGTCTCTCTCTAGAAATCACTTCAGCATCATGTAATCTCTAGAGTCGTAGAACAGTGAGAAAAAACTTCAAATGAGCTCCTATTTGTAGGCACAACTTCAACGGTCGGCTCCCTCCTCCAACGGTCATATTTTTCCTTAAATCTAAGAGGGAACTGTACATGTGTCACTCAAACAACGATTTGTTAAAAACTGAAAGCACGACATCATTTTATAACAAAACATGTGTAACTGAAAGCACGACATCGTTTTAGATAAGGAAATAATTTTTCATAATGTAAGGAAAAATGAAAGTTAGGAGTCTAACCAAAAAAGATTCGGAGTCTATAAAATCATGGATAATCATATTCTATTTTTATCAAAATTTAGAGTCAGAATTTGTAATGAGAATTCATAATCATAATTCGTAATGAGAATTCGTAATGATAATTTGTAACTAGAATTTTTCATGAGAATTCGTAATCAGAATTCGTCATCAGAATTCGTAATGATATTTGTTAATCAGAATTATTCATCATAATTCCTAATGAGAATTCGTAATCAGAATTCTTCATTACAATTCTTAATAAAAATACGTTATCAGAATTAGTCATCAGAATTCGTAATGAGAATTCGAAATCAGAATTCATCATCAAAATTTGTAATGAGAATTAGTAATCAGAATTCATCATTAGAATTAATAATGAGAATTCGTAATCAGAATTCATCATCAGAATTCATAATGGAACTTCATAAAAGTTCGTACTCAGAATTCATAGTGGAACTTCATTAAAATTCGAAACCAGAATTCAGAGTGGATCTTTATAAAAGTTCATATCCAAAATTCAGATCCTAAAATAGAATTCTTCATATCTATGTATTATATGATTCCGAGGTTTTAGACATGAAACCGAATTTTACATTTAGGCAAGATAAAGAACAATTAAAAATCTAGTAAGGATAAATTTTCTTAGGGAAACTAATTTTCTTTATAGAAGTAAAACACAAGGTAAAATGAAATTTTCCTTGAGATAAGGTGTTTGTGATTTTCAAAACAAGATTGGATCGTGAAGTCATAAGGATACCTTAGTGACTCAAAAATCTCCCCAAATCATGAAGGAATGGAGAATTCATAAAAAAAACCTTATTGAATCAACACTTCAATCCACCTTCCATCATCATCATCGCACCACCTTCGTGCTATGTTCGTTTACGATCTGAGATATCAAATCATTGTGCCCCAAGGTGAACATGCGGTGATATTTCATTCATATCTCTGTGGAGAATGAATAACATGTGGGGATAAAGAGGGAAGGACCCCCAGAAACCAACCTGAGGAAGGATCTTTGGCAATTGTTCCTTACATCCTTGAAACCTCCAATTATAACGATATAGAATGAAACAAAATCATCTCGCAAGAACGATCAAACCCTGGGTCAACCTGTTCATGGGTTAATCCATATTTTTCATTTTAAAACCAAGAATGTAGAAAGATATAATTCAAATAACAACCCATTCTTGGAGTTTTTATCACTTTAAGGCATAGATTAATGTTGCATCGCCACGTTGATCCTCATTCCACCAATGTTCGTTGATCGACAATTGCTGAAGTCTGGTTCGATCCCTTTCATTGATCTTGCAGTCATTGGTCATTCGCCAACGAATTCTTCAAGGATTCTCAGCAATATCAAGCATCCTCCCCTCCAACTTTGGATCCTTGTTAATCCATTGAGTGGGGAATCGTGATTCAGGGTTTTCCATTACATTACATTACAAATTCATTACTCTATTTCATTAATGAAATATCATTTCAATTTCATTTCATTGCATGCCATTTGACTGCAATGGTTTCAAAAGTTCAAAAATTAAATAAAACTTCCACTTTATTTTATTTTAACTTTTTCTTAAAATATCTGAAAAATTAACTTTGTCGGTCGATCCGTACCGGTCAATGTTATGTCTTTTCTTGGAGAATACTGATGTTTTGAGTTCAATGGTGCCCTCATATTTTCGATCCAAGCACCAGTTAAAAAGATAGAAAAACCCACTCATATATTTTTTTAAATAAACTTTAAAATAGTTCAAAAATTAACTTTTTCCCTCGACCCACATCGGTTGAGGTTAAGTCCTGTTAAGGAGAACATCTCATTAAAAACTCAAAGATGGTGTCATATTTTTAATAGAGTTACCCTTTGTGAGTTATGATGATTCAAATATAAAATAACATTTATTTAAATTATTTTATTTATAGTTACATCCCAAAAACCAACTTTCACAACCGTCCCACACCGGTCGATGTTAGGCTCTGCATAAGTGTATCATACCCTCATAAACTCATCAATAATCTCATATTCATAATCTGAGTTACCATTTATGAGTAATAAATATTTTAAAATAAAATAACTTTATTCAAATATTTTATTTACTTCCAAAAACTACTTTCCATTGTTGACCTGTGTCGGCCAATGTTAGGATTTTCCTAAGGAAAGAATACCCTCACGAGCTCAATGGTGATCTCATATTTTCAATCTAAGTCACCATTAGTTAGTTATAATGATTTGAAAAATAAAATAATTTTATTTAATTATTTTATTTATGGTTATTCCATTTTAGGTTTTCTCATTGGATGCCTACGCCGAAAAAAAATTATGTCGTACCTCAGGTAAAACCGCCATCCTGAACGCAACGATATCCTCTGATTTCTAATCTAGGAAACTGTTTGAGAGTTTTTCCAATTTTTTAGGAAAACTGCTAAAAATTTCTATTTAAAAACATAACATTTTTAGACGGACCATTCTAGGAACACCATGCCTCAGAATCGCACGTCGTCTCATCGCCTAGTCTCAGAATAATCCCATTTAATTTTCAAAAAAAATCATAGAATTCTGAGTTATTACAAATTTAATCATATAAACCATATTTGTATTTTTTTCATTACTTATCTATTTTTATTCAAGGAAGTATTGGATACTGATCACAATCAATTTGGACACCCCAAATATTTATTTTTTAGATCCAATGCATGAATATCCATCAAATCAAGCACACAATATTTTATTGTGAATTTGTAATGCACTATAATAAGTATTTTATACATAAACATAGAATTATAGTTTCACTCTATGTTTTAACAAGAAGTTTTTCAGGATATGGTGATAGAAACATATAGGGTATATCATGGTAGAAGTCCGGGAATTAATATAATAAGCATACAGTTTACTTCAAATGGAAATAGAAAAAGGTATTTATTGAAATATTTAACTATATAAATATATAACTATAAAAAAATATTTCAAAACAATTTACTTATTTTGGTTATTGTTTCTACTGTTTCTAAAAGAAAGAAACATCAAAAATTTTGAAAATTATGTTTGAAAATTTATTAAAGGCATCATAAACCATCAAAAGACTAACACCCCCAAAAAGGTAATTTTCAAAGGTAATTACAATTTCATTAAAAATCTTTCTTAATCTTCTATTTGTATACGTTTACTCAGTACTAAAATTATTTATAATAATCTACGTACTCAAAAGAAGAAGTAATTTTGTTTAGATATGAGTAAGAAGCATGCATGGTGTCAGAATGTTTCCCAACATCAAATTTAGGTCATTAAATACTATGTTTGTGGTAAAATATAGATTATGACCTTATAAATATATTTTTTCTAGGAATCATTAGTATCATAATTCTTATGTATTATTTTTTATCTATTTCTCAATAATAAGTATAATGGAAAAAATATATTTGTTTAAAAATGAATGAGAAAAATACATGATATTAGAATATATATAGACATCAAGATTATTTTACTTACTACTAATTATCAAGTTAATTTTCTAATTATTTTATCTATTTATATTATTTAGATTCCTTATAATTTTATATCTATTTCTTATTTTATTAAATTTAAATATAATTTTAAAACACACACTAGATGCTCAAAATCGAGCAAGCGAGCTTGGATTTCTTTCAATTTTTTTTTAAATGATCCATACTAAATTTTTCACATGTAGAAATTGAACACATGAAAATACAATAGAATAAATGGTTTCCATTACCCGTAGTACCTATTTTCAATATAAAAGATTCATTTTAGTTTAAAATGCACATCACATAGGAAAAATTGATCCAATGAGCTCAGATTATTTTCAAACATTAGGAAAATGACCCATAATTCATTTATTACATATAGAAATTTACCATACACCAATATGACACAATATATGGTCTATATGAATTGATATATGTGTTCTAAATATAAAAGTATAATTTTAGTTTAAAACATGTGTCACATAGCCAAAAATGAGAAAATGATCTTGAGTTGTTTTTAAACTTTAGGAAAATGATCCATAATTCATTTTTCATGTGTAGGAATTGAAAAAAGTTCATTTCAAGACAGGATGTGGTTTATATCACCCTAAGTGCATGTTTTCAATAAAATGGTGTCCTTTTAGTTTAAAATGCATGTCAAACAGACAAAAACAACAAAATGAGATCATATTATTTTCAAAATTTAGTAAAATGATCCAAAATTAAATTTTCACATGTAGGAATTAAATTCACACTAATATGACATGTTATGTGGTCGGTATGACCTAAATTATGTGTTTTGAATATAAAAGTGTCATTTTATTTTAAAAAGCATGTCACATAGCCAAAACCAAAAAAAAGTTCTCATATTTCTTTCAGAATTTAAGGGAAATCCACAATTTATTTTTCATGTTTAGTGATTAACTATATTCCAATCTCATGCACGATGTGGTTGGTATAATCCAAAGTTTGTGTTTCTAGTATGAACGTTTTTTTAGTTTAAAATATGCATCATATATACAGAACTATAAAAATTATCTTAAATAGTTTTCAAACTTTAGGAAAATGATCCCTAATTAATTTTTCATATGTAGTAATTGATCACACATCAGTTTGTTACATGATGTAATTTTAATGACTTAAAGTCCATGTTTTCAACATAAAGGTTCCATTTTAGTTTAAAAACATGTCAAATAGATAAAACCAATAAAACGAGGTCATATTGTTTTCAATATTTAGGGAATTGATATATAATTCATTTATCACATATTTGAATGGACCTAATTCCAATCAAACAAACAATGTGGTTAGTATGTCCCAAAGTATGTTTTTTCAATATAAATGTGTCATTTTAGTTTAAAATGTGTGTCACATAGAAAGAAACTGAGAAAATGTTCTCATATTTTTCCAAACTTTAGTAAAAATACCCATAATTCATTTTTCACTTGTTGTAATTTACCACATGCTAATCTGACATACATTGTGGTCGATATGACCAAAATTATGTTTTTTCAATATAAAAGAATCATTTTAGTTTAAAACATGCATTACATTGTCAAAATAAAGAAAATAAGCTCATATTGTTTCCAAACTATAAGATAATGATCAATAATTCATTTTTCATCTGTTTTAATTGACCAAATTCCACTTTTACACACAATGAGGTCGTATAACCCGAAGTACATTTTTTCAATATAAAAGTGTCATTTTTGTTTAAAACAAACAACAAATATCCAAAACCAATAAGAAGATCATGGATTTTTTAAAAACATTATGAAAACAATCCATTATTCAATTTTCACATGTAAGAATTGACCTCTGTTCAATATGACACCCAACGTGGTCGGTATGAATCGAAATACATGTTTTCTATACCAAAGTTTCATTTTAGTTTAAAACACACACCAAATAGAAAAAACCGAGAAGACAAGATAGTATTTTTTCAAAATTTAGGTAAAAAATATATTATTCATTTTTTATGTATAGGAATTGACAACACATCAATCTAATACATGATGTGGTTGATATGACCCAAAGTGCATATTTTAAATAGAAAGATCCCATTTTAACTTAAAACAAGTGTCAATTATCCAAAAATGATATATTAAGCATGTGTTGTCTTCTAAATTTAATTAAATTATATATAATTCATTTTCTGCATGTAGAAATTGACCTAATACCAATCTAATACATGATGTGGCCAGTATAAATCAAAGTATGTGTTTTCAATATAAAATAGTCATTTTACTTTAAAATGTGCATCACATTTCCAAGATCATAAGAAAGGCTCATATAATTTTAAAAAATTAGAAAAACAATCCATAAATCATTTTCGTGTTTAAGAATTGACCGCATTCCAATATAAAACACGATGTGGTCGGTACAACCTGATGTTTATCTTTTCAATGTAAGTGTCATTTTAGTTTAAAACCAAATCACATAGACAAAACTGAGAAAAGTATCATGTATTGTTTTCATACTTTAGTAAAATGATCCATAATTCATTTTCCACATGTAGGAATTGACCGCACACCAATACAACACACGATGTAGTTAGTATATCCTGAATCACAAGTTTTAAATATAAAAGTGTTATTTTAGATTAAAACATGCATCATATAGCCAAAACTAATAAAATGGGATAGTATTGTTTTGAAAATTTAGGACAATGATCCATAATTCATTTTTCACATGTATGAATTAATCATATGCTAATTCGACATATGATGTGGTCAATATGACCCGAAGTGTGTGTTTTCAAAAGGAAGGTTCCATTTGAGTTAAAAATGATTGTCAAATAGCCAAAACCATGTAAAAATATCATATTGTTTTCAAACACTAGGAAAAATCCCAAATTAATTTTTCACATGTTGTAATTGACCACATATCAATCTGACGCATGATTTGGCCGATATGACCTATAGTGGGTGTTTTTAATATAAAAGTTCCATTATAGTTTGAAACACACATCAAATAGTCAAAATTGATAAAATGAGACTGTATTATTTTAAAAAATTGTGAGATAGATCCATAATTCATATTTCATGTGTAGGAATTGACTACACATCAATAAAAAATATGATGTGGTCGATATGACCGGACACATGTGTTTTCAATATAAAAGTTTCATTTTAGATTTTTATACACATCATGTAGTCAAAGGGAGAATAAATTGTTTTTAAAATTTATTCCAATGATCTGTAATTGATTTTTTACATGTAGGAATTAACCAAATATCAATCTGAGAGATGTTGTGGTTGGTATGACTTGATGTGTGAATTTTAATTATAGAAGTGTCATTTTAGTTTAAAATATGTATCACATATTCAAAACTGAGAAAATGAGATCATATTATTTTGAAAATTTATGAAAATGATCCATAATATATATCTGACAAGCATGAATTGAACGAACATGAATCTGAGACACGTTGTGGTCAGTATGACTCATAGTGTTCATGTTAAATGTAAAAGTTTCATTTAGTTTAAAATTAAAATCACTTGGACAAAACCAAAAAAATGATTTCATATTATCTTCAAATTTTAGAAAAATGATCCATAAAATATTTCTGATATGTTGGAATTGACCAAACATCAATCTAGCACACGATGTGGTTAGTATTACCCTAGGTGTGTTTTTTCAATACAAAATTTCCATTTTAGTTGAAAACACATATCAGATATCGAAAAATAATAAAATAAGCTCATATTGTTTTCAAATATTCAGAAAATTATTTATTATATATTTATGATGTGTAGTAATTGACCACATGTCAATCTGACACATGATGTGGTCGGTGTGACTCAAAGTGAAGTATTCTATATAAGATTGTCATTTTAGTTTAAAACACGTATCATATATTCCAAACCAATTAAAAGGGCTCTTACTTTTTTCTATGAAATTTAGGAAAACAATCCATAATATATTTATAACTTGTTGGAATTGATCACACATCAATCTGACACGCTATATGGTAGGTATGAATTAAAATGTGTGTTTTCAATATAAACATACCATTTTAGTTTAAAACACATATCACATATCTAAAACCAAGAAAAATTTCTTAAATTGTTTTTAAATTTTAGGAAAATTATCCATAATATTTTTTTGATGTGTATGAATCAACCAAATTTCAATATGACACACGATGTGGTCGGTATGAATCTAAGTAAATGTTTTCAACATAGTATTGTCATTGTAGTTTAAAATGGGCATCATGTTTCCCAAATCGATAAAACTCTCTTGGATGGTTTGAAAAATTTAGGACAAAGACCCATAATATATGTTTCACAAGTATAAATCATCCACACGTCAATATGACACATGATTAGTTGATAATATCTTTAATAAATATAGTAATTAACTATATAATATATCATATGTATATTTTATAACATTAATTTTTTTTCTATTAAATTTTGTTAAAATAAACATTGGTTTTATTATAAGGACATAATTTTATACGGAGGTTGATCGTTGAAGAGATTTCTCATTTTGATTATATATATGTGTTGTATTTTTTTGTTAATTGTAAATATGAAATTAATGTAAATATTTTTCTATGTAAATTATGAATTGAAATTATAGTGAAATGTTTTATTTGTATTTGAATCCAATTTATTATATATTTCTATTCTTTTTTTACATATTATAATTGGGTTTTATTTTATAGGGTCGCTGTAAGGATGTTTTAGGGTCGTAGCTATATAGGAGCTAAAATGGTCTTTATCAGCACCTCATCATTAACTGATAAAGGGTCTCTTTATCTGTTCTTCATCTATCACTAATAAAGTCTCTCCTTATTAGTGATTTTATATCACTTCTAAAGGGACTTTTTATCAATGCTACCAAAAAGCACTAATAAAGTTACTATTTATCTATATTTCTAATAAAACACTGATTAAGGGTAGATTTATTAGAACTTTTCATAGTATTGATAAAGGATATGGGATATTATTATATCTTAGATTTTTAGTTCTTTTAAGCGCTAGAAAATATATTTTTTAGAACTGTTAAAAGCGCATTTTATAGTAGTGCACTAAGTGGTGGAGGGGTGAAACATGGAATAACTGATTTAAACCTGTTCTTACCTTTTTAATTAATTCTCAATTTATATCTTGTTTCCATGTAACATCCCAAGTAAGTAATTAATAATATATATTTTTATCTATGTCTATTAATGAATTATATAGTGTTTTAGGGGCTTAAAATGAAAATAAATCCAATCTTAAGCATGGAATACACTAATATTCTTAAAAGATTGTTTTACTGCCTTTTGATGGAAAACCCTTTTTAAATCAATATTTTGACAATTTTATAATCTATATTTGTCAAAATAAACATATTAATTATGATTGGGACATTGAATTTTACATTGGATAAATTTTTGGTATTTTTCTGACAATGTTCATTTTTTAATGAATAGTGAAAAATACTGCATTTTACATCAAAACTGCTTTTTCATTTAATTTAATTATATAGTTAGATTATATTTTTAATTGGTATTAAAGTGTAATCTTAATATAATTTTACCGTTTAATCCAATGGTGGTCATTGGAATCAATTTCACTTTGAAATTGGACTTAAACTGGTGTCAATCTTTTGATACTTATTGTTTCATAAAAACACGTTATTTGTCATGACAGCGGGAATTAATTATTAAATTAATTAATGTAACTTATATGATTTGAATTTTGTAAAATAGAAATCATTTTTGAATTCGGAATATCAAATATAGCTTAGGGTGAATTTTTGGTAATTTTCTGAAAAACTTCAATTTTTGATGAATAGTGAAACCACTAAGTGGTACTTATAGAAACTGATTTTTCGTTTAAATGAAAATTTTCCATCATTGTGTTTTGAATTTCAAAAATCCGACATACATGGTTTTCATTAAGAAGTAAAATGTGGTTCAATGGGATTAAAATAATTTTTTGGTGAATAAAAACTTATTATGTTCTTAATCGCGATTAGTGGTAATTAGTGTAGTTTAAGGTAAAAATAATGTTTTAATAGTATGGGATGAGCTTGAAACATGCCCTACCATCATTGTATGTGTCATGACCGACCAATACAAGCCATGGGTCAACTTGGGGACCCCATGGATCCACTTTGGTTGGGGAATGACATAAATAACTTTTTATTTAATGTTAAAGTAAAAATGACACAAACATGAGTTATGTTACTAAAACAATTTTTATATGGGGTTATACAAGTCATATTTTTGACTATAAATATTCATTAGAAATATAAAAAGATTTCCTAAATCATATTATTTTTTTTATAATTTTTAGACATTAAATAAATTAAATTATTTATGACATCATGATGATGCAGCGTTGACCTCATTATTTAACGATTTAAATAAAATGGAAAGATAATGTAAAATCTAAGACCTAAACATGTCCAAACCCAATTGGATGAGTGGATTTAGAACCCTTATCACCTTATCCTCGAATTATATCAATTTGGGACCTTTTTAATCTGAAACTCATTTTAAAATAAAGTAACTTATCTTTACTTTCCAAGAGTGCCCCTCCTCTCCTCTTATAAAAGGCCCCACCTCTACCCCCTTACCCACACTCCCAAAGCCTTTGGCTCGGCCAACCCCTACCCATTTTGTCTCTCAACATCCCTCTCTTACACCTTGAAGCCTCACTTTGGGAAGAAGTCTTCCCAAGGAAGCCTTTGAGCTCAAACCAAAGGGAGTTACCCGATTTTAAGGTAATGTCTTCTTTTGAGTCCTTTTGTTTTATTTTTCTTCTCCAACCCCCTAAACTCTTTTTATTATTTTATTTTGTAAAAACTCCAGTATCCTAAATATACTAGGATTTTTTTATAATAAGGATTCGAGCTACACTTACACACACCTACATCTAATGGTTAACGAACATACTTTTTCCGTGGATGGTGAATTTATGCCTCCCGAAACGATGATTGTTCAACATTATTTTAACACATTCAAATGTGGTCATTAAGATGTCACTATATTTATATATGATATATAATATTTTTATATTTTCCTTAAGCTTCTGTTTTTTTTCTTTTTGGTCATACCTTTATGGTTTCCATTATGGGTAAACGCGATATCTTCATTTAAGGAAGTGCGGACTACCACCCCCTCAAAGTGATTTGATTCGTTAAATACCATATGTGGGACGTATAAAGGATGGAACTATGATATTATATATGTTATTATACAGGAATTATAATATACATTTATATCATTATGATTCCATTCTATAAAATACGAAATAGAAATGAAAGTAGTGTTCATGCGTACGTACGGCTTACCGTCTCCATGAACGGTGCATTTCATTTCTTACCTCTAAATGATTATCTAATATTATAAAAGAATGTATATACTGAATATATATGATATATACATAATGATTATAATTCTGGATATAATGGATACATGAACAACATGTAATTATAAAGGGTTTATTTTTGACTCAAGTACCAATGATCGTTAAAACGACCGTTATTAACTTAAATAATTACATAGTGTTCATGAATTGGCAATAAGTGATATAAAAGGAATAATGAACTTGAAGAAGGTTCTTAAAGAAGTAGAAATTAACTCAAGTTTATTATTCAGGACATTAAGGAATGATCGAGTCAAGTCGGACCCAAGGTATGGGACTTCGTCTCAATCTCCTTTCATTGAGGCATATTTTGTTTTATACACAACCTTCTTTTATACAGTGTATAAACCCCTTTTACTTTTATGTTTATTCAAAAGGAATATTTTTTATATGAAGTGTTTACTAAATGACAAAAGGGAATGTTTTTGTCGTACATATGCGGCGACAACGACTTCTCCGCCGTCGTGACCATTATTTGAGTTTCGGATTCCTCTACAAGCCATACCTTTTTTTAAAGAAAAATAAATACCATGTTTTAATTTTCTTTTATTTTGGTATTGAAAATGGTTTTCATAATGTTTTTATATCAATGTGTTGTATTGATATCTTGTGATTGAAAGGTGGAAATGTTATGTTTCCTTTATACATGTTTTATGTGATACGATTATGTTGAGGTTATTGGGAATTATTATGAAGATGGGTGGTTCCGTGATAAACTAAGGGCGGGTGAGCCCAATATAGCTCTCCAATGAATTGGGTAACGCAAAGGAGTGAAACATTAGGGTTTCTCCGAAGAGATTTAGGGAATATATTGTGATGGGTATTCCAAACGTAACCAAGAGGGTTACTCCCTACGTAAGAATGTTATGAATGCCTCAAGTTACCTTTATGTCTTATTATTTCTATGATTTATTCATGATTTGATGAGGTATGTTAAAGTGATTATGTTTTATTAGTAAAGTATGATCTCATTCTTATATATATATGTACCCATGTTTCCTTTCCATATTTTTATATCCCTTACTGAGCTTTTTATGCTCATCCCATGTTTTTTTGAAATGTTTTTCATAGGTCAAGGGAAAGGTACATGATATGATGATAGTGTCAAGGAAGTATCAAGAAATAATCCATGTTTTATTTTAAATATGTTTCCATTGATGGGAATAAAGAATACTATCTTTATGTAACCACTTTGTTTATATGTGGAATGTAATGCAAGTTTTATGATCTAATTCTCTAAAACTCTAAACCCGAAAAGATCCTCAATGTGTAATCTTGTAATAACTCAAGATTAAGTAAGGTTTAAGGCTGGGGCCTTATATTTGGTATCAATGGTCGGTTTAGATAACTTTAGGAGTTATAATTCTATTAAATTATTATCCAAAAATATTTTTTTTGAAATGATATAGCATTTGAATATTACCATGTTGCTTCATCTAAGACATGTTTGTTCAGAATGGTTTTCTGCAGAGGAAACAGGGAAGCAGTGCTAGGAAGGCATACAGAAGGAAATAACCTTCCAAATCAGAATCCTGAGATGGTCGGAATTGGAACTGAACAGTTTGTTGCAGTGATGGCATAGTTGACTCAGGCTATAAATGGTGGTGGTATCCATGCACGAGATCAGCCAGATCAACCGCAGAGGAACATGTCAGTGGTGGAACATTTCATGAGGCAACATCCCCCATCATTCAGAGGATCATCTGACCCTGTGCTAGATGAAGGGTGGATTAAAGCACTGGAGAAGATTTTTGATGTCATGGGGTGTTCAGACAATCAAAAGGTTAGTCTTGCTATTTACCGTTTGGAGGGTGAGGCAGATCAGTGGTGGTCGATGGTTAAAAATATCAGGGACGCCGATGAGATTGATGCTCTTGACTGGGATGAATTCAAAGGTATGTTTCTTGATAAGTATTTTCCTAAGGCTATTCGACTTAGGATGGAAAAGAAATTATTGGAATTGAGGCAAGAGGAAGACTCAGTGGCTACCTATGAAGAAAGGTTCACTCGATTGGCAAGGTATGCTCCAAATTTTATCCGAGACCTTGATAGTAAAATCAATCATTTTTACTCAGGATTAAAGACAAAATATCGAAGGGCATTAGCTTCTCATGAGTTTAAAAGTTATGAAAAGCTTGTTCGATGTGCTGAGAAGGTGGAAATGGAGTTTGCCGATGACCAAGTGTTCTATAACAACCAGCAGAATAAGAGACCAAGGTGGTAGGAGAAAGGTAAGAATTCTTCAAAAAAGTCTGATGGTAAGAAAACTAAGTTTCCAGTTTGTGATAAATGTGGAAAAAGGCATGCTGGAAAATGTCTTCTGAATTCTGGAAAGTGCTACCGATGTGGTAAGATGGGACATAAGGCTCGTGATTGAACTGAAAAGGATCAAGGTGAAGGTAAGACCAAATTTGATTTACAGTTAGTGAAATGTTATAAGTGCAATGAGATGGGTCACTATGCAAAAGAGTGTCCGACAAAGAGCTTGAGTGATGAGAAGTAGTTAGACTACAAGCAGAAAGGAGTGTTGAAATCTTTTGCAACTACTTTGGCAGACGTCGAGCCATCAAATGAAGTTGTATCAGGTACTTTGTTTTTTTTTAAGATTATGCCAGTGTGTTGTTTGATTCGGGGTCTACACATTCATTTATCTCTAAAAACTTTTCTAGTAAAATGGAAATACCATCTCAAGAAATGACTCCTGAAATTTTGGTAAAAACACCTGGGGGAATGTTGAGTCAAAAAGAATTTATAAGAATCTTCCTATCCTTATCTTTGGAAAGAACCTACTTGCAAACCTTATTGTTCTACCTCTATTAGAGTTTGATGTTATCCTGGGTATAGATTGGCTCTCTATTTACCATGCTAAGATTGATTGTAGAGCTAAAGAAGTGTCTTTTCAGAAAGACTTTCAGTTTGTGTACAAGAATGAACCCTTACTGTTGATAACTTATCAAGAGGCCGAGAAACTTGTAAAAGATGGAAATGAATGTTACCTTGCACACATCGTTGAAAATAAAGGAACTGTTCAGATTAATGATGTGCCAGTGGTAAATGAGTATCCTTATGTTTTTCCTGATGAGTTGCCTAGAATAATACCAGACCGGGAAGTTGAGTTTACTGTTGACTTAGTTCCTGATGCTAAGACAATTTCAAAACCCCCTTATCGAATGGCTCAAATTGAACTTTTAGAGTTGAAGGAGCAATTGCAAGATTTATTAGAGAAAGGTTTCATTCGACCTAGCACATCACCATGGGGTGCTCCTGTCTTGTTTGTTAAAAAAAATATGGTTCAATAAGACTTTGCATTGATTATAGAGCCTTGAATAATATCACTGTTAAGAACAAATATCTTTTGCGTCATATCGATGATTTGTTTGATCAGCTCTAGGGAGATCAGTATTTTTCAAAGATTGACTTGAGATCGGGGGTACCATCAGCTGAAGGTAATGGAAGCAGATGTTACGAAGACCACTTTCCGTACAAGATATGGCCACTATGAATTTTTAGTAATGACTTTTGGGCTAACCAATGCACCTGATGTATTCATGGACTTAATGAATAGAATTTTCCATGAGTTCTTGGATAAGTTTGTGGTGGTTTTTATTATTGATGTTTTGGTGTTTTCTAAAACTAAAGAAGTGCATGAAAGTCATTTAAGGGTTATCTTGCAAACCATAAAAGAAAAGAAATTTTATGGGAAATTCAGAAAGTGTGAGTTTTGGTTGTAATAAATTTCTTTCCTTGGTCACATTGTTTCTAAAGATGGGATAACTGTTGTTCCTGTAAAACCAAAGGTTGTTAAAGAATGGCCAAGACCCACAAATGTAACTGAGATTCGTAGCTTCCTTGGTTTGGTAGGCTATTACCGAAGGTTTGTTAGAAATTTTTCACGGTTATGTAGTCCAATGACTAAGCTAACTCGGAAGGGTGTTAAGTTTATCTGGACAAAATAATGTGATGATTGTTTTCAGGAATTGAAAAGAAGATTGGTGAATGCTCCAGTTTTGGAACTACCTTCCAGGAATGGTGAGTTTGTTATATACAATGATGCTTCATTGAAAGGACTTGGTTGCGTCCTAATGCAGAATGATCAGATAATTTCTTATTCTTCATGACAGTTGAAAACTCATGAGATAAATTACCCTACACATGATTTGGAATTAGCTGCTGTTGTTTTTGCTTTAAAAATTTGGAGGCATCATTTGTATGGAGTAAAGTGTGAAATATATACCGATCAAAAAAGTTTAAAGTATATATTCACTCAGAAAGAATTGAACATGAGACAAAGGAGATGGCTAGAATTAATCAAGGATTATTATTGTACAATTCATTACCATCCGGGAAAAGAAAATAAAGTGGCTGACGCTTTGAGTCGAAAAAGTAATGCTTCATTAGCAATGTTGCGTTGGGAACGTGATCCTTTGGTTAAGGATTTGATGAAATTTGGCATAGAAGTTGTTGGTGCAGGAATTTCTTCTGTTTTGTTTCAGGTATCAGTGAGATCATCTCTATCAGATAGAATCAAGCAAGCACAGAAGCAGGACAGTGAGTTGCAGAAAAAGGTAGAGCTGGTTCAGAAAGGTAAGTTACCTGAATTCAACATTGATAATGATTGCGTTTTGAGATTTGGGAAGAGATTGTGTGTGCCTTGTGGTTCACAGTTGAAGAGAGAGTTGTTATGTGAAGCTCATAGTTCTCCTTTTTCAGTTCATCCAGGTAGTACTAATATGTATAGGGATCTTCGGGAGTATTACTGGTGGGATAGAATGAAAAGAGATATTGCTGATTTTACTTTGAAGTGTTTGACATGTCAACAGGTTAAAGCAGAGAGGAAGTTACCGAAAGGGATGCTTCAGCCTTTACCAGTACCAGAGTGGAAATGGGAGAATATATCCATGGACTTTGTTGTGGGATTACCGAAGACATCTCGAGGTAATAATGCAATCTGGGTTATTGTTGATCGCTTGACCAAGTCTGCTCATTTCCTTGCTATACGAGATACTTTTTCCCTGGATCAAATTTCCCGTTTGTATCTTAAAGAGATAGTCAGGTTACATGGATTTCCTCTCTCCATTGTATCGGATCCTGATCCCAGGTTCACCTCTAACTTTTGGAAAGGCCTTCAGAAGTCATTGGGTACTGAATTAAATTTTCGTACATCTTTTCATCCTCAATCAGATGGGAAGTTAGAATGAACAATTCAGACCTTGGAGGATATGCTACATTCTTGCTCTATAGATTATCAGGGACGTTGGGAACAACATCTTTCTTTGGTTGAATTTTTATATAATAACAGTTTTCATTCCAGTATACAGATGGCACTATTTCAGGCATTATATGGGAAGTGGTGTCGAACTCCAGATTTCTGGGATGAAGTGGGTGAAAGGAAGTTGATGGGACCATAATTGGTAGAAGAGATGGCAGAAAAAGGTCAGCTGATTCAGAAACACATGAGAATAGCTCAGAGCAGGCAGAAGAGTTATGCAGACAACAGGAGGAAGGATCTAACTTTTGAGGTAGGTGATCATGTTTTTCTCAAGGTTTCTCCATGGAAAAGTGTGATGAGATTTGGTAAGAAAGGAAAGATAAGTCCAAGGTTCATTGGACCATATGAAATTCTGGAGAGAGTTGGATCAGTTGCATACCGAGTGGCTTTACCTCCGAGTTTATCTCAGTTACACAATGTTTTTCACGTTTCGATGTTGAGAAAGTATATACCAGATCCATCTCATGTTTTGAGTCCAGAGGTAGTTCAGCTGGAAGAGAACCTATCTTATGAGGAACAACCGGTCCAGATTTTTGACCACAGGGAGCAAGTGTTACGGAATAAGGTGATTAAGCAGGTAAAGGTTTTGTGGAAAAACCACATGATGGAAGAGGCAACATGGGAATATGAAAATGCAATAAGGGATAAGTACCCCCATTTATCTGATAAGTAAATAAATTGCGGGGACACAATTTTCTAAAGGGGGGAAGGACGTAACATCCCAAGTAAGTAATGAATAATAGATATTTTTATCTATGTCTATTAATGAATTATATAGTGTTTTAGAGGCATAAAATGAAAATAAATCCAATCTTAAGCATGGAATACACTAATATTCTTAAAAGATTGTTTTACTGCCTTTTGATGGAAAACCCTTTTTAAATAAATATTTTGACAATTTTATAATCTATATTTGTCAAAATAAACATATTCATTATGATTGGGACATTGAATTTTACATTGGATAAATTTTTGGTATTTTTCTGACAATGTTCATTTTTTAATGAATAGTGAAAAATACTGCATTTTACATCAAAAATGCTTTTTCATTTAATTTAATTATATTGTTAGATTATATTTTTAATTGGTCTTAAAGTGTAATCTGAATATAATTTTACCATTTAATCCATTGGTGGACATTGGAATCAATTTCACTTTGAAATTGGACTTAAACTGGTGTCAATCTTTTGATACTTATTGTTTCATAAAAACACGCTATTTGTCATGACAGCGGGAATTAATTATTAAATTAATTAATGTAACTTATATGATTTGAATTTTGTAAAATAGACATCATTTTTGAATTCGGAATATCAAATATAGCTTCGGGTGAATTTTTGGTAATTTTATGAAAAACTTCAATTTTTGATGAATAGTGAAACCACTAAGTGGTACTTATAAAAACTGATTTTTCGTTTAAATGAAATTTTTCCATCATTGTGTTTTGAATTTCAAAAATCCGACATACATGGTTGTCATTAATAAGTAAAATGTGGTTCAATGGGATTAAAATAATTTTTTGGTGAATAATAACTTATTAAGTTCTTAATCGCGATTTGTGGTAATTAGTGTAGTTTAAGGTAAAAATAATATTTTAATAGTATGAGATGAGATTGACACATGCCCTAACCTCATTGGATTTGTCATGGACGACCAAGAAAATCCATGGGTCAACTTGGGGACCCCATGGAGCCACTTTGGTTGGGAAATGACATAAATAACTTTTTATTTAATGTTAAAGTAAAAATGACACAAACATGAGTTATGTTACTAAAACAATTTTTATATTGGGTTATACAAGTCATATTTTTGACTATAAATATTCATTAGAAAGATAAAATTATTTCCTACATCATATTATTTTTTTATAATTTTTATACATTAAACAAATTAAATTATTTATGACATCATGATGATGCAGCGATGACCTCATTATTTAACGATTTAAATAAAATGGAAAGATAATTTAAAATATAAGACCTACACATGGCCAAACCCAATTGGATGAGTGGATTTCGAACCCTTGTCACCTTATCCTCGAATTATATCAATATGGGACCTTTTGAATCCGAAACTCATTTTAAAATAAAGTAAATTATCTTTACTTTCCAAGAGTGCCCCTCCTCTCCTCTTATAAAAGGCCCCCACTTCTACCTCCTTACCCACACTCCCAAAGCCATTGGCTCGGCCAACCCCTGCCCATTTTGTCTCTCCACTTCCCTATATTATTCCTTGAATCCTCACTTGGGGCATAAGGCTTCCCAAGGAAGCCTTTGAGCTCAAACCAAAGGGAGTTACCCGATTTTAAGGTAATGTCTTCTTTTGAGTCCTTTTGTTTTATTTTGCTTCTCCACCCCCATAAACTCTTTTTATTCTTTTCTTTTGTAACAACTACAGTATCCTAAATATACTAGTATTTTGTTATAATAATTATTCTAGCTACACTTACACACACCTACATCTAATGGTTAACGAACATACTGTTTCCGTGGATGGTGAATTTATGCCTCCTGAAACGATGATTGTTCAACATTATTTTAACACCTTCAAAGGTGGCCATTAAGATGTCACTATATTTATATATGATATATAATATGTTTATGTTTTCCTTAAGCTTCTGTTTTTTTTTCTTTTTGGTCATACCTTTATGGTTTCCATTATGGGTAAACGCGATATCTTTATTTAAGGAAGTGCGGACTACCGCCCCCTCAAAGTGATTTGATTCGTTAAATACCATATGTGGGAAGTATAAAGGATGGAACTATGATATTATACTGGAATTATAATATACATTTATATCATTATGATTCCATTCTATAAAATACGAAATAGAAATGAAAGTAGCATTCATGCGTACGTACGGCTTACCGTCTCCATGAATGGTGCATTTCATTTCTTACCTCTAAATGATTATCTAATATTATAAATGCATGTATATACTGGATATATATGATATATACATAATGATTATAATTTTGGATATAATGGATACAATAACAACATGTAATTATAAAGGGTTTATTTTTACTCAAGTACTAATGATCGTTAAAACGACCGTTATTAACTTAAATAATTACATAGTGTTCATGACATGGAAATAAGTGATATAAAAGGAATAATAAACTTGAAAAAGGTTCTTAAAGAAGTATAAATTAACTCAAGTTTATTATTCAGGACATTAAAGAACGATCGAGTCAAGTCAGACCCGAGGTATGGGACTTCGTCTGAATCTCCTTTCATTGAGGCATATTTTGTTTTATACAAAACCTTCTTTTATACGGTGTATAAACCCCTTTGACTTTTATGTTTATTCAAAAGGAATATTTTTTATACGAGGTGTTTACTAAACAACAAAAGGGAATGTTTTTGTCGTACATATGCGGCGACAACGACTTCTCCTCCGTCGTGACCATTATTTGAGTTTCTGCTTCCTCTACAAGCCATACCTTTTTTTTAAAAGAAAACTAAATACCATGTTTTAATTTTATTTTATTTTGGTATTGAAAATGGTTTTCATAATGTTTTTATATCAATGTGTTCTATTGATATCTTGTGATTGAAAGGTGGAAATGTTATGTTTCCTTTATGCATGTTTTATGTGATACAATTACGTTGAGGTTCTTGGGCATTATTATGAAGACGGGTGGTTCCGTGATAAACTAAGGGAAGGTGAGCCCGATATAGCTCTCCAATGCATTGGGTAACGCGAAGGAGTGAAACGTTAGGGTTTCTCCGAAGAGATTTAGGGAATATACTGTGATGGGTATTCCAAACGTAACCAAGAGGGTTACTCCCTACGTAAGAATGTTATGAATGCCTCAAGTTACCTCTATGTCTTATGATTTCTATGATTTATTCATGACTTGATGAGGTATGTTAAAGTGCTTATGTTTTATGGGTACATTATGATCTCATTATTATGTATATATGTACCCATGCTTCCTTTCCATATTTTTATATCCCTTACTGAGATTTTTATGCTCATCCCAAGTTTTTTTGAAATGTTTTTCACAGGTCAAGGGAAAGGTACATTATATGATGATAGTGTCAAGGAAGTGTCAAGAAATAATCCATGTTTTATTTTAAATATGTTTCCATTGATGGGAATGAAGAATACTATCTTTATGTAACCACTTTGTTTATATGTGGAATGTAATGCAAGTTTTATGATCTAATTCTCTAAAACTCTAAACCCGAAAATATCCTCAATGTGTAATCTTGTAATAACTCAAGATTAAGTAAGGTTTAAGGTTGGGGCCTTATATTCCACCTAGGAGTGAATCATTTTAATTCTTTTTTGAAAAATTATTCTGTCACTCTAAACCTCATCAGAAACCAGAATTTAATGAAGTATAGCAAAGCATGAAAGGGACACCATGATTTTACTTATTTCACCAACACTAGGTTATATCTATGGATTATACATTCATAATGTTTCAATGAGATATAGTGTAATAATTTACTAGTTTGATGATTAAAAAAACCATGATCACTCTAAACCAAGGATCATGGGCAATAAAATAGTTTAAGGGATCAATCACTCCTCATTAAAAATATATTAATTATTCTTATCTTATGAGAACTTCTCTAGGGAAGAAGAACAACTAATTATAAATGTGTTTGTCTCTCCATGATCAGAAAAATATTTATATCTTTGTGTATATTATATTATGGGTATATTATTTACATATCATCACTATTTATCTTTCATAGACAAAATCTGAACTACTACTTCCTTCACAACCTTATTCTAGAACCCCATTTTCTATTATTGTGACTAGAATTGCTTACTTTACTTCACCTAAATAAGCTCATTTAGTTTTGAAATTATATTTTCAAGGAATCATAGGCTCTTTTTATTCTTCTTCAACATGTAGGACTCTAAATAATACAATAATCATTTATTTATCTTTCTTTTTTTTCTATTCATAGGTATTAGAGTTATTTCAGCCACATTACCTATCCCCTTTTTTCTTTCTCTCTCTTTATTTTCTTCTTATATAATTAAGAATAACCACTGTAGAAATCCTTTACATATTTGAATAAGCGATTTCAAAAATTCTCGATCATGAGATTTATGAATATCATGATTTTATAAAAGACATTACAACTTACGACAACCTTTTTATTATATAACTCTACTATTAATAATTTCATGAACATAAACCTTATTAAGCATGGAATCTAATAATAACACACCCTTGTGAATTATATAAGGTCAAATCGATTACAATCCTTCAAGTATCACCACTTTATTTAATAACAACCTCATCAAGTGTAACATATAATATTTCCTAAAGAAATATTTTCCACAAAACCATAACAATAATATTAACATATTTTCATCAAATGAAATAAAAACTACAAAGAATTTAATATATTTCATTACAATATTTATGTGGTTAAGAATTAAAGTAAAGTAATTGAATCATTTAAGTGGTATAAATAAATAATTAAAAAAATAGAAAATATGAATTTCTTAGTAAAAATACCAATAAAAAGTAACAGTTTATATAAAATATTATGAAATTATGTAAATCACATGTTATTAAAAGTTTTTACATTCAAATCCATTAGTTTGGTTCATTTTATTCCTTATATCAATTAAATAATTAACCAAATAAAATAAAAAAACCTTATTAATCAACATTTACACACAGTTATAAAAGGATATGTCTTAAACCCACTTCATAAAAGGATGATTCGACAACCACTCCACAAAATGATAAGGAAACTCTAATTAAACACCACCCAACATTCAACGATTTTACAAAATTCCTACACATGTCCATTCCCCATAAAAATAATAAGAAAATAACGTCAAAACTGAATTGACACCATTATCACAATCTCCTCATGAAGAAATAACAATGTGATAATGAATAAAAATATGAGAGGAAATCACCTTGGATGATGAGGAGTTGATCTAATAAAGTTGAGGGTAAAAATCAACCAAGGAATGGAAAAGTATTTCTCAATAATAAACACTCACTACCTAGGGTTCAGAGGAATGAAAGTGAAATTGTATTTGAGTATAAGCCTATATTGATACTTATTTTGGACAAATAGAAGGCCATGATAATATGGTTGTGGTAATACCACAATGAACACTCAATCTATAATTCATGATGTAATCCCCAAAAAACTCATATATAAAATTCCTTAGAAATTATTACACACAAAAAAGGTCATAGTGAAATAGAGGTTACCATGTTGCAATGAACAAGGACTTGGAAATCACTATAAGAACCACGTGCTTTGCCTAAAAATTGATAACCCCATGAAACCAACCATAGTTCAGCACTATCCACAATGGTGTAATAAAATTGAAAAAGGATGAATATAGGAATTCGATATCCCAGATTCCCAGAGTGCATCAATCATATCCACAATGAAACTCCCCTTAACCAATTATTCTTTATTCTATAAAAACTATCACTACACAACAACATAAATCTTCCTACAAAATAAAGAAAATCCTAAAACTCATAGCCTCAAATCCATGCCTCACACCACAATCCCAATCCTCATGAAACCAATTACCCCATTTCTATATTAGTATACCAATGCTATAATTCCCAATGATCATTGACTAATTAGATATTAACATTGGGAAATCAGTTAAAACTCATGTATCTCTTCCACCAAAACTTATATATTCCTTCCCCATACCTACAACACATGATAAATGAAAACCAAATATCTAGGATAATATGGTAATTTATATTAAATACCATTCGAATAGTTATTATGCTCAAGAATAAAAACCTAAATACTAAAGGAAGATAATAAAATTTGAAATCGAAAACACTTAGGAAATACCTCTCAAATAAGAGCCTCTCCTCTACCAAAACTCAAAAATAATAAAAGACAATTCAATTATATCTATATAAAATCATGAAAATCAGCATCACACTATAGTCTATAACAACTAGGGATTATAACCCTAATTCCATAACTCATTATTCCATATATACTTTTCCAATCCATTATGCCGCTATAAGATATGAAGTATGGGAATGAAATTATGAGAAAATTACTTCTCTTGATGATCCCAAATCTTGAGCGACCACTCAAAAAATTTCATGTATTCCTTAATATTAAACTCTACAAAATAAATGATGTGGAAGAAATTATAAAGATACCTAATAATATATAAAACATAAAGGGAAATTTTGATCCGATCTAGCTATGAAAAAAGAGATAACTGATACCCTACCTCACTAACACACCACAACACATTAAAAGGACCGAAAAACTTAAAATAAGGATTAATCCCTCGACCAAACCCCCACTTTCCATGATGGGGAGAAAGATTTAAGAACATGTGATCTTTGACCTCAAACTCTATAGGTATACACCACCGATCAACACAACACTTATGATGGTATTGATCCAAATTCATCCACCCATAAATTATCTACACCTTCTGAGTCATTCTCTATATAACATCTAGTCCAAGGATCACTGAATATTTAACATTGGTATACCACACTAAATATCTTTAAGTCCAACCAAAAAATTCAATGAAAATATCCATACCATTTAAAGTGTGATAATTATTATTATATGAAAACTCAACCAATGGTAAATTATTCACCCACAAACCTAAAAATATAAAACACATGCACACAACAGGTTATTTAGTATATAAATGTTTTTCTCAACCGAATCGTCCTTTTAGGTATGAAAATTAGTGATAATAGATATGTTAGGGAAAAAATAACACTGAGGACACCCTTTAATTGAGAGGTGAAATGAGGATCCTGATGAAATATTATGGTCTTTATAATCCTATGAATCTTTACTATGTCATCTATATACAAACTCTCCAAATAATCATAAAAATAATCCCTCTTATTAGAAAAAAATGAACTGACATTATAATTAATATATAATCACCCACATAGAATAATATCCTCCTAAATAACATTAGGAAATAGTGATAAAATCCATTAATATCCCACCACATCAACTCTGGAACATCCAACGGATATGAAAAGCCTTTAGGAACATGATGATCTTACCTTAACCCGCTAAAAAACCAAACACTAAGAAAAAAACTATTGTATAGCCTACTTCAACCATGGACATCATAAAAGACTCCTTATGGTATGGTATATATTTTATACACTATGAATCATAACCAAGGTTAATATATAAAAATTACGAAGAACCACCTCCTACATCACTGATGGAATTAAAAAAGTCCCTAAAAATAACACTCAGTATTTATCATTCTATGACCATCCATTTGGAGTATTTAAAAAATATATATAATCATGATAAACCTCTACTAGAATATATTCAAACTATGACTCATCAAGAGGATGAAATAATACAGACTCCCTCTACAACTGGATTTCTCTATATCAAGATTCAAGGTTATAGGCTCCTCCATTACTTCCCATGCTTCTCCCAACTCATGAACAACATTTTCATGAGACATCATACTCATTGATTCAACAACCATATTTCCTTTCCATGGTGTATAGAATATATAAAATTCATTTTCCAAAAATAACTCGATCCATAACGTCTAATGAATATTCAGATCAAATTTAGAGAAAATATAGGTACAAATTTGGTGATCAATGAAGACCAATGTGTATTAATTAAGGTGGTAATGACTCTATAACCTTAAAGAAAAATAGGTTGCTGCCAACTTTAGATATTGTGTTTTGTAATTATACTCAATAGGGAAAAACTAATGAGACCCAAATAATATTACCAACTTTTGAAAAAATGAGATAAAACCTAACATAAGATCGGAAGACTTGTAGAAAACCCATAATATAACTCACTCCATTGGAAATTTAAAGACAAGTGCACCAATAAATATCACTATTGAGTTGTTGAAAACTAACATACACTGATTTTTTAATATAAAGGTGTGTCACTTATTAGTTTTGGCTTCCATAGGGGCTGAAATCTAAGATAAATCAGACATGAATCATTGATAATAACTATAAAGACCAAGGAAATTGTAGACCACTGTGACATTATTGACCATTATGCAAGAAAAATATACCTCAATCATTAAATGATTCACCCATACATCTTATTGAGACACCAAAAGCCTAAGGGAATGAACCTCATGAGTCTAGAATAAAATATTTCTAAAGGACTAGTAGAACAGTGCTTAGATTCTTAGTGTAATTGCCAAATTATTTGGACTACACATGGATGTTTTTTGATGAAAAAATCCCCAAAATGATTTGGAAACAATTGTAACATGGAGTTCGTGATAACCTAGAAATAATTTTGTTCATTTATAACCCCAAAAAGCATAATCATGAACTAGAAGTGCTTATATTTTAACCAAAAGGTAGTATTCAATATTTCTTCCCCATTCACCATCATATGCTAATATCTAGTTCATAGATTGATTTATTAAAAACAAAATATCTCCCCTAAACTTGATTAATAAGATATATATCCTCATATGGGAATAGAGGATCTTCTCCATTACCTTTTTCAACCTAAAATAGTATATTAACAACCTCATACTACAATCCAACTTCTTAGAAAACAATACCAAATCATTCCAAGGAGAGACTCTAGGATATATGAAACATTTATTCATTATATTATCAATCAAAATCCTTAAATATTATATATTATAGGGTTTTATATATTTAGTATCCATCGGGATTAAAGAGAAAATGGTCTATAACTCAATCTCAAACATAATTATCAGGAATATATATATTTATGATTCCACTGAACCCAATAAAAACTATTTTATATAGGATAAAATATGTTATAAACACTTATGACCCCTATAGGGATCTCACTCACAAATTAACACCACATGAAAACCTTCCATATTAAAGAATGAAACTCTTTTTTGGATGAAACCAATAACTGCATTCACATAATACTACCAATAATTAATAATAATGATATCATATGGTTGAATATATAATAAAAAGTCCCCCAGTGATTTATGTTGCCCCCTCATCAGCTCACAACCAGGAAACATACCAATAATACAATACTAACCTTTAACTGGAATAGAAAAGGGCAAAGGAACTGATATCCTCTATATCATGAATCATAGAGATCAAACTAAGGTAGAGATATTGGATGAAAAGAAATTATACAAGTTTTATTTTTACATAAGTTTAATTTATAAACATTGATAACAAATTCACCTTCATTTATAAAATACATGGATAAATGAGGTTTCAATAATTTATCCATATTTTAAAACATGTTTATTTACCATTGTTTCTAGAAAAAATATGTAAATTACCATCACCACATTTACCTATGTTTATAAATTTATAATTATTTACCCATGTTAATAAAAAAGTTTGGTAACAAAATATCATTTACTTGAATTTTTTGAGTAAATAATTTTGAATCAATTTTCTAAAACATTTTTGTCAAAAAATTTGGCAAGTAAATATAATATACGTATATGTATGTGTTGGTATTCAGTGTCAGAGTTCTCCAAAAGAATGAATGATAGGGTGGTGGAGTCTTGTGTGGGTATATATAAAAGGGACGTGTGGGATATAATGATATGAGTCTAATGGGTGTAGGGAAGCATGGTAAAAATCAATTTAAAATTATTTACTCGTCTTTATGAAAATTTTGGCAAGGAAATATCATTTACTTTTGTTTTGTGAGTAAATAATTATAAATTTATTTTTCTAATTTAATTTATAAAAAATTTGGATAAGGAAAACTATGATTTTGAATCCCATTTCATGTATAAGTAGAAAACACTACAAATTATCATCTCCTATTTTAGAAGATTCCACTAGAGAGTCCAATTCAGTGAAACAAAGAAAAATCCCAATGGAAATATCATTGTTCAGGAGAATAGTGAAAGTACCAAAGGGGATTTGGTTTGTTCCACTTGAGTGGACCGTCCTATGGAATCTTCTGAATAAGAGGCAATTCTGTTCCAAGAAAACACACCATTAATACGAAATAGAGAAGACTCGAACCAGCACTAGTGTGAAAATAGAAGCAACAACAAATCAACTATGCTGGAACATTAATATGCCATTAATTATATTTGTTTGTATATAATGTTATTAATGTATTAAAATTTAAAAGAATATACAAACATAAATTTATGTATTTACATATTAAAACTTAAACAATATATATATATATGAAGTTATATATGTATATGTGTATACATGGTAAAACATATATATATATATATTTATGTGTGTGTGTGTGTTTGTATACACAAATATAAACATATTTATGTAAATTTTTAAATTTTTAAATTTTTATTTTTAAAAAATATATATATATTAAAATATATATATTTTAACACACACTTTTGAATATTATTTTAAATATATTTGTGTGTATATATATATATTTGTATATGTTTATATAATAATATATATGTATGGTTGTTTCTATATATATATGTATGTGTGTGTAAATTTTTATGTATATGTTATATATATATTAATTTATATATTGATGACAATTTATATAGTTATTATAAATAAATATTTTTTAATTTTTTTTAATATATATATATTAATATAAATAAACATATAAATTTATATATTAATGAGGATTTATTTAGTTATTATTAATTAATTTTAATTAATTTTTAACTTCTTTCTCTTTGTGTTTTTATGTATGCATGTTTCTATCTTTTTGTTTGGGTCTAGATATATATATTATATAACATTTATTCTTTATGTTATGTGATACTCTTATATATGAAATATTATCAATGTTTATATATTTAAATATATTAATATATAATGTAACATAAATACATATAAATAAATATAGATATACTTATAAATTTATATAAATGTGTATATACACAAACTAATTTTTATAGTAATGATCATTTATTCAGTTATAATTAAATTATTATAATTATGTATTAACATTTTTTCTATGTTTAAATGTATGTCTATGCATAATAATTGTTGACGAATTTCCTTTTTTTTATTATTACATAATATATTCATAAATGTTATTAATTTGTTTATAAATATATGTATTAGTATAAATGTACTTATAAATTTATATATTCATATATAGATTAATAAAAAAAATTAATATATATATACTAATAGATTTATACAATCACATATATATTAATATATATATATAGTTATTAATTAAATAACTTTCAATTTATTATTTAATTTGGCCACATTTTAAAAACATGGTTAAAAAATATCAATGTTTTAATACGTGGCTAAAAAAATCAGTCAAATTATTCACTTTTTGATGAAAATTTGACTAAACAAATAAAAATTCCATATTTTAAAACATGTGTGGTAAATCATGGATAAATTATCCAATTTTTTTCAAAAAAGACTAAATTATAATTTATCCATGTTTTAATAAAATACACCTAAAAACAAACGACTAATTGAATATTTTTATATTGTATACACTATAATGGAATGTCAAGTTAATAAATCTAAAAATGATTAAGACAAGGTAGAATATAATAATTAGACACCTCAAATGATCTATAGACCCCCTAGAATGAACATCTCCATGGAATGAAACTGACTATTCCTAACACCTCTGCCTCATTGACCGCACTCATGACAATATCTACGATCACACATGTCATTATTCCATGAATAATGAGGGATATCATGGGTTTATACACTACCTAATCCATCTTACCTCTATTAACTGAAATCCCACTAACCCTACAGCTGATAAGTCCCTAGAGGTTACTACTGTTGTTATTTTAGAGGAATATGCCCACTGATGCTGCACTAACAATCAATAATGGTATGACATTGAAATTGTTGATGGCCATGACCCACACATAAAAAGAACACTGTTCCATAACTCCTTTTTCATACCCAAGAACTACCCAATCAAGATAAGTGTGAAGAGATATGAGCATGAGTTCCTACATACCAATACCATGACTTCCTTGATGTTTGGGAACCTCTATCTCTAACTTTAATCCTAATTTATTTATAATGACACACCCTACAAGTAGATAAAAACTAAACATGAATCGTCTCAATAAAATATACCTTGGATAGAACCCCTATATTTGTAGTTAATGTAAATAGGTTGACATGATACTAAATAGAAAGACACAACACCTTCTCAAAATGTCACTCTCTAGCTTCTTCACCTTGAAGAAGATCATTAGAATATTTAATAAGATTATTGAATCAATCCAAATATATTATACACTCATGCTCCCCTACCAATGTGATAGTAACTCTTATCACTTAGCTAAATTCAGTGTTCAATAAATAAAATCCCCAAGAAACTAATTTTGAAAATCATCCCATGATACCTACATCTCCCTATGATCACCATTGATGAGAAACAATTCTAAACCATCTAAGGGACAATGGAATAAAATTATCCTTATATTAAAGGATGATACTAAAATTAATCTTGATCTCTTCTAATAATTAATCTATCTATAAATAAAATATATAACCCCTCATAATTTTCCATGCTTTGATATTGGAACTCACAAAAAATACTCCTCAAAGAATTATCCTACTTAACTAGGTCAACACCCCTATGAAAAAAAACATTATTTGGAACATCTCTATCTATACAAAAAAATACGGGGACTCTTAATCCCAAAATAGGGAATTTAATTTCAAAAAAATTAATTTATTTTATTTTATTTTCCCAAAATCACCTTAATTCAGACACAAGAAAAGACGACATGACACATGTACCACACCTAGGCCTGTATCCCTTAAGAAGAATCACTTTACAAAGAATTTTTTTTTATTTTAGTGTAAGATCCTGATTTTCCAATGAGGTATGGATCAGTTTATTTTTTCGTTTAAATTATTTTTTATAGCATAATGTGAATACCCATTGAGGTTATAGGGGTATCCAAGGTGTTTGGGTCTTGTTCGGAGCTCGGTGCTCATGTTTTTGGGAAATCAAGATAGGCTGCACGGTTTGTAGAAGCTATGTGAGGCAGGAAACATAGTTTGTATAACCGTGTGAGGCCTAGTCATGAGGAAAATAGAGCCCTCACAGTTTGATAAAACTACGTGGAAGGAGGCACACACTCATGTGTTTTCCTTAGAAAAATGTATCATAGGTGTGAGGATGGTTTTCACACGGTTATTCAAACAAAGCACAATAATTATGTGAGGTGCCCTTCCAGATTGTGAATGGGTTGCACAGTTAGTTCATAGTTTGGTAAATCGTGCGGCCCAATATTTTTTGGGAAAATTACCATTTTACCCTTAATTTTTTTAAACCTAACCCTAATTATTTTCTTCATATGTTGGAAAACTGTCAGAATTTTCAATCTTCTATGAATAAAAAACATAGCTTTTTATCATGTTCATCGATATAGAGTGGGAATTAGAAGCCATTAATTTCATTAGAACCACATCCGTGAGTTCTAAAATCTACATGAATCTTTCTCCATTATTCATGACATGGGCTACACTATTTAGATGTGGGCTCATATTCCATATTTTCAGGCTTTTCATCCATTATTTTTTTATCATGATTCAGACTGAATAAGGAGTTGATATTGGATGAGTACTCTTCTAAAGGGCTACATTAGGTAGTCTATACCTTTACCACATGGTTTAGTGTTTTTAATCTGTTTTTCATTTCTCTATCACACCTAAATTTCGAGCGAAACACCAAAAATGAATTGAATAAATGAATAGATTTTATTGTAACTTATTAAGGATTCCTGATAGTTTCTTTGTGTTGTTGGATGTTGTTTCCCCAACCTTGTCCGCCCATAGAGTGTACCCATACCTTTAACATTTTTCAAACCATCCATGAGGTGCATGTGATATTTCCTAGTTAGAGGGATCCCTTTATAAACTAAATTGAATTGAATTGGAATGAATTTAATTGATTTGGAGATGGAGATGCATCATTTTCCATGTATTTATTTGATATACCTTATTTAATTTGATTAAATGGATTTTATATAGAATTGTTATATGAGTGGGTAGACTCATGGAATGCAATTGATTATGAAATGTTGAATGATGAATGTTTCCTTAGGATATCTTGGGTGTACTACCATGGGTAATGATAGTGGAAGTAGATACCATAAATGAGATCATTCTTTGGGTTATGTTTATATGGGATGCCTTAGGCCATGCTACCCCTTGGATCTGGATATCTTTGACTCACGTAGGACATATTCAGTTGATATTATCATAGGAATCCACTCAAGTCTAACTAAGTTTCCATCAATATTCTCTTAGGACTCGACAAGGATTCCTTGTTATTCTATACATTGGATGTAGCCTTGTAGGTCCTGATAAGTCTAATTTTATAGTGTGGTCATGGTTGATCTGACATTATTTATTATACGGCTCAGACATGTTTGATATGAGATACATTTTATAAGTCATTGTTAGGGTTGAAATGATTTACTATGTATATGGCCTGGACATGGAGATTAATTTTACTTTACCAATTCCTTTTTAGAGGAGTTTGGCCCTTATTTTATAGGGATCCTTATATGGATATACATGATCAATTACTTGTTTTACTTTTTCCATGGGAATTTCAATTGTTATACTGCTATAATTATCATATACTTTAAAAACACTTTATATTGTATTACACCGCATAGACTTGTTATAGACACCATTGGAAGTGGAATACTAGGATTTTATATAACACTATATATCGGGCCACCACTGGGTACCCGAACAGACTATATGGATGCAGGTAGGGACCTAGGAAAGAACCCACAATTCCATGCTTGAATTAGTTCTATTATTAGGAGAATGGGATCACTAGTTTAGGTTAGGGATTAGGATTGTACCTAGGATAGTCCTTTTTTTATTTTTAGTATTTTGATACATGTATTTTATTGATGTCCATATAACTATTTTGGATCATTTTTAGACACATGAAATGACATATTATCTTGTATATGATATTACTTGTCACATTGTTGTATATATATATATTTTGTCTTGGATTTTAATCTCCAATTCATTTATTATTGTTCTTATGCTACAATAAGTTATGGGTCCAATGGTCATAGTGTATATTCCTAGTGATTATTCATTATTATAATGCTACCACTATTGATATTTATGATTTCTCCCACTATTTTAAACATTGTCATGAGGTCTTAGTCTCCCCATAGACACACCCTAGGCCCTCGCTAGTAATCATAAGCCTTTGGCATTCAGAGAGATGCACTTGAGTCCATGTGACCCAATTGATCGGTGCACCGTTTAATGGTATCCGAGTTAGGATGTCACACTTAGGGTCCTTTCATTGGATCAAAAGGGCACTTAAATTAACTTTTATATTATGGCCTTTCTTTTTTATGCCACATACTATATTTGATTCATACCATTTACATACCAAACAAATGAAATCCTTACTAGTTCTTAACTCTAATCTCAGTCCTATATCTCAACCATAGATATGATACCACTATATCATGAATTACACCCACTTATAACTCTAATGGGAGGTCAGTAAATAGTTAAATAAATGATAAAAAATACAAAGATTTAAAATACTTCAGTTTCCTAAGACTTTAGGTTCCAATATTTACAATGTTTTCTTTAGATAAAATTTTTTAATAAATTTTAATTAGACTACATTGAATAATGTTGGAATTAATCAATTTAATATGACTCCCCCAATTTCAATTGGAATTCATCCATTTTTCAAGGATTCCATGAGTTTCATATGAATTCATTTATTTTTATAGGAAATCACTAATTTTATAAGGCTTCCTTGATTTTCACAAGACTTCACTAATTCCATAAGGCTTATATGATTTTTGTAGGACCTCATCAATTTTGTAAGGATCTTAATGTGAATTTTTGTGAATTTAATAATATTATAAGTATTCCAATAGGAATTCAAAATTATTCAATAATTTATTTGGACCTAGAGATTTAGTAAAATTTACAAAAGTAAGAATTTTGTATGGCTTCATACAAAAACTATGTCTTCTAAACATAGTGAAAATTTCTAAAACTATAATTTCATAACATTTCATATAAAATTTATAAATTACTGACTTAAAAAAATTATTTAACTAGAATATAAACAACTTTTAGAAAAAACAATAATATTTTATTAAATTTCTTTGTACACTTCAAGAAAAATCATTAGTAATAAGGATGATGGTTTTTGTGAGAATCAAAACTTATGGTTAAATCAGATATGTTTGAACAACATTTATGTGCCCAAAAGTTTTACTATTAAAAAAATATCAAAAACTTATAGGAGATTTTTAACCAAATGACATTAGAATAACCAATAGAATAATAAAAATTTGATAAATGAATAAAACTAATAATAAATGATTTATATTGAATAATACCAAGGAATTGAACAAGAAAATAATAATAAATAAAGAAAATAATTAATATAATTTTATTATTATTTAGAAGGTTAGAGGACATATGAGTAGATTTGGAACTCGAGTTACAAGTTTTCTTTTAAAAAATTATTTTACATATTTTAATGTCTTTCTCAGAACACTATTTGCCTCCATTTTGTTTCAATAATGTTATGATCTATAATTTAAGGATTTTTAAGGTCGTTTCCCACCACATTTGACTTTATTTAGAAATATTTATAAGGAATCAATTTATAATTTTTTAGATGGGAGATTTTTTACTTCCTGTATAGAAGTTTGAAAAGAACCTCATTTATATAATTTTTCACATAAATGTACTTTCTCAATTTTATAACCATTTTACTTAATAATGATTTTTGTTCATGTTTTCAAGGTTTTAAAAGTAATTAGAATCTTAATTAATTTGTATAATTTTCAAATTTAAGGTTATTAAAATAAAAGGTTTTATAAACTTGTTTAAAATTTAATTTTATAAGGATTTTATAGTATTGTAGGTTTCATTTTCATTTTCCTTTGAACATGGTATCAGTTAACCCAGTTTTTAAATTATCTTATTTTTGTGGGTTAACATAAGAGTTTTTTATTATGGCTTTAGAAGTAAATTTTTATGAGTTTAATGTTTATCTAAAATATCCTAGGGGTTTTTTCATATTATAGTTCTTGGGAATTATATATCATAGTTCTTAGGTTTGATATTTCCCTCAAATTCATTGGTTAATAATTTTTTCTCTTGAGATATATTTTTTGAATTACCTAGTTAGGTTAATTCAATGATGGGTTTATGATACTAGAATTAACTAGTTTTATTTTAACATTATGATTGATACTTGAATTAACTGGTTATTTTATTCAATTGAAGTGGTTATTTGAATATGATGTTCTAAGTAATCTTTATGAATATTAAATTTCAGTATTCTTTCTTATAATAATTTTTAATGGAATTTTTTTGAATAGAACTTTATTTTAGGTTTTAAATTAAGTTTATGTTCTTTTATAGTTGAAAAGGTTTTTCTAAAGTATTTTTCAAGGATTTTTAGGTATTTCAATGTAATAATAAGTTTTTTATTTCTTTTATTCACCTTATTTAGTTTAATTCTCATCCAATTTAAAAAAAGATAAATGGATTAAGGATGAGTAGAAATTATTATGATGTCAAGATTTAAATATTAGGTATTGGTTTTTAACAAAGTAATCATTTCATTTGAAGAGTATGGTTAATTTGAAAAATATTTCCATATATTTGAACATTGTGGGTTTTTATGTAAGGTATTTACTATTTTGTTAAAACTCTAAAAATAAAATATTATATAAATGTGTGTAATTTGATATTGTTTATATATTGTACTCATGGAAAAAATATAAATAGGTTATGATAGTTGGTATCAAAGTAGTGTTTATGTGAATTTATAGGTTATTATGTTATAAGTTGATTATAACTTAATAGTTTTAGATACCTATATTGTTTAATAAGTTAATTAATAATAATAATATAATGGTATACATATTATATTTTTGGGTTTTATTTGATTTATGTTTTTAGAGGATTAGTGATATTTTAGGAGATATTTATTGGGTTTTAGGAAGAATATGTCATTAAGGTATGTATAAACATTATTTCTAACATTCAATTTTGTGTGAAAGTTATTTCTAAATAATGTTATTATATTTTTTTGATAATAAAGGAAAGGTATTTACAGCCTTTACAGATAATAAATTATTTTATGTTGAGGTTCTAGAGGTTAGTTAATATAAAGGGTTATTTGATTTTGGAAAAATGAGTTGGGCATTATAAATAACCTTAGGGATTGAAAATTGATTTGGTCAAGAGATAAAAATGTTTTTTTCCTGAAAATTTTTATGTATTCTTGAGAAAAATAAATAATTTTGGTATATATTTAGCTATTATTTGATTTTAAGTCAAAGGGTTTTTATTATTTGAGGGATAACCATTGAATTAATTTTGGTAAGAATATATATATTTTTTATGGTTTTATGTCTTGGTGAATCTGATTATTTATAAAATTATTACTAATTTTTTAGGGAATATATGATTAACATATATACGTTTTTTTTTCATTTTCCGAAAATTTATGTTATTTGGGGATAAAATTTAAGTTGATTTTATATGAATATGTTATTATGTTTTTCTAATTCTTTCATTTTTAATTTCATCATTTATGTATTTAATAGTTTTAGGGATTAGTTATTTGTGAAATAGTTTTAGTTAAACATGAGTAATTATTGTTTATATTTAGGTTTTAGATATTAAAGTATTAATTCTTCATATAATGGTTTATTTATATTTCATTGGTTATCATATGTACTCAATATAACGAAATTTTTTATAATTGGTTAGAAACAGGAGGAATAATTCATTTTAATAATACTTCATACATTGAGGAACATTATGGAATGGAAATAAATTAAGTGAGTATGTTTTCTCATATACTCAATCACAATGGTAAAATTGTGCATAAATGTTCAAAAAAAGGAATATTAATATACTGAGGCTATTCTGAAAAACATCACCTTAAAATCAATGTATGAGTTGTAAACTCATTCAAAAATATGAATATTATAAAATTATACATTTTATTTTAAAAAATATTTTTGATAATTTTTTTATCCTTAAACTACAAATTATATATGCTCACATTTATGATCTCTTTTTATGATTTCCATTATGTTCATTTTTTTTATTCTATTTAATTTTATATTCTAAAATATAGTTAATTAAATATGTTACTCTTTTATATTAATTTCAAATGGATTGTTGGTCTTTTCCACTCTTTTAAATTTATAGTTCACAAATAAGGTTTTTCATATTGGTTATTTGTTAACTTAATTTCCTTTATTTAAGATATAATATTTGTTTCTCAACTTCATCCAAACAAGTGGGGTATATAATACCTTAGGATTATATTATACTACCACTTATGTTTATATATATTCAAATATATCCCACAATCCCATTTTTTTGATTGATACATTATAAAATAAGACATTTTTAGAGTTTTTCTTGACTCAATGTCATTTTCTTGATTAATAATTTTTCTTATTTTTCATTATTCTTATATGAATGATAAATTCATTCATTCCACTTTTCAAATGAAATTTTTTATTTTTCTCCAGAAAATTAAAATTTCATGATATGTTCATCTTATTTTATTATTTTTTATGATTTTGTTAAGAATAATAACCCCCATCTCTGTTGAATATTTTCCCCATATGACCATGTTCATTTTACTAAATATATTTTCTTTTGATATTTTGGAAAATAAATATTATTCCCATTTTAACAATTAATATTTCATAATAACATTATTTATAATAGAATTGAATATTTCTCATAATGATTGGTTTTTGTTAAAAATCATTGAAAAATAAAAAAAATTATTCCTTTTCACTTATGTATATTTATTTTATCCTCCACTCCACATTTATTCTCAAGGATCCATTATTTGTGATTATTTTGAAAACTATGGTGATTAAATTCATTTTAACCCATTGAAATAGATTTTTAAAATGTATTAATGTATTTCTACACTTCAAAACCCTTAATCAAATAACTTGAGAAGGAATTACAAGGAAACAACTTCCTTAGTGGGGATATGACAAACTAGGTATTTTTAACAAGATATCACTTTTTTGGTTTGTTAATATTTAGGATTATAAATATATTTATATTCTTTAAGAATACATATATTTTTATTTCATGTATCAAATGAAATTATATAATTAATCAAATAATAGTTATACATTTAAAATTATTATGATCACCTTGTAAAAATGTTGTTTTATTTAATGGCTAAATATATTTTCTTAAAATTATTTCTAATAATGATATATTTACAAAATTATGTAATTAATGAATATTTAATAACTTAATATTTATATTAATTATATAAATTCATATTAATATTTAATATTATGGTATTCATATAAATAATTCTACTAAGGTATGAGTAAAGAAAATGATTTTTCATTAGAAAAACAAATAGTTTTTATTCTATATAAATTACCTTTATATGAATCATAATATTTTATTTAAAAGTGAAATTAAAAAAATTTATAATTTTTTTGAAATAATATTGAATTTATTTTTGTTCTTATCATTTTACAAATACTTTAGAGTTAATTTTTTATATTTTTATCCAAAATTTAATTTTTTGATGAAATTCTAAAAAATAGTTTTGATGAATTCCTTATCTTTTATAACTTAATTATGATATAAATATTAAATAAATATTTATAAAACATTTGTTTGACATTAATATATAAACTAAATTATAGTATACTTATAATATCATCCAATTAAAATAAATTAAATTTGATGTTGAAATATTTATTAGTGTCGACTTAGTGTCTCTAGAAATTTAGAAAGTAAAGATGGGCACCTTTAAGATAATATTTAGAATTATATAAGTCTAGTATATACTTCAATTATACATTTGATGAATAATAAAATATTTTTTGTATATTTATGAATTTTATAGTTATATAATTACACTATTATCCACATTTTTACCCAGTGCTTACATAAGGTAAGAAAAATAAAATTAATATCTTAAAAATGATCCCATGACAAGTATGATATTAAATATACACAATGAGTGATTATATATAACAATAATGTTGTATATATAATACCCCAAAATTTTAAATTTTGTATCTTTTTAAATAAATTCAATTTTTTTGATAGTTTACATTGTATGCAACACTGAGTTTAAACGAAACATCATATAAAATTAAATATTAACATGACCATTGGAATTGTAATGTGATCATAAGAAATAATTAACTATACATTATAATAATAACCTCACCTATAAAATTTTAAATAAAATTTAGGATTCTCACAAATTAAAATATGATATATTTATATCATGGAATAAGTAAAAAATGTATTTAAAATGATAAATTATGTGTTGTTTTTTTTTGTGAAATGTAAATGTGTATTTATAATTTTATTATTAATATAATTATTTAACATAAAATTTATTTTCATCAAATAGTTTCATAAGTTATTATTTTTTTTATAATTATAATATAATTTTATGAGATTTTAATTAATTTTTCAGAGTGTCATAAAATAAGTTATAATTTTATAATTGGTATTTTTCTAATAAATGGGGATTTTCATTAAAATTAAATTTCTAATATTTAGAAAAATAATAACATAAAATGTAGAAATTTTTTTAAATACACATGTTGAAAAATGGTTACGGTGAAATTTTGGTATTTTTTTGAAATAGTTTATTTTTTGGTGAGTAGTGCAATACAGTAATTTACAGTATTTAACATTTTAAGCCGAACACATGATTTATTGAGTCATAGATTATGTAAGTAACCAATATTTAAAACTCACATGCACTAGTTACTATACATATTCACAATGAAAAACACTATTGATAGCCTTGAGCGTAAATAATAAACAAATGATTAAAATAATAAAAAACACCCCTCTCGTGCCACTATAAATACCACCTCTCACCACACCTTCTCCTCACACCTTCTAATCCTTGTGTAATTATAATATTCTTCCAAATTAATCTATCAATACACTTCCCCATGGCTTGATATTTTTTTTCTCACCAAAATAAAAAATCCATGTGTCTTAAGAAGGTTCCCAAGGAGATGATATTTGAGATGTAAAATCCTCCTTATTTCTCTTTTAGTTTATTTTTTTAATATCCTCTCCTAAAATCCCCTATACAAAGTGGAATGGTAACTATAGTGTCACACACACACACACACATATATATATATATATATAATTTAATTTTATCGTCTTAATGGTATATCCTTCATAAAATTTCTTATCCTATCATTTTATTTCAAAAAATGAAAACATCATTCGTGAGGTGTCGATTCACCACCTCCGTGGATGATGAGGTTTTGTTTTTCATTATGGAATTCAAGGATGGTAATAAAATAATTTTTATTGTTAAAATAAATTATAATATTTTTATTAAATTTTTATTTAATGTTCTAGAACCATTATATAAATATAATATTAAATAAAATGATACTAGTTCGTTATGGTTATAAAAACCACCAAAATAAACTAATCATTTTTCATTTATGTTTTTTCTAATGAATCGTGATCATATAAATAATATAAAATAATATATAGTACCATTTAAAATCCTATAATTATAATAATACAATTTCATATCACTTATAGCAAATTATTTCAATTTGAAAAGAAATTCCATAATTATACATAAGCGAACCGATCAAAAACCATGAAAGGAATGCTTCAGAAACAACAAAATAAAACCTTATAATTAATTTAAATGGGTATAAATAAACATAATAATATTTTAATAAATCAAATATATGTTTAATAGTATATTAATAAAGTATATAAGGAATCTAATATGATTATGTAGGACATTAAGTACAAGATCAAAACGCTTTTGGACATATGGTAAGGATTTTCTCATCTCACTTTTTATTTATGTGATATATGCCTTATTCACCTCTTATTTATTGTGTGTGGTGTAAGTATACAGAAATTTTATACATCATATCATTAAACTCTTTATCTTCATGGTATTTAGTTTTTCATTTTATGATTATTAATTTTATGCGGTATACGATTCGATTGATTACAAGTGGTAAGGGTTTTTTGCGTCACTTTAATTCTATGGGGGCATATTCCGTACTAATCACTTATTACCTTTATGTACTACCCCATTAATTTTTTATCATTATTAATTGAATATTTTACTAAATATACATATTTCATGTATCTTTTTTATGATTATTTCCTAACCTGTGTACTGATTTTTCAAACGATTTTACTTTTAAAGCTATTTGATTATCTCCAAAAATAATGTTAAATTTTTATCTTTAACTCAATGAAGATATTTATTAATAAGGATTATTTGTTGTTGAATTAAATAAATAATTTAAATATTTGATTAATTCTTTGGAAATGCAGGCACGGTTGGCCCCCAATTTTAGATAGCCCCTCAATGCATCAGTAGTCTCATGAGATGACAAAGTTGGCCAAATTAAATGGGTTTTTACCCATAATGATTAAAATGTATTGTGCATTATTTTGATGATAGAGTTACCATGATTCCTAAGATATTTCCTTCCAAATTATTGTGAATTTATTTCATTAATATTTTATTCATTATAATCCATGATTTTCTCACTATGATATTATTAATGGATTCAAATTGTGCTCAAGTGATTGATTAAATTTCATGCATTTCCAATCATTTACATTTCCAAAATTATTATCCCTTATGTAATCATGATTAATTTTTTTTTACTAAATAGAATTTATTTCACTTATATATATACCATTCCATATTAATTATGTTTCATTTTTATTAATTTTTGAAAGTGTTCGTCATATTTAACCCTTACTGAGTATTTTGCCTCACCATTTTATTTTTCCACTTTTCCCCAGGTTACGAATATGAAACGATTTAATGGGTTAAAGTATGAAATAACTTTCGTTTGTTATCTTATATATTTTATTACTAATTTAATAAGATTACCATGTATAAATCTAGTTCTTCAACACTACTAAACAGATTAGTCCTTTTGGATTCGAATCACATATATATGATAATGTAATAAAGTAAGGCTTTGGCTCTAGGATTCTGGGGTCTGGGTGTTCATATTTGGTATTAGATATTGTTTATTATAAATCATGGGAACTAGATTATAAAATAAACACAACTAATTTGATAAATAAGATAATTATTTATTTTATTTAAAAAAAATTACCGTTAGAATATTTTCTATTTTGTGGATCAATTATAATGATGATTATGGGATAACTCAATGTGTGCAATTTTTTAGTGAAGGATCTTAATGGAAGAAAATGAATAAAAATCTCCAAACCATATATGGATTTACCCATTGAGAAATTTAACAAAGTTGGTGTTAGATTTGAGAAGCTCATGGCCATATTAGGACAACTTACTCTGGTTATGAAGAATAACCATACTACACATATGTTGGATAATTTCATGTGGAAGAATCCCTTATATTTTAATGTGACTACTAATATTGTGGTAGCTTATAAATGGATCAAGTCCCTTGAAAATATATGTTTGGAATTGGGAAGTGATTAAATGGAAAAGGTACTACTAGTGGTATATTTCCTCAAGTGAGATGTTGATCAATAGTGGTCAATGATCCAGAATACTAAGAAGGAAGATGAAATAGAATACATGGAATAGAGAACTTTTAAAGAAACATTATTTGAAAAATATTTCTCTCATGAGAAACAAACTGAAGTGAAGATAAAATTCTTTAGCTTAAAGAATAAGGAAGAAGATATTGTTTTAGAGTATGAGGAAACCTTCACAATAGTAGCCAAGAATGCAATATATTACATACGTGATTAAAAAACATTGATAATTTCTTTAAAGGTATTATGAAAAGTATCCAAATGTCACTATATTCTCAAAAAAATCATTATATGGTAAAATATTACAATATGATTTCAAAAAGAGATGAAAATTTTAATGTTGAGGATGTACTTATTGTACAAGATTACATTGATGTATTTCCTAAGGAATTACCTAGACACCCTATAGAGTGTAAAGTTTTTTTCATTGATTTAATCCATCATATAAAACCAATATTAAAGGATACCTATTGAGTAGCAACTGTGGAAATACTGGACTTGAAGAAAAAACTAGAGGAGTTGAGTAATAAGTGATTTATTCTCCCCAGTTTTTCCTTTTGGGGATTCCCTTTTCACTTTGTATATAAGAAAGATGAATCCATGATTTTTTTAATTAATTATATATGAATCAATGAAATTATGATATAGATTAAGTATCCACTGCCACATATTGATTATTTATTTTATGAACTTCTCATATCTTAATATTTTTCAATGATTGACCTTTGTTCTGGATATCATCAATTAAGAGTAAAGGGGGAATTATTTTTAGATGAGGTATGAACATTACGAGATTATAATAGTTCCATTTGGATTGACTAATTATCCCCAAGTTTTAATGGATCTAATGAATATAGTATTCAAAGAATATCTTGATTTTTTTTTTAGTATTAATTTATGATATTATGTTATATTTTAAAACCAATGAAGACCATGAATATCATTGGTAGATAATTCTCGAGACTCCCATATGGAATGATTTATATGGTATATTTAGAATGTGTGAATTTTGGCTTTAGAAAATTTCTTTTCTTGGCCATATTATCTCTAAGGATGAATCACAGTTGATCCTTTGATGATAAAGGTAGTCCAATAATTTCCTACACCAACAAACATAACAGAGGTACAAATTTTTAATGGTTTAGTAGGTTAATATTTGAATTTAATTAATAATTTTTTTAATTGGATAACCCATTAACCAAGATCACATATAAAGGGGTTAAGTTCATATGGACAAAATAATGTGTATAATGTTTTGAATAATTGAATAGAAGATTAATCAATTCTCTAATTTTGAATCTACCATTAGTAAATGAGGGGTTTGTGATCTAAAATTATGCATTTAAGAATATAATGAGTTGTGTACTTATGAACAATGATAATTTTATTTCATATATAATAATGTAGATGAGTATTCATGAACAAAATTATCTAACTCGTGATCTTGAGTTAGACGGTATAATATTTGACATAAATATATGGATACACCATCTCTATTATAAAATATGTGAGATATATATGGGTCAAAAGAGTTTGAAATACATATTTACATAGAAATAAATCAACATTAGGAAAATATTATGTCTTAAGTTACTCTATGATTATTATCTTTCAATACACTACCACCTAAGAAAAGAAAATAAGGTATCTGATGCATTGAGTAAGAAAGATCATGGATTTATAACCCAAATGAGGACTGAGAGAGATCCTATGTACATGGATTTAGTATATATATATATATGCAAATTGTTAAGGAATGCGGAACATTTATACTTTTCACATTATTTACTAACCATATTTACTAGAGAAGATAAAAAGTTATCAATCTGATGATGAGATTTTTCAAAAGAAAATTAAATCAATTAAGGATGAAAAATTAGCAGACTTTATATATGAGGATAGAATTATTAAATTTTGGAAGAGGTTATGTGTTCAATAAATACCTCAACTAAAAATGGGACTAGTAGATGATGCACATAGCTAAAATTTCTCTATACACTATAGTAGTACCAAGATGTATAGAGATATGAAGGAAAATTTTTTGTGGGATAATATGAAGTGAGAAATTATTGACTATGTGTCATGATGACTAGTTTTTCAACAAGTGAAGGTTGAGATACAACATCCTAGATGATTAATGCAACCTCTAAAAATTATTATGTAAAATTGGGATGACATTAAGATATATTTTTTCATAAGAATACCAAGGATACCTAGAATGAATGATGTGATATGGGTTATTGTTGTTCATTTTACAAAATTGGCACATTTTATTTCTATAAGATAATATTTACCACTTGATATCCAAGTAAGAATATATATTAAGGAAGTTGTAAGATTTAATGGTGAATATATATTGATTGTGTCTGATCGAGATCCTCATTCTAAATCAAAATTTTGGAAGAGTGTTCAGAAGGATCAAAATACTGAGCTTCATTTGAGAACAACCTGCCATATTGAAACTAATGAATAGTCTGAAAGTACTATTAAAACATTGGAATATGTATTGAGATCATGGTAAATTTATTTTCAAGGTATGTGGGATCAATATTTAACTTTGATAGAGTTTTAATATAAAAATTTTTTTCATTAAAGTATTCAAATGGAACCATATGAAGCATCATGTTGAAAGAGATGTCATACTCTAACTTGTTTGGATGAAGTTGGTGAATGGAAAATTATAGGTCCATAACTTATTGAAGAAATAGAAACAAATGTGAATACTATTTAGGATATTATTAAAGCATATCAATGTAGGGAACAGAGTTCTACTAACAACCTGGTAAAGGATTTTGAATTTAAAGTGGGAGATCATCTCTTTCTAAAAGTATCTACATGGAAGGGTGTCATGAGGTTTGGTAAGAAAGGGAAACTGATCCCTAGGTAGATGAGGCCATTTAAAATTATAGATTGAATTGGATCTGTAGCTTATTGATTAGAAATTCCACCTTGTCTCTCAAAATGTCATGATGTGTTCCACATATCATTATTATGAAAGTTCATGCCATACCCAACACATGTACTTACCGTTAAAAAAATAGAACTCGAAATTGATTTGTCTTAATATTAAGAGATTATCAAGATTATTGACACTAGAGAGTAGGTATTGAGAAATCAGATGACCATATTGGTAAAGGTTATTTATAGAAACCATAAAATGGAAGAAGAAATGTTGGAACCTGAGGATGTTATGATGAAAAACCACTCACATCTTTTTACAAGGTAATATTAATGAAACTTTTTGAGGTTAAAAGATTCAAAGGAGGGAATCATATTAAACCCCAATATTTTATGGCATTTATCCCATTAAATGAATTCAATTTTTCAATAGCTTACATTACATTCAACACCAAACTTAAAATGAATTATGATATTCTATTAAATATTAACATAAATATTGGAATATTAATATGAACATCAGGAATAGTAAACTTTACATTAGTATAATAAAATCACCTATTAAATTATAAATAAAATTTAGGTATCTCATATTTTAAAATAAAATATATTTATATCATGGAATAAGTGAGTAAATGTTTAAAAAATGATAAATTAAGTGTTTGTATTTTTGTGAAATGTAAATGTTTATTTACAATTTTATAGTTAATATAACGATTTAAAAGAAAATTTGTTTTTATAAAATAGATTAAAAAATTATTATTATTATTTTTAATTATGAATTAAATTTATGAGACCTGAGTTAAATTCTCAAAGTGTCATAAAATCAGTTATAATTTTAAAAATAGTTTTTTTAGAAAAAATGATGATTTTAATTAAAAATTAAATTTATCAAATTTATAAAATTATTTGCATAAAATGGAGTCCATTTTTAGAAATACAGATGCCAAAAAATGGTTAGAGTGAATTTTTAGGATTTTTTGGAAATAATTGATTTTTTTGTGAATAGTAAAGTACAGTAATTTATGATATTTAACATCTTAATAAAAATACATAAATTTTTGAGTCTTAGATGATGTAAAAAAGATTTATTTAGAAATAACATATACTAATTACTCTACTTAGTCCTAGAAATCTACAAAATTGATATTCTTGAGCCCAAATAATAAATAAATGAATAAAATAATAAAAAACACCCCTCTCCTTCCACTATAAATACCACCTCCTCTCCTCAAACCTTCTATGAATTGTATATTTCTAATGTTCTCCCAAATTCCTCTCTCAATACTCTTCCCCATGTCCCATTATTGCTGGAGAAGAACCTTTGTGGTGTTCTGTTTTAACAATGTTTTTCATTTTTTGACAACTAACCTTTATTCTTGAAGAATGTTTTTGATATATATGAAGATGATATTGTTTATTTCTGGAAGTTTTTATTTTTCATAATTAGAGAAAGAAATAAATTTTTGAGTTTTAAAGAAGTTGTTGAGTTTTAAAGAAGTCACTGTGTTTGAAAGATGTTGCTAAAAGAATAAGTACCTTTGTTGCAAAAGAGTTTTGAAAGTGGATGTTGTTGAAGAGTGAAAAGTTATAAGTTATAAATTTTCTCAAAATTTATAAACAAAATCAAATGGTGATTTGTAGATCAAGAAGCTCTAAAATATCATGAAAACATTCATGATAATTTTTTTTGGAGAAATGGTGGAGAGGTTTGAAGAAATAAGAATCACTATTCTAAGATTTTTTTTGGAAAAAATTGGAACCTGAATTCTGCAAAAATAAAAACTGGAATTCTTCACAAATCAGAAACTCAATTCTGCACAAATCATATTCTGAATTACATGAAAATTGGAACCAGAATTCTAAGAAAATGGGAACCTGAATTTTGAGCAAATTAGAACATGAATTTTGAGAAAAAAGAACCTGAATTTTGAGAAAATTGAAACTTGATTTCTAAGAAAATAGGAACCTTGATTAAAAGAAAATCAGATCCTAAATTAGGATAAAATAAAAACTTGAATTCTAAGAAAATTAGAACCCAAATTCTAAGAAAATCAAAACCTGGATTTTGAGAAAATCGGAAACTGATTTCTAAGAAAATTGGAAATCGAATTCTGAGCAATCAGAACCTTAATTCTGAGAAAATTGTAACTTTTTTCTAAACAAATCAGATATTTTTTTCTAAAAAAACTGAACCAATTTTCTGAGCATGTTTCTTGGAAAACCAAACCACTTTTCTGAGCATGTTTCTGAGAAAACCTGAACCACTTTTCTGACCATGTTTCTGAGAAAACTAAACCACTTTTCTGAGCATCTTTCTAGGGAACACTGAAACGCTTTTTTGATAATGTTTCTGAGAAAACTAAACCATTTTTCTAAGCATGTTTCTGGGAAAAAATGAACCACATTTATGAGCATGTTTTTGAGAAAAATCAAACCATATTTCTGAGCATGTTTCTGAGAAAAGCTGAACCACATTTCAAATCATGATTCTGGAAAAATCAGAACCAAGATTCAACATTATCTTACTATGTGAGGAGTTCAAGACGTCAAAACTGAATTTCAATTTTGTGTAAATCTTAGAGAAATTTAAGAATGTTTGAATAAGTCAAATTTGATGTTTTAATGTGATATATTTTCAGTGTTTTTGAGATTTTAGGAGGGGAAATGTTATTCAAGATTCCCATTTTTGATTTTTGAGTTGGCTATAAATATTTTCTCAGATCATTTGTTCATTTATAACATTGATATAATATCAGAAGTTGAAGCTTTGTAGAATTAAAAGTTAAAATTTCCCACCATATTTATGAAGGTGTTTTTGAGTGTTTGAGAAAGAAATAATTTGAATTATCGTTACTGTACTGAGAAGATCCGACTTTTCCAAATAGTACTGAGGCAAGAATTGTTTTGGATGAAAAATTGGATGATTCCTTATCTCCTATCTCTTGGAATAGAAGTTATTGATGCTTCTACTATTGGTTTTCCACCTATTAAGAAAGATGATCCAATGACGTGTATTGAGAAAATATACTTAGAATTTGCTGGAAGAGAAATAAATAAAATCCTTATGTACTTATTAGATAATTTTTATCAAAAGGTAATGAGTCTCAAAACATCAAATATTATGTGAGACAATTTGGAAATTTTTTAAGGGAATACCAATGTCAAGGAAGAAGAGCTACAAATCGGGCATAGTAAGTGTGAAGACATCAGAATGGTGGATGAAAAAACAATTGATGAATACTTAACTAGATTAAATGAAATTATCTTCAATATTGTAGGATTCATAGATGTCTTGGAAGATTCTACAATTGTGAATGAAATCATGAGAAACTTTTCAAATAGATTTGATTCTAAATTTTATTCTATAAAAGATAATGATGATTTATCTCTTGATGAATTGCATAACTTTCTTGTTTCTTATAAAATGAAGAAATACAAAATGTTTAAAAAGAAGATGAATGCTAAAATTTCTTTTGAATCTATGAGTAAGATGAAAATCAAAGATATTGAAGAATTAGATCCGTGTGAGTCTAAAGATAAAGGGTATGACGAGATGAATGAAAAATATCATGTCTCCTATTTCCAAGAACAATTGATGAGGAAGATGAAAGTATGAAGTAAAACTTTCTCTCAAATATTTTGAGTGTGGTAGAATCTGGTACATTTCTATGAATTACCCCAAGAAGAAATTTGGATAATATTTACATGATTCTGATAAAAGACCATGATGGAAGAAGTGGAACAAAAATGATGAAGATGAGAAGTCTTTCAAAAAATTAAAGAAGAATTATTACAGAAAGAAATTAATTATGATGAGTAAGATGGTTGAATCAAACTCAACTGACAATGACTCTTCTAAAGAAGAAAGTTTAGAAAAATTCAGATCCTTTATTGCAAATATTGAGAAAACGAAGAATACATAGAGAGTAAAGAGGGTGGGTAATAATCTTATAGAGATTATTAACTTTGAACCAAACTTCTTGCATGTCTTGAGAAAAAAATCTCTCAAGAAAGAAATTTGAGTAATGAAGAAATATCATGAAGAAGTTTTCTGTGGAATAAAAAATGTCACTAAGCAGGAGGATGAATATATTTGGAAGATTTTATGTTGCAAAAAAATAATTGATGAATAGAGAAATATGATTGAATATATTAACAAAAAATTGGAAGATAATGAAGAATAGGTCAACAAGTTGCAATAAAAAATCCTTGAGTCTAAAAATACCCTGTGAAATATGAATGAAAACTTCAACAAAGCTACAAAAGTAAAAGTTGAGACTTCTAAAATTGCTGAGAAGGATCTTTACAAGAATCAGGTGAGATCTCCTCCCACCAAAAATAATGTTTGGTTTGATTCTTCTAAAATTTTAGGTTTCACAAAAAAGTGTTGGTTAGTCTTGGGTGTAGAAAGGTTATGAGAAACCTATCAAATCTAAAAAAGTTGAAAACTCACTCAAAAGAAAGATGGTCCAAATTATGAGTAGGTTAGAGGTGAAATAAGTTATCAACCCCAACAAAGTTTTAATAGTGAATGATATTTATTTAATATAAAATCAATATTTGAAGGATATTTCTGGTGATATGGAATCTATGGGCACAAATATTATAATTTTTGGCGTAATTTATCTATACCCAAAATAAGGTTTGAGAAAAGTGGCAGAAATAGTGAAAAAATAATAAGTAACTTTCCTAACTCGTAGAAAGTTGAAAAGGTCAATTCTAAAGATGTCAGAAACATTCCAACAAAGAGTCAATTTGAATGTCTCAAAGATGTTTGTGGAAAATGTGATCAGTTTTTTCATCATGTCAAAAAAAATTATGAAACTAATTCCAGAACAAGTTTTTTATGATGGGAATGATAAAAAAGATGAAAATAAGAAGGTTGAGGAAATAGAATTTGTGGTTGAGATAAGTTTTAAAGAAAGAAAAGGAACAAACCATGGATACTTGATAGTGGTTGTTCTTCACATATGAGAAGAGATATAAAAATTTTGATACATGTTGAAAGTCATGATGGGGGAGTAGTTACTTTTGGTAATGATGGTTACATAAAAATTAGTGGAACTGTAATGGCATAGATTGAATATGAGAAATTAAAATTTAATTAAGTTCTACTTATTGATGGGATAAAACATAACTTACTTAGTGTAATTCAATTATGTGATGATGGAAAAGAATTAATCTTCAGAAAGGATTCTTGTGTCATCATATGTGTGAAATATGGAAAAGTAATTACAAAAGGAGAAAGAACCAGTCAGAATCTCTTCCAAATTAGAGAAATAAATAACTCCTATTACTTGAGTATGGATTATGAAAACAAATTATGGCACAAAAGGATTGGGCACCTTGGTTAGAAAAGTAAGAACAAAATTTCCAAAGTAAATTTCATTTGAAACCTACCAGAGCTAAAATGAAGAGATGGTGATGTTTTTATTACTTGTCATAAAGGAAAGATGACTAAGAAAAGTTATAAAAGAGTCGATATTCAATCTATAAGACCACTTTAGCTTATTCAATTCCAATCTATGTGGGTTGATGAGACATCAATAAACAAAAGGGGATTTATAATTTATCACTTTTATTGATGATTTCAGTTGGATGACCAACATCATATTCATGAAGAAAAAGTCAGAGGCTATTGAAATGTTTAAATTCATCAGAAAATATGTTGGTAAAGAATTATGAGTTTCCATAAAGAAGATGAGAACAGAAAATGGTACTAAATTCACAAACAATGCTTTTGAAACTTATCTAGGAAAGAGTGGTATCAAACATTGGTATTGTGTTCCCTATACCCCCCCAACAAAATGGAGTATCAGAAAGGAAGAATATAAGTTTGGTGTAAGTGGGAAGAAGTATGTTAGTAGAATACAAAATTTAAAATCTCTTTTGGAGAGAAGCTATTAGTACTAGTGTACATGTTCAAAATTGATGCTGGTTGAGACTGAAAACCAACATGACTCCTTTTGGGAAAGTTTGATGAGAAAGATGGGGAAGGAACATTCATGGGTTATTCACCAATTAGAAGAAGTTACAAATTAAATGACCCAATGTTTTATCAATGGAAATTAACGTCTTATAATTATGTCATATAATCACATGAAATTACAACACAATGAACTACAAAGTGCTATCTGACCTTTAAACATAATTTTGTCCCCTCTATGATTTGAATTTCAAAAATCGGACATACACGGTTGCAATCAGTAAGATGTTTGGAGTCTAATAGAAAAAACTTATTTTTTATGAATAGTAAACAACCCTTATGAATAGTATCATACCATTATGAATAGTAATATGACCCTTATGAATATTAAATCGACCAAAAGAATAGTAATGTCACCCTAGAACGTATAAATAAAATTTAGGCATCTTATGAGTAATAATATGACCATAGTAAAAATATTGGAATTTTTGTAAGTCGTAAATAATTAATTACAATTAATTAATTAATTTAAAATAAAAATTATTTTCCTAAAAGTTGTTCATAAATTTACAATTTTATGTCTTTTGGTTTTAAGTTAATTTTATAAGACCTTATGTAATTTTTGAAAGCATTATAAAATTAGTTATAGTTTTAAAATCTATATTTTTCAAGTAAATTATGATTTTAATAAAAAATTAAATTAATCATATTTAAAAAATTAGTTTTGGAAAATGGAGTTCATTTTTTGATTCTACTCATCCAAAAACGGTTAGGTTGATTTTTTGGTATTTTTCTAAAATACATGAATTTTTGGTGAATAGTAAAATACATTAATTTACCATATAAATACATTATATATTAAATCCACTATTTCTAGAATCATAAGTGATGTAAGCACCCAAATATAGAACTCACATGAACTTATTACTATTTTTGATCATGGAATCATCACTAATTCTGGTCTTTATGGAAATTAATAAACTAAGGAATTTAACATTTAGAAAACCCTCCTCCCCTCCACTATAAAAACCACCCACATTCCCATCTTATATTAACTCCTCTCAAGCCTTTTGGAATGCCTAATGTATGCCCAAATCACTCCCCAAGATCCTTCCCCACGTCCAACAGCCCTTGGTATTTCAAAATACCAAATCCTCTTTTCTTAAGAGGCTCTCAAAGGAGATAAACTCAAGAGGAAAATTCCTCATTCCAATTCTTTTATTTTCATTAAAGTTCTTTTATTTTATTGTTTCTTTTCTCACCACCCTTCACCAAAATGGTATGATAAATCTAGTAACATAAATTTAATGTATTTATATTATTCTAATGGATTAGTTTATTAGAATCTCTCTGTACCCCTCCTTTTATTCTATAACTAAAAATACTATCCGAGATGTGTTGATTTATCTCATTCAATAATGATGGGTTTTCAAATTACTTTACCATATTCTAGACTAGTCATCAAACCATTTTAATAGTTTAACCAGATCATAATATATGTATTTAATCTTATTTCATATTCAGGAATTTGTTTTCACATGCGATGTAAAATAATAATACAAAATAGGTTAATTATGAGCAAAATCGCCAAATTAATCCAAGTATTTATCATTAATATTTTATATAACGATTAAACTTCACCGCAAGTAACAAAATTAAATTTACAACCATGTAACCTTATGGATGTTCAATAATAAAATTTAAATTTATTTCTGGACATCCACCTTCATCAAACATGTGTGTCCGAACATGAATATAATTGAACCGATCATTAAAACCAAGGAAACAAATGAACCCGAACAGTGAAATTGAGCCTCATAACCCATCCAAAAGGTTATTAATGAACTCAAAAAGCTATAATAAATCATTTAAATGTAAAATAGGTTTTGGTATTATTAATTAATGAACCTATTTTTATTATTTGGTTCATTAATATCAAGTGGAGAACACTATTAGACTTATGGTAAGGTATCTTCTCTATTTCAATTTTATTCAAAAATCTCTTCTATGTTATGATATTTAACAAAAAAATCCTAATAATGGGGTATAATTTTTCAACTTCATAATACTACCCTCATTATGTATAAAAGATATTTCCCTTTTCTGTTTTAAAATCACTATATTATTTTCCTTAAAACCACACAAAATTTTATAATTTTAAAATTTCTTAAATAAATTTCTTACATGTTGTCACTTATATTTGACATCAATTACCATGATATATATCTATTTTACCTTATAAATGTCCATGCATTATCTAATTCCATTATTTTAGAGACACTTTTATGATACACCCATTTTTATGCTTTATGAAATGACTGTGGTACCCAATTCTTTCCAAGGGTAACCCTTAGGTTTATATAATATTGATTATGTATGATTTTTTATGTGGAAAACATATTCATGAAATGTTAAGATGGGTGAACCTAGATATCACTCTAATTCATTGGGTGAAGATGAGTCTCATGAGACGTTATGTGCGACATTCTTGGCGGTTAGCCTTGGATTGTGGTACCATGCGCAATGGTCTTGGTGGTTAGCCTTAAATCATGATAAATACATGTTTTATATTGGTTCCACATTATTATGAATCCAGGTTCATATGATTCCATGTTAATATGTTATGATTCCAAATGTTACATTGTTTTTTATCATCATTTCATGCCCTATATCTGATGTGTTAATGTTTTGTTCTTATGGTTATTCCCTTACTAGGATATTTTGATCATTCCTTTGTTCATGTGATCCCCAGGGTACCCTATGCATATTTAAGGGACAAAATAAGATAGTAGATCTTTATGGAGACTAAATAAAGAAGTGGGTTTTTAGTCCCCTATTTTATGTTTTATGTATCTAGTATTCTAAGACAATAGACCTCATGAGCCTTGTATTGTACTATGATGGATAATTATGATTAAAATCAGGTAATGTTATATATAAAAGGACAGGGTCACTATAGTTGGTATTATAGGATGGACTAGTTATTTTTAGAGATTAGGAATAGAGAACTTTATTTAGAACCTTAAGGATGAGACTAAGTATAAGAGAACACCCCTAAATTTCGATTAGTATAGTGTAAGTGGTTATCAAGAAAATACATACCTATTTGGATAAAAAGAGGTAGAGGTGGCTCTAGAATATATGTATCTCAGAAAAAACCTGAAAACACCGCATTGATCTAGACTCGAATTGGAACTGGTGCATGACAACAGGCCTTCCTGCACTCTTGTTTTGACACTCCCAGGGGATATGATTTGGTAAATTTATAAGATTATTACAAAACATTATTATGGGAATAAAAAAATCCCATATGAATATAAGATAATAAATTGATCACGGATAACCTAGATTTAAACATAGGGAATCACAAGTTATGATATAATTATCCTTTACATGTTTATCCTCTTATCTTAAAAGTTTCATTTTTTTATGCTCAATACCTAAGTATTAAATCCCTATAATTGTATGTTCCTTTTATTAGTTAATGTCAGAAAATATAAGAATACCTACCAACAATTAATGTGATTGGGAATGTGAATATTGCCCAATTTATATGCCTGATATGATGTAAATGGGTTCCCAAAACCTCGTGATAGTACTTGTTCAGCTGGATCAAGTTATGAATAATAACTTGATTCCGGTAGAACTGCCTCCTCCTCCATGGAAAGTGAAAGTTTCCATTGAATCCTTCATGTAGAAAAGGCCTCTCATGTTTGGTGGATAATCTAATCTCATCCTTGCGAAACAATGGAATAACTCCATTGAAAAGGTATTATCTATACTCTAGTGCTCAGAAGAAGAGAAAGAAATACTAGTGGTTTATTGTTTTGATAGGGAAGCTGATCAGTGGTGAACATTGATCAAGAATAGAAATCCCCAGGAAGAAATTGATTCAATGGAATGGGAGGAATTCAAGAGATTGTTATTCAATAAATATTTTCCCTGAACCCACCATCTCAAGATGGAAAGAGAGCTCCTTGGACTCATGAATAAAGAAGATCAGTCAATCAGGTTGTATGGAGAAAACTTTATAAGGCTTTCAAGGTACAACTCTATCTTTGTCACGAACAACAAAATCAAGGTGGATCACTTATTTATCTAAAAAATATGAGTCTATGAAAAGTGCTGGCGATTTGAGACTTATATAACTATGAAAAGATTGTATGTTTCCCCTCAAGGTTGAAATGGTGATCAGAGACTCTCAGTGGTATCGTGGGCCCGGTGAAAATAAGTGGAAAATGGAATCTCATGTTTGCAGTCCCATGAATAAATTTTATGATGGGAAAAGTTCAATCATCCCCGTGTAAAAATTGTGGGAGAATCATCCTGGGAACTATCTTAAGGGAACTAGGAGTTGCTTCAAATGTGGAAAGTTGGGACATATAGCTAAAAATGATAACAGGGTATAATGAATCTCACTAATGTAGTAGAGGAAATGAAGGATCAGATAAACAATCATCCTGTAGTTTAGTGCTCCAACTACAAGGAGCATGGTCATTTTGTGAAAAATTTCTCTAAGACAAGGGTTATTGGAGGCAATCAACAACAACCTCCAAGGAAACAAGGAAGGTATTATGCTATCACTACAGCTGAGGTAGAGTCAGACAATGATGTGGTGACATGTACACTAGTTATTCATTCAATAATATTGAACACACTATTTGATTATGGTTCTACACATTATTTGATATCATTAAATTTTAGTAGAACTATTCAAACACCACCTCAAAATTTGGAGGAAAAGTTATCTGTGAGAATAGGTAATGGAGAAATAATTGCGTCCATGGTTTATAACACCTCCCCAATTAACTCTTGTAGACCGGAGCTCCCAAAAAATCTCATCAAACTTCCTTTAGTGGTGTTCGATGATATCTTGGACATAGATTGGATATATTTATACAAAGACAACATCAACTATCAGGAAAGGGAGATCACTCTTCCTATCCCAAAGCATCCTACAATTCTTTAAAAGTATAAGGAGGAAGATGAATCTCTTTTAGAATCAGTGTCTCAATTGTGGATAATAATTCTTTATAAGCAAGCATGTCTTGCTCAAATGATTGAGACAAAGGAGAGAATCATCCTTGAACACATGCCCATCGTGAGGGATTACACTAATGTATTACTGAAGGGTATTCTGGTCTTCCTCCTAACTGATAAGTTGAGTTCTTAATTGAATTTATTGCTGGATCTCTACCTATATCAAATAAACCTTATAGAATGGCCACTATAGAGCTGGAAGAGATGAAGAAGCAGTTATAGGAGAATCTAGAGAAGGATTTCATATGCCCAAGTGCTTCACTATTGGGTGCACCAATCTTCTTCGTTAAGAAGAAGGAAAGATCAATTCACCTCGGCATTGATTATCGTGAGCTCAATAAAATCACGATAAAGAACATATATTCCCCACCATAGATAGATGACTTGTTTGATCTACTTTGGGGGTAGGTTATTTCTCTAAAGTGGACCTTCGTTCAGGATGACACCAATTAAAGGTGAGGAAGGAAGATATTCCCCAAAGTGCATTTTGAATGAGGTATGGACACTATGAGTTCATAATGATGCCCTTGAAACTCCCTAATTCTCTAGAAATTTTCATGGATTTAAGGAATAGAGTCTTTATATATTACCTTGAAATTTTTTGCAGTAGTCTTTATCAATAATATTCTGATATAATCCAAGAGAATGGAGGAACATGAGGAGTATTTGAATACTGTGTTAATAACATTGTGAATGGAGAATCTGTATGAAAAGTAATTTAAATTTGAGTTCTTGAAGGGGTAATTATCATTATTGGGAAATGTTATCACCAAAAAAGGGATATTTGTAGACCCTTCCAAGACAAAGATGATTGGAGAGTTCCCCATTCCAACATCTGTAATAGATATCCACAACTTTCTAGGTCTAGTCGGGTATTATTGATGATTTTCTAAGAACTTTTCACAATTTTCATACATAATTAACAATCTAATTTGGTAGGGAGTGAATTTTGTCTAGAATCAAGAATGTGAAGACTATTTTAATGAGTTGAAAGATTCTAATCACTACCCCAGTACTCACTCTCCCCAAAGTATAGAACTCTTTGTGGTGTATAGTGATGCTTAAAAGAAGGGATTAGGTTGTGTGCTGATTCAAAATGATAAAGTGATAGACTACACCTCAAGGTAGATGAAAATCCAAGATCAAAACTATCCTACTCGTGATCTAGAGTTGGAGGCTATGATCTATGTGTTAAAAATATGGTGTCATTATCTCTATGAGGAGAAGTGTGAGATATATACTGATCACAAGAGTCTCAAATATATATTCACAAAAAAATAGCTTAATATGAAATAGAAAAGACGGATATATATCATCAAGGATTATGACTGCTCAATCCACTACCATCCTAGTAAGTCAAATAAGGTGGCTAAATATTTATCTAGAAAGGATATTGCATCTTTATCAATGATATGAATTGAAAAGGATTCTGTCTTCTTAGATTTGTAGATGATTGAAATTGGAATCACTAAGGGAGGAACATCATCAATCCTTTCTCAAATGATTGCTCAACCATCCCTCGTGGATAATATAAAGGATACTCAAAGAAAAGATGTAGAAATCCAGAAAAGGGTGGAAGCCATTAAAAAATTTAAATCCTATGAGTTCATGATTGATGAGGAAGGAGTTGTAAGATTTGCCTCATGATTATGTGTACCATCTGATCTAGAGATAAATAAGGACCTTCTAAATGAAACGCATAGCTCAACCTTCTATATACCCCCATGGAGAACAAAGATGTATCGAGATCTCTGAGAGAACTTTTTCTGGGAAAATATAAATAAATAGATTGTTGGGTATACATCAAACTGCCTAGTATGTCAACAAGTGAAATCTGAAAGACAGAAGTATAATGGGATGATTTAACCATTACCCATACCAACATAGTGGTGGGAGAACATCACCATGGACTTTGTCACTGGAATTACAAGGACATTTAGAGGAAACAATGCTCTATGGGTCATTGTGGATCATCTTATAAAGACCGCTCACTTTATCATGATTTGAGGGGACTTCTCATTTGATCAACTTGCACAGATATATATCAAAGAGGTGATAATGATGAATATATTACCACTATTTATTGTATCTGATCCAGATTTGATATTCACCTCGATGTTCTAGAAAAGTCTCCCACATGCAATAAGCACTGAACTGAACTTCAGTATGACCTATCAACCTAAAAATGATGGCCAATCTAACATAATTATTTAGACACTAGAATATATGTTTATAGAATGTTATATGGACTTAAAAGGAGGATGGGACCAACATCTTCCACTAGTTTAATTCTCCTACAATAACAGTTTCCACTCGAGCATCTAAATGGCACCATACGATGCCTTTTATGGGAAAAGATGTAGAAAAATGGTGTGTTGGGATGAAGTCGGTGAGCGTTAGATGCTAGGACCTGAAATGGTTGAGTAAATAGTGGAGAAGGTGAAAACCATTCAACATCACATCAAGGCAACCCAAAGTCGACAAAAGAGTTATGCAGGAAATCATTAATGAGACCTTGAGTTCAAAGTTGGAGACATGGTATTTATACTCATATCTCCATGGAAGAAGGTCATGAGGTTTGGGAAGAAAAGAAAGTTCATCCCAATATACATCGACACCTTCGAGTTTCTTGATCAAGTTGGAGTAGTGGCCTATCAACTAGAACTTCCAACTATCATGTCCAAAGTACATGATGTCTTCCATGTATCCCTCTTAAGGAAGTACATACTAGATCATTCACATGTAATATATTCATAGGTGGTATAGTTGGAGGATTATCTTTCTTACAAGGAGAATCCAATGAAGATCTTGGATTGTAGAGATAATGTTCTATGTAACAAGACTACTCACCGGGTCAAAGTACTATGGAGAAACTTGAAGTGCGAAGAGGGAACATGGGAACTAGAGGATGTAATGAAGGAAAATTACCCACACCTATTTATGTCTTAGAATGAAAATAAAAATTTCGAGGGGAAATGTTCATAACGGGGAATAATGTAATGACCAAATGTTTTATCAATGGAAATTAAATTCTTTTAAATTTGTCATATAATCACATGAAATTATAATACAATGAACTATTATGTGTTATGGGACCTTTAAACATAATCTTTCTACCTTTATGATTTGAATTTCAAAAATCTAACATACACAGTTGTAATTAGTAAGATGTTTGGAGTCTAATGGAACAAACTTAATTTTTAGTGAATAGTAACCTACCCTTATGAATAGTACCATACCCTTATGAATATTAATATGACCCTTATGAATAATAAATTGACAAAAAGAGTAGTAACCTCACCCTTGAATGTATAAATAAAATTTAGGTATCTTATAAGTGATAATATGACCATAGTAAAAGTATTGGTGTTTTTGTAATTCCTAAATAGTAAACAACAATTAATTAATTAATTTAAAAGAAATTTTATTTTCCTAAAAGGTTTTCATAAATTAACAATTTTACCTCTTCTGGTTTTAAGATAATTTTATAAGACCTTATGTAATTTTTTAAAGCATTATAAAAAAAGTTATAGTTTTAAAATCTGTTTTTTCAAGTAAATTATAATTTTAATTAAGAAATTAAATTAATCATATTAAGAAAATCATTTTTGAAAAATTGAGTTCATTTTTGTATTTTACACATCACAAAATGGGTAGGGTTATGTTTTTTGATTTTTTCTGAAATACCTGATTTTTTGGTGAATAGTAAAATACATTAATTTACCGTATAAATACATGATAATTTAAATCCAATATTCCTAACATCATAAGTGATATAAGAACCCAAATATCGAAATCACATGAACTTAATATTATTTTTTTCATAAAATCATCACTCTTTCTAGTATTTTTGAAAATTAATAAACTATGGAATTTAATATTAAGAAAACCCTCCTCCCCACCGCTATAAAAACTACTCACACTACCCACTTCTCTTCACTTCTCTCAAGACTCATTCCTTGCGTAAGTTATACAAAAATCACTCCCAAATATCCTTCCCCTTGTCCATCAGACCTTTTTCTCCACAAAATACCAAATCCTCTCCCCTTAAGAGGCTCTCAAAAGAGATAAACTCAAGAGGAAAATTCCTCTTTCCAATTATTTTATTTTTATTTCAAGTTCTTTTATTTTCTTGTTTATTTCCTCAGATCCCTTCTCCAAAATGGTATGATAACTCTAGTAACATACATGTACTAGAATTATATTATAATAATGGGATAGTTTATCATAATCTCTCTCTACCCATCCTTTAATTCTATAATTGAAAATACTATCTGAGATGAGTTGATTTATCACATTCAAGGACAACGAGTTTTCAATTTGCATTACTATATTTTAGACTGGTCATGAAAACATTTTAATGGTATAACCAGATCATAATATATTAATTTTATCTTATTTTATGTTCTATAATATTTTTCACACATAATGTAAAATAATAATACAAAACAAGTTAATTATGAGAAAAATCCAAAAATTAATCCAAGTATTTATCATTAATGTTTTATATAATGATTCAACTTCACTAAAAGTAACAAAATTAAATTTAAAACCATGTAACCTTCTAGATTTTCAATAATAAAATATAACTTCAATTTTGTACAACCACCATCACCATACATGTGTGTCCGAACATTAATATAAGTGAACCAATCATTAAAACTAAGGAAACAAACAAACCCAAACAATGAAATTGAACCTCATAACCAATCAAAAAGGTTATGAATAAACTCAAAAATGATATAATAAATCATTTAAATGTAGAATAGGTTCTTTAATTTTTAATTAATCAACCTAATTTGATTTTTTAGGTCATTAATATCAAGTGGAGAACACCATAGGACTTAATGTAAGAAATCCTCTCTATTACACTTTTATTCAAGAATATACTCTATGTTATTCCAAATTATGTATAATTATTAATAATGGGGTATCATTTCACACCTTCCCCATAATTCCCTAATTATTTATAAAATATTATAAATCCATTTATCTCTCTTTAATCCCACTTAAGAACACCTAAAACCATGTTGATAATCTATAAGGGACTCTACCTGAACAACCTTTATCCCATCGGGTTGCCTCAGCATTCTTATTACCAAAATGAAGTTATCTTATCATTTTATGTGCATCTTATAAATTATTTTTAGATTTAAAAAATTAATTTATAATGACCCTTTAATCATTCTCTTTTGGTGATATACATGTTTCTAAGTGATTCCCTCCTCAATACTTCCTGATAAGAAAAATTATTTTAAGGGAACTTCCCAAATTCGTACCCAATTTAAGGTGAACTCTATCCTATATTTTAATCCAAACTTATCTTTATGAAATATGTATTTTTATTATGAAACCCTTTTTGGTTAACTTCTGGTTTTATATAAAAGATTTTTCCCATTTCAATTTTAAAAGCACTATAATATTTTCCATAAAACCGCACAAAAATGTTTTAATAATAAAATTGCTTAACTACATTTCCTACATATTTTCACTTCTGTTTGACATCACTTACTATGATATATGAATTTTTTACCTTATTATTGTCCATTCACGTTCTAATTCCTTTCTTTCAATGAAACTTTTATGATATGCCCATTTGTTATTCTTTATGACATGATTGTGGTACCCAATTCTCTCCATGGGTAACACTTATTTTTATGTAGGATTCATTATGTATGATTTTTATGAGGAAAATATATTCATGAATGTTTAAGAGGGGTTCACCCAGATAGCACTCTATTTCATTGGGTAAAGTTGAGTCTCATGATACGTTATGTGTGACGTTCTTGGCGGTTAGCCTTGGCTTGTACTACCATGTTCAATGGTCTTGGAGGTTAGCCTTGACTCGTGATAAAGACATGTTTTATGTTTCTTTCACATTATCATGACTCCATGTTTATATTATTCCATGTTTATTTATTATGATTCCATATTTTACATGCCTTTTTATATCTTCATGTCATTCCTTCTATCCCATGTGCTAATTATTTGTTCTTATGGTTATTCCCTTACTGGGATATTTAGATCATGACTTTGTTCATGTGATCTCAAAGTTACCCTATGCATATGTAAGGGCTCATAAGAGGTTAGGATCTATTTATGGAGATTAAGTAAAGAAGTAGTTTTTTATTCCCATGTATTAAATTTTATGTACCTACTCTTCCAAGACACTAGACGTCATGATACTTGGCTTGCACTCTGATGTATAATTATTCTTAAGATCATGTAATATTATATTTAAAAGGCTAGGGTCACTATAAAAAATGTTGGAAGAATTTTTTACAAAAGTTAGTGGAATCATATGATGTAATGGTAATATAAAACCTAAGTTCCTTAACAAAAGTTGTTGAGAATACTGAGGATGATAAATTAAATAATCCTCACAAAAGTGAATGCCACTCAGATGAGTGAATGGTTAAGAAATTGATGCTGGGAAAGAAACTATAAGATTTCCTACATTACTAAATCATGTTGATTTTGAAAACATTATTGGGAATAACAAGGGTTCAGTTCAGACAAGAAGGAAGTTGAGATTATAAAATCAGACTTCACTTATCTCAAAAGTTGAACTAGAATCAGTTTCAGAGGCTGTTCAAAATAAGGAATGGGTGGATGCTCTGAATGAAGAGTTGGATCAGATTGAAAAGAATGACATATGAGAAATTGTTCCAAGTCCATCAAATAAAAATGTTATCAGAACGAAGTGGGTGTACAAATATAAATTGAATAATCATGGAGAAGTTTTAAGAAACAATGAAAGACTTGTTTGTAAAGGATATGCACATGTGGAAGGTGTGTATTTTGATGAATCATTTTCCCCTATTTCAAGGGTAGAAACTACTCAAATGTTTATTCAATTGTTTTCTCATTGTAACAACAATGTTTATCAAATGGATGTACAATCATCTTTCTTAAATGGAGATATTGAGGAAGAAGTTTACATTGAACAAATTTGGGGGTTATTACATGATGAGGATTAAAATAAAGTCTGTAAATTGAAGAAAGATTTGTGTGTGCTGAAACATGCTCCACGTGCTTGGTATTCAAATCTTGACAATTTTTTGAGAATGATGAACTTTTCTAAAGAAAATGTTGATAGCAACTTGTGTGTGAAAAAATTTGAATTAGGAACATTAATTTTAATTGTTTATGTGGATGATATAAATTTGGTTGGGGTTAAAGAAAAGTTTTGGGAAGAGTTTTTTGAGGAGATGAAGAAGAACATTGAAATGTAAATTTTGGGAGAATTAAATTTCTTCCTTGGAATACAAGTTGAACAAAAATAAAAATATATCTTATTATCTTAATAAAAGTATGATAATAAATTGTTAAAGAAGTTTGGGATGGCTGAATCCAAAGAAGTTTCAACTCATATTTCAATGAGCACAAAGTTGAGTAGAGATGAATCAGGAATAACTGTGAATTAGAAATACTTTCAGAAGTTGACAGGAAGCCTTTATTACCTTATAGCTTCAAGGCTTGATATAGTTTATTATGTGGCTTTATGTGCCAGGTATCAAAGTAATCTCAATGAATCACATATGTTGGATGCAGAGAGGATTTTGAGATATGTCAAAGGAACAACTTCACATGGTTTGACATAAAAAATAAATATTGAGATGAAGTTTCTCGGTTATACTGATACTGATTGGGCAAGAGATTGTGGTGATAGAAAGCTAACCTTGGGAGGATAATTAAGTTGTTGAGTTTAAATAAAGTTACTGAGTTTGAAATAAGTTACTTTGTTTGAAAGAATTCTTGGAAAGAAGAAATATTTTTTTATTGAAGAGTTTTGAAAGGGGATGTTGTTGAAGAGTGAAAAGTAAAGAGTTAGAAAGTTTCTCTAACTTTCTAAAAAAAATATGATGATGCTTTGTTTATCAATACTTTCAAAAATATCTTAAAAATTTCATGAAAAAAGTTTTTGAATAAATTGTGGAGAGGTTTGCAGAAATCATAATCACTTTTCAGAGAATGTTTCTGGAAACAATTGGAACCTAAATTCTGCACAAATCAGAGCATGAATTCTGCAAAAATTCAATCCTTAATTCTACAACAATTGGAAGATAAATTTTGAGAAAATTAAAACATGAATTATGAGAAAATTGTAACATGAATTCTGAGAACATTGGAACATGAATTCTGAGAAAATTTAAACCTAAATTCTAAGAAAATTAGAACCTAAATTGCAAGAAAATTAGAACCTGATTTTTAAGAAAATTGTAACTTTAATTATAAGAAAATCGGAACTTGAATTCTAATAAAATTGGATCCTAAATTCTGAGAAAATCAGAATCTGGATTATGAGAAAATTGGAACCTGAATTCTGAGCAAATTGGAACCATATTTCTGAGAAAATTGGAACCTGAATTTTGAGAAAATAGGAACCTAAATTATAATAAAATCATAACCTATTTTCTGTACAATTCAAGTCCTATTTTTTAAGAAAACTAAACCACTTTTTTGAGCATGTTTCTGAGAAAAAGTGAACCACTTTTCTGAGAATGTTTCTAAGAAACCTGAACCACTTTTCTAAGCATGTTTTTGAGAAAACTGAACCACTTTTCTGAGCATGTTTCTGGGAAAAATTGAACCACACTTTTAAGAATGTTTCTAAGAATAAACTAAACCCTATTTTTAAGAATATTTCTAAGAAAACCTGAACCACATTTCTAATAATGCTTCGAGAAAATTTAGAACCAAGATTTATCATTTTTTATTGAGTGAAGAGTTCAAGAAGTCAAACATGAATTTAAATTTTGTGTAAATCTTGAAGAAATTTAAGATGGTTTAAATAAGTCAAATTTGATGTTTTAATGAGAGATATTTTAGGAGTTTTTTATATTTGAGGAATTGGGAAAGTTTTTGAAGATTCTCAATTTTGATTTTTGAGTTGCTTATAAATATTTTCTCATATCATTTGTTAATTTGTAGCATTGAGATACAAACAAAAGGTAGAGCTCTAAAAGATTAAAAGTGAAAAGTTACCACCATATTGAATGAGTTTTCTATGAGTTTTTGAGAAAGGACAAATCAGAATCATCCATACCGTATGGAGAAGATAATACTTACACAAATCGGACTAATGATTCAAACTGAGTATTTGTAGATCATATTCAACTGAAGTTTTAATTCTCTTTTTTGGATCAAAGTTTTGATAAGAAAACATTATAAACTGATGGGAGTCTGTATAATCTTTTTTATTAGGAGATAGAAGCTGTCAAATGGGAGTTGTCACATTTGTATTCACTTCTTCATTATAGTGGATTTACATAGACCCATGGGAGTGGTTATTGAAATGGAATATGTTATCACATTGAGGAAGAACCTTGTAAATTGTGTATGCCATACTTTATTTACTATTTTTTCATACATAAGTATTTTAAAAAGGTTGATAAGGAAATTGATATTAATAGGTTGTAGGGGTTAAGTTTCAGAAATTTTTTAAAAATTATTAAAAAGTAAACAACTAATTCAACCACCCCCCCAATTGTTATTCGATCCTTGGAACATCAACTGGTCTAAAAAAAGTCCAAATCCAACTCTCTTAATGAGGTTCCCACAAAGATGACATTCAAGATGAAAAACCCTCATTTCTCTTTTCATTTTTTTTCTTTTCTTATCCTCTCCTCACCTCCCCTATTTAAAGTGGAATGGTAAGTCCAGTATGATATATATACTATAATTTTATTGTGTTAGTGGGATATCCATCATAAAATATCTTCTACAATCCCTTCTATTATAAAAATGAAATGGTTGTCTTTGAGGCGTCGATTCATCACCTTCTTGGATGTTTAGTTTTTGTTTTTTATTACAGCATTTAGGGACAGTCATTAAACCATTTTTATGTTTAAAAAAGAATATAATATTTGTATTAAAACTTATTTAATTTTATATAACATGTATAAAAACATAATATTAAATAAAATGATACTAGTTCGCGATGGTCATAAAGACTTCCAAAATAAACTAATCATTTTTCATTAAAGTTTTATCTAATGAATAATCATCATGTAAAAAAATAAAATAATATACAGGACAATTTCAATTACTAAAACCGTATTAATACCATTTTATTCTACTTTTGGAGAATTATTTCAATTTAAAAATAACTTCCATAATTATACACAAGTTAACCGATCTTCAAACCTTAAATTGAACACTCCCGAAATAATGAAATTAAATATTACAACTCATCAAAATGTCCATAAATGAACTTAAAAAATTCATAATAAATAAAATTTTATTGAATAGGTTATGAATTAAGTAGTTAATGAGTCTAATTTGATTTTTTGAAATTAAGTACAAGTATAGAATGTGTTCAAACACTAGGTAAGGGGTTTCTGATATCACTTTTATTTCTATGAGATTTTCTTTATTTACCACTTATTTCTTATGTGTGTGGAAGTTATACATAACTTTGATATATAAAAACATGAAACTCTTTATATTCATGGTATTCAATGTTTCATTTAATGATTATTAATTTTATGGGAATAAAATTTGATTGATTACAAGTGGTAAGTTTTTTCGTCTCACTCTAATTTCTATGGGACATATTTCATATTCATCAGTTATTAGCTTTGTGTATTTACCCTTTAATTTATTATAATTATTCATTTAATATTTCAATAAATATATATATATATTTATTGTATCCTGGATATGATTATATCCTAATATTTATATCATTTTTTCAATAGATTTTACTTTAAAGTTATTTGATTAATTGGAGAAATAATGTTAAATCCATATATTTAACTTAATATGGATATTTTTTGATAGGGAATATTGATTCCTAAATTAATTTTATCATTTTTATATTTTATAAATGCTTTTGAAATTAATAAATGGGTGGTTACCAGTTATAGATAGCCCCTCGATGCATTAGTAGTCTTGTAAGACAACAAAGTTGGACAAATTCAATGATTTTTCACCCATAATGATAAAAATGTCTTGTAAAAGGTCTTGATGATAGAGTTACCTTGATTCCTGAGATCATGGAATCCAAATTATTAATAATTTCCTTCATTTATATTTCATCATTTTTATCCATGATATTTTCACTATGATATTATGGATGGATTTAAATTGTGCTCAAGTTATTGATTTAATGGCATTTGTTTCCAATAATTTACATTTTCATAATGATTATGCCTTATCATATAATAATTGAAAACTTTTTGATTAAATGGGATATACTTCAGTTATATATATAACTTGACATATTTATTATATTTCATTTTTATTTATTTATGAAATTTTCCTTCGTATTTAACCCTTAAAGAGCATTTGAGATCACCATTTTATTTGTTATATTTTCCCTAGGATATGAAGTTGAAATTATTGAATGATTTCAATACAGAAATTACTTTTTTTATTTATATTTAATTTCCAATTTAATAATGGTACCATGTATGTATCTAGTTCTTCAAGACTACTAAAATGGTCGGTTCTTTTGGATTTGAATCTTGTATCTATGCCAATGTAATAAAGGATACCACATTGGGCTAATATGGGCTGGGTCCATACAATATAATAAATCATATTTATTTTTTATTTTATTATTAATTTTATATAATAGTATAATCATCCATAATTCTTATACAATATTGATGTAGCACTTGTGCATGGAAGAGAAAAGTCAAATTAATAGTTTTAAAATATTAAAGGTGATAAGGATTGGATAATTTATTTCATTTCATGATATTTAGGAATGATAATGAAATTTAAGGTATTATTGAAATGTTTAAATTCTAATTTCAAAGTAATTTAGATATTTTTTTAAAGTTAAGTTATGAAAATAACCCTTCAAAGGACTTTAAAGGGTATTTAATATTAATATTGATTTATAAATTAATAAAAAAAATCATAAATATAATATATTTATTCAATTAGAATGATTAATATTTTTATCATACCATCCATTTTAAATATATGAACCTATTTTCATTTTATTATGTCATACTTGATCCTTAAAGACTAAATATTTTCCAAAACACTATTAAATTTTTCTCATAAAAGGGGTCTCATTCTTCTATTTTCAAGAAACATCTCAAGTTTTGTTTTCTGTCAATATTTAAACCAAATAACTCTCTAAAAATCACTTTAAATGTTCAAAATACTCTATTATTTCTAAAAAAATCATCTCTAAAATGGATTTAGAATAAATCTGAAGGATGGGATTTAAAGAGTGATGTAAGAGTGTTTTAGCATCTTCTTCATTTTCTTTTTAGGATTTGTTATCTTAAAAATATTATAAAACTATTTGTATATTTATAAAATGGTTATATTCACATCATATTGGAATATTTTTATTCTATAAATTATGAAAGAATATCCCTTACCTCTAATTAGTCAGTTTTCATAAGCCATCACTACGTCATAATATGGGTTTTTTAACAATTATGTCCCTTCATCTGAAATATTCTATTACTATTTTCAATAAAATATGTAATATTTAAAATTTAAACTATAACATAATCTCATAAATAATATAAATCTTTTATAAAATTACAAATAATTATTACTTTCTCCTTTTTTAAACTATTTTAGGAAATATCGCTCTCTGTGGTTGTTTTACGCTACCAAAGTGATCGATAGTATTTTTGTAAACTCATTCCTTTCATGGATGATATTTAAAATTTATTTTGTTATTGAATATAATGTTTGTTTTAAATAAACTTTTCTTTTATTATTATATAATTTTAAACTATATATCAGCACAATGGAATTAAAATTAAACAATCATGGTTATCTTTAACATTCAAAAACAAGCTTATCAAGAAAGATTCTAAAAAAGGTAAATATTTCCAGATTTTTTGATTTAATTTTTTTATGTAATGATTTAGGAACAATAAACTGAGATTTTTTGAGTTATGTAACCATTGTTAAAGGAAATTTTTCGGTTACAAAATATATTGAATCCATTTTTTAGATTAAAAATCAAATGACCCTAGAACGACTATAGTTTTTTATTATTATTTTTTTAGAAAAAGGGAATTTACCTGTGTGGTCTTTTCGAACCCTACACACAAGGGAACCCCCCTTCCCAAGAAGGGGTCACTCCGGAGAGAGACCCAGCCGGGAATGAGCCGTTGCCAGCCGAGATGGAAGAGCGTCCCAGAGGGTGATGGCCCAGCAACGATAGTCCGTCAAGCGATCCGTCAGCGATTTGGCCGCGCCTCATTTTTTTGCCCAGAAGAGACCGGGTGACCCAGCAAGGTGTGTGGATCCTGGGGGAGAGGCTCGCCCGGAAAGAGGACTCCTAGGATTTGAACCTTGTACAAATCAAAGAACAGCGTGGCTGTTCCACTCACCTTCACCACCACACTTCCACCGAAGTGGCACTAGAACGACTATAGTTGACAATAACAATTTTGTAATGAAATAAAACATGATAATAAATGATTTAAAAGGAATAATAAAATTGAATTAAATATGAAATAGTTAATTAATCAATTATATAATTAATATAATTTTATTAATAATCTGTAGGTTAGATGACATATGATGTGACTCAGAACTCAAGGTAAGGGGTTTTCTTTTTAACATTTACTTTCCATGTTTTGATGTCTCTACTCAAAATATGTTATCGTTGATATTATTTTATTAATGTAATTATATATAATTAAATGTTTTCAAGTTATTTTTCCACTATATTTTACTTTCTATAAAATATTTAAAAATAGTATTTTTAGTGTTATTCTCATAAGACATTTTAATTCATTATACAAGAATATGAAAGGGATATAATTTTTTAAATACTTTTTATATATGAATATGTTTTCCTAATTTTAAAAAAAATAATGTTTATTTATCATTAATATTTAATAGTTTTCAACATCTATTTCTATATCCATTTTTTTGTTATTTTTTCATTTTTAATATTGTCAAAAGAATTTTTTTTTCTTTTAATTTTTTATAGAAATTTTATAATTCTCTTACAATATTCTATTCATCACTTTAATTTTTTTATAAAAATGGAATTGGTTAACATGTTTTTAAAATCATCATATTTTTATGTATTAACATAAGATTTTGTTATTATGGGTTGAAGAGTACATTTTTTTGAATTTTATGATAAAAGTTAATCTCCTATATATTTTATTCAAGTAATGGTTCTCAGAAATTGGGTAACATTATAGGTGAGTCTGATATAGTCCTCCACTACATTGGGTAATGGTTTATTCTATGAATATATGATGTTGTAATTAATTGGTTAAGATATTCCATTATAGATTTATGAGTTTAGGATTGACTAGTAATTTTTTTCATTAAGAATGGTTCTAGAACTAAATGGATAAGTTATTCCATTAAAAGGGGTATATAAATATTATGTTCCAGGTAACCTTCATGACTATTCAATATTTTTATGATTACTTAATTAATTTTTTATGAAAATTTTGAAATAAGAACTTGATTTTAGGTTTAAAATTGTGTTTAGTTCTTTTACAATAAAAAATTCTTTGTTAAAAGAAAAGTTTTTCAAATGTTTTCAAGTTCTTTGATGTTCAAAAATGGTTTTTCATGGCCAAGTCCGGACAACCCATCCAACTAGGCTCTGAAAACATAAAGACCTATAGGTCATTCCTGATCACCACATACTAGAGACAAGCACCCGAGCATCCAATAACAACCATAGGGAATGGTTTTCCCAATATAAAACAAGATACATCCTATTCATATAGGGGTAAAATCAGAATAAAGTATTACATAAATAAAAGAGTGAAAACTATAGTGATAAAACCAAAAGTATCTTGATAAAACCCAAAACAAATAAACAAAAACATCTAAAAAGGAAAACCAAAACTATCAATATCTAATCCATGTGATACATGGTAAACATCTCACAAGTTCACCACTATTTACCTATACTCAACTAACACAAACCTCACTACCTCACTGTGACACATTTTCCTTTCCTACATAATACAAAACAATGTCTACACACCCATAAGGGAGTGTGTAGGGTGCGAGCTAAACTGGATAAGTATAATCCCACCTAGGAGTTCCATCATAAGTCTCAATAAAAAATAATAATATTCTCAATTGAAAAGAAAACATGGAATGTTAAAAAAATAATATTTATATCAAATCCATGGAAAATCGATTCCCCTATTTCATTGTTCTAAACTAAATCCATATAAATTATTTCAATGAATATTTCAAATAAACCACTTGAATTTTATCAAATCATGCATCATATATCATATCAATATAAATATATATAAATATAAAAATAATGGAAATATCCCTTATGATATCATAGGTTACGCTTGTTAAGTCACTCATACCTAAATAACTATCATAACTAGTTCACAATAAATTTCTTAAAGCCAAAGAATATTGGATATAGGCATGGAGTAACTCCCTAAAATGTAAAGCCCTCATAGTGTCAAGATCAAGTTCCTAGAACCAATGGACTTATGGTTAAGGAGTAGTGGAAGACCCTAGAAGTTGAATCCTATATGGTGTCAAGAGACAAGGTCCAATACCAATCCCTCCTCCTATATACCCAAGGCTTATGTGCTGTATATTTAAAATCATTACAAAAGGTATTATCAAATTTCACAATAAAATTCCAAAAAACCCTTTTCACCTAAAATTGTGCTTCGAAACCCCATTTCACTAACCATTTCAAAATTCTTTGAAAACCATCCTTAATTTTCCAAATCAAGGTGAAAATAATCTTTTTTCAAAAAACCATTTATATACACATATCAAAAAATTAAAGTATCATGCCAATTATAATTTATAAATATAATTATAAAAATTAGAGATTCATGGTTTATCAAACATATGCTAAATAAGAAACCACCTAACTCAAATGTCAGTCTCAAACCAATAATAGTGGGATAAACGCACATAAAGAAAAGGTAAAAAAATAGGAATCAAGATGAGTCCCTAAATTAAAATTCTTGAAATTTAGAACCATGAATAATTTATAAAAAATTATGGTGGATAGGATATATCAATATATATATCAAGTATCACATGTTCCACACCACAACCAACATAATATTCAGTCTCCCAAATAAAAACTAATGATTGATCTATAAGAAATAGAGAAGGAATCAGAAAAGTATTGATAGACCTCACCAATGTAACATTGAACTACTTCTAATACTAAGGAGAATAGAAGAAAGGAAATAGAATAGATAAAACAAACTAAAAAATTGATAATCGATCATACTGGGATTAAAATACCAAGAAGGGAATATTGAAGGAACTAAGAATGTTAAATATGAGCCTCTCTAAGAAACCTATTTAGATTAGGATTGAGAATGAAGGATTAAGGGGTTGATTAGGGGGATTAGTGGAATATTATTATGATAAAACCCTTAATTTTACATCATAGACAGAGGCCACATGCTACCTAGTGGGGTTACTGTAGGAACCCTTTTCTTCCAGTATGCCACCAGCTAGCCAATGGCTTTCTGTAGCCACCAAACAAGGCTGAGGTTCATTGAAACACAATCAAGTCACCCTTGAAACCTCTCAAACATGAAAGATAAATTTTTAAGATAAATGATATATATACCTAGACTAGAATTTTTCTTTTCTCCCCACAATAGGAATTTCTTTCCTTATAAATTCATGTGGAAGAAAGATTCTCCAAAAATAGGCGAGGACACTACTCCCTCACCAAATATTCATGCTATAGTTATTTGTGATAATTTCATTTATGACACCATAACACATTGAATAATGGTATAGAATTAAACTAGATAAAATTAATCTTATAATAAATGAACTCCACTAGTTTTTCAATAATTGAAATGTATTCTTAAAAATTAATTTCATCCCAACATGGAACATGGTAAGGATCAGAATGGTATTTATTGAGATAAGATATGTGGAAAACATCATGAATACATTTCAATTGATATCATAAAAAAAAACTAAGATGATCAACGATCATAAATGGCCTAATATATCTCGAATCCATCTTCCCCTATTTCCCAAGATAACAGTGACACAACTGGGGAGAAGCTTTCAAGAATACCTTATTACCAATTTAAAACTCCAAAGGATGGAGATGATGATCCAAAAAATGTTTTTTACAAATTTATATTATATTCAAGTGTCAATGTATTTCCGAAATCCTAAAAAAAGTCTATCTAGTGAGATCATTCCCACAAGAGAGTCCTCATCCACATCTGAACAACAAATAGGTGACTACTACGAGAAACTATCTAAAGCCTTTAAGGGAGAAAATCTAATCGACGATAGATAACTATTATTATAAGAAAACTCAACCTATACCATATGTAAATCCCATGATACATCAAAATACAATATGTTGACATGAATAATATCCTACAGGATATTAATAGCATGTTGTGTCTTACTATCTATCATTAGAAGGTAACTTTTATTCAAACTATCCCAAGTCCCTATTTCCTATTTAAGACTTTTCCAAAATCTGTAGGTAAACCTAGGATTCCTAGTTGAGAAAATAGTAGATTTAACCCCATCATAACTCACAATATTCTTCATCTGCCACTTTCATAGATCCTAATCCTTGATGGTGTCCCTAATCGGAATGAAATGTCCCATTTACATCAACTAATCAATCACCGCCTAGATATAATTATTTCCTTGTGAGTACATGGTAACCCAAAGATAAAGTCTATGGTAATCTCTTCCCATTAACATATAGGCTTCTGAATAGGTTGGAGTATACCAGAAGGTTTCAAGTTCACTGCCTTAGTTTATTGGTAGGTATAATAGTGGGACACATAATTAATAATTTCATTATTCATATCCAGATTATAGAAACATCATCATATGTTGTAATAAATATTTTTAGTTCCAAGATGAATATACGATGAATAAATATTGAAATCATGCAACATAAAATTTCTGATAGAAACCGGAATGATTAACGAACTTCTGAAGTGAACAACTCTATTAGAAGGGAGAGACCAAATAGGGATGGTCTCCCAGCTATATATGGACTATATGAATCCTCTAAACTCACCATCCCACTACTGACCCTGTATAATAGAATCAAGAAGAGATGATGGAAACTGAACACTGGTCATAACCATACTTGAATCACCCCCTGTGTATATAGATGAAACTAAGGGAGAATACCCATAAGGTTCTACGCCTATTTGGATTCTAGGATATATAGAGAAGTGAATTTTATATGAAGAGCATCAATTATTACAATCCATTTTCCCAGAGTTCATTCAATATCTATGTGAAATATTTAGAGGTACTCCACCCCTCACCTCCACATGAGGTTTAGGTCATTCTAAGAAAATATCTAACTTAGGTTCTTATAGTCAGAAAGTACTATGAATCTCACACCAAAAATATTATTTCAAAAATACTCAAGAGAATGCATAACATTAGCGAGCTCCAAGTCATGAGTGGGGTAATTCTTCTCGTGTAGAAAAACATCCATAGAATCATACACTACAACATGTTCATCATATATAGCACATAACTCATACCAACACTGAAAGAATAATAATATACCATATACCCCTTATTAGGTTCCAAAAAGTTAAAGATAGGAGATGATTTCATACTACATTTCAATTCATCAAAATAGACTTGAAATTTAGAATCCAAAAAAAAATTCACCCATTTATTGGTAAGAGTAGTGAATGGTGATTCCATATTTTATAAATCCTTTACATACCACCGATAGTATCTAGTTATGCCAAGGAAGATTTATATCTCAAAAATGATCAATGGTTCTTCCCATGAGAAACCAGACCTTTTCTTTTTCATGATCAACCAAGAGGCCATATTATGAAATAACACAACCCAAGAACTTAAGGTCTTAGATTTAGTAATTGATGTTTTATAGCTTCTCGTACAGGAAACAAATCCTTAAATTTTGCAAAACTAGGTCCATATGGTGACCATGCTTGGATCTTGAATAAACCAAGATATCATCCCTGAATACCATAACAAAGGTATTAAGATGCTAATATAATATTCTATTCATCAAATACATAAACACTACATGAGAAATAATTAGTCCAAAATTCATCACATGAAATTCATAATGGTCATTCCTTCTCCTTAAATTGGTATTTTAGATATCTAATTCTTTAACTCTGATATGATGATAACACGACCAAATATCAATTTTTAAAAACCACATTCCCCCTTTAACTGGTCAAACAAATTGTTAATATGTGGAAAGGTATACTTATTCTTAAATGTAACACAATTAAACTTCATATATACTATGCATAAATGAAAAGAACCATTATCCTTATTGGAAAGGATTATAGGGGTCTCCCATAGTAATACTCTATGATGAAAAAAACCATTCTTTAATAGGTGTTTCAACTAAAACTTAATCTTTTTAGCTACATAGGTTCCCTATAATAATGGGGTATCAATATTATATTTGTATCAGGCACTGAATTAAAGGAGAACTGTAATTATATATCTATAAGAAGACAAAATAATTTATTTGGGAAGTACTAAAGGAAGTAATGGAAAACTAATAAAAGATAAACATGAGAAGAAGCATCATTGGGATAAAGGAACATGTTGATGATAACAATAAATCTCATCTCATTGTATAAAAATACAATAAATCATAATAATTATGTTGAAAGGTTACAAATCGATAACCAAGAATTCATAGACTAACTCTACATCAGCTATTAAAAGAAATCATGGAGCAAAATGAAATCATCTATATTTCCTCCTTCCAAGAAGAATTTACCAATCCATAATGAATGGCATGATCTCCATTGTAAATTTCAATACATACAAAAAAGTGTAGATATGATGGAGTGTGATGCACCTATATCAAACACATCAATTTCTATATAATATTCCACAAAATGGTATTTATCACTATATCTAAGCTTGCATTAACATTCACTATAAACTTATCTGCTACAAGAAGATGCTTCACTCATATGGATTGCGGTTGGATCCTTATTTAATTTGAATATTTTGAATGTATTGAAGTAAAATTTATACTTAAAAATACCTAACCATAAGAAGGAACAGAAAAATCCTTGTAAATTCATTGTATAAGAACTCAGTAGCCACAAGAAATATAGGTCTACGAAGGTGTTGTTTCGAATCATCAAGTGCTCCACTCCTTCTGACATTGGTAGTAATTCAATGCTACACTACTAGCCACTACTATTGGAGTGGAAGAATTCTAATTCTAAGAACCAACTAAACCACTCTTGTTATTATCATATCACTTTGTCTTATTCCCATTTTTTCCATTGGAGATATAGTTATGTGGAAGAGAATATTAAAAAACTCATCTTGCACACCATATCAATTTATAAAATTATAGACCTATCCACCATATCAGCATAACTAGTGAGTTTTAACATATATATATATATATATCTATGATAATAAGTTTAGATTCAAGTATTTATGTGTTTTTTTGACTTAAGAAAATCATTCATTACCACCTTCAAATAAAAATAAACCAATTCTACAAAATGGTTGGGGTTCTTAGTCACTGAATGATCTCTCTATAGTCGAGAGGGTAACTCTATATATTTTTACATAATTAATGATTTCAAGAAAAAGTATTGAAAGAAGAGTGTCTTGAAGACATTCAAATCTAATCCCACTTTTCAATTTTCCTAAACAGTAGAATCCCACCACCTTTTTCTTAGACCCTCTAGCTAAAACCTTATACACTTTATATTGATAGGTTCAGGTATCTCTAGGAAATCAAAGACCTGACTGATCAGGTCTAGCCATTCCTCCCACTCCTGAGGTTTTTGGTACTCTTAAAATAAGGATAATTATAGCCTAGGAACTCATATTCTTGATCCTTGTCTCCTCAAGATGTTGGTTGTGCCTCAATAGCTTTGTTTTTAATAGGAAGTACATTTTGGTCCATATACCAGTAAACAATTGATTTTCTTGGACACATTTTTTACACTAGTTGTCTATAAATGACATTAAAAATAGAACATAAAGTTTTTTTCATCGATTATTGAATAAAAGGCATGGGAAATGTATTTTTTTACATTAGTTATTCAATACCAACCTGAAAAATCTAATTTTCTAAATCTTTTTTAAATAAATGATGTGGAAAGGGTTTATAATTTTAATTAGGGATCGGGAGAAGTCATTTTTGTTTCATTCTTTTATAGGATAACTCTCATTTTTCTTTCACATGGTAAACCCTAACCCTTCCATCTTTGATCCATGGATTAAAATATATTAATTCCATGATATGTGGCCTCAAATATCTTCATTATTCAATCCTTGTCTTAAAATATTTATTTATTTTATCCATTACCACCATACATGGTCATATGTCATCGACTAACTCTCTCACTTAATATCATTAGTTCACTTATCCTAGTTTAAATTTCAATGTATGGTTAGTGTTATTGTTTTCATTTTCATGAACTTTAGGTATTTTTATTTTTGGTTTCAATTTTTTTTATTTTTCTTTATCTTTGAGTTATAATCCACCTTTGTCATCCATCGTCTACCTCTTCTTGTGATTTCTTCTCACTGGTGTCAACTTATCAATTATCTTGGTTTCAATATCAATTTATGTTTTGGGTTTATTATTTTTATTTTTCATGTATCCAAGGTATTTTCATTTTTATTTTATGTTCCAATTTTATATTAATGTCGCTTTATCTTTTAGTTTTCATTCACCACCATTACCTATCCTCGACCACCACTTGCGCCTTCTTACTGTTGGTGTACCCATCTCAATCATACTAGTTCCAATATCAATTTATGGTTTGTTTCTATTATTTTTATTTTATATGCATCCAATATATTTTCATTGGTATTTTTATTTCCAATTTTCCAATGATGTCTCTTTATTTTCACTTTATATTTTTAGTTCTGATTATTCTCACATCTTAGATATTTTTCAATTTATAAATGATGGATTTTATATTATAGTTTTTGATTTTTTCTTAAATAATGACAATTTAGTATGTTCAAATTTATATTTATTTTTATAAAATATTCTATATTTCCTTTTTTATAAAATATGTTATATAAGTTTTATATTGTTATTTATAAAATTAAATTAGTAATTAAATTTAAAATTATAAAAACTTACTTTCAGTTGTTGAAATTTTTTCCACATAATAATATATCAAAGTTGGATTAGTGAACTTCAACTAAGTGATCAATAAGAGGAAAGTGTTGATGATTTTTTTTGGGATTTTATAGTCAAAATTTTCTAAACAATGAATTTTTTCTATTCATTCTTGCAATGTTTAAATTTGAATAATTTGAAAAGAAGAGAGATCAAAGATCATTTAATTTGGCATGGTTTTAATCTATTTTAAAACCCTTTGATTTGGAACGGTGAAACTGGGAATTATTTCAAATCTATTGATGAAGATTATTTTCATGATGATAAGTATAATAAAATTGAAGAAATGATTCATGATGTTGATGTTGACACAAGTGATAATGAACTAAAAATTGAGCGCATATATGGTGTTGTTGAAAACCCATTATATTCGACTAGTATAGAATTTACAGTTTTATTGATGTTTTAAGATTGATTAAATTAAAGGTGAAAAATGGATGGAGTGATAATACTTTTTTAGAGTTTCTACATATGTTGAAAGGAATAATTTATAAACATAATGATCTTCTAGATTCACATTATAATGTGAAAAAATAGTCTGGTCGATGTGATTGGGATACAAGAAAATACATTCTTTTTTGAATTAATTTGTTCTATATTAGAAGGAAAAATAATTTCTACTACAACTCCCTAAATTTGAGACGTCATGATATAAGTTGAAAGAAAAATCATTGGCTGATTTAGTAGTTATAAAAACTACTAACCAAGAATTTTGGTATATTCCTATAATTCCTCATTTTAAATGATTATTTTAAAATTGAAAGATGAAAAAGTTTAAGATGGTACATAGTTGAGAATATATGTGACATAAAATTATGTAATATAGATTATTTTCCACAATGGAAGATAATTGATCAATAGTATTTGACATTTAGAAATGAAGTTATAAATCTAAGGCTTAGATTTTTCATAGAAGGAATGAATCTATATAGAATCCATAGTAGCACACATAGTTCATGGTCTGTTTTATTGGTAATTTAAAACTTATCACCTGAATTTTGTATGAAGTAAAAATATTTAATGTGGAGTCTCATGATATCTGGACAAAAACTATTTGGAAATAATATTAATGTTTTCTTTTCAACATTAATTGGTGATTTGAAACTTTTATGGGATAAATTTATTAGGGTGTATGATTCTAATAAAATGGAATTTTTTAGCTACATGTAATTATTTTTTTACTATAAATAACTTCATAGCATATGAATTTTTTTTGGATACAATGTTAAGGGCCATAAATCTTTTCCAATTTGTGAACAACAGACTTCTTATTATTAATTTAAACATAGGAGAAGAACAATTTATAAGATGCATAAAAGCTTATTATATATAAAGATAACTATTATTAAAGATTAATAAAGGAATTCGAAAACTCACAAGAAGTTTATATTGCACCAAAAAATTGTCGACCGATTCATATTTTGATAGGGTGGAAAACATTGATGTGATATTTATAAAGAAATAAAAATATGGTAATGATAGAAATATTTGGAAGAGAAAGTCAATATTTTCTTAGAAAATATATTGGAGATTTCATGATGTCAAACATAAAATTTATTTTATGCACACATAGAATAAAATTTATGATATATTGGTTGGAACATTTTTAGATATTAAACTAAAAACTAAATATGGGTTGAATAAAAGATTGGACTAACTATCAATAGGAGTACATTTGGTGTTTTCTCCCAATCCTAATTAAAGGAAAAAATGCATACCTATAGATTTTAATACATTATATAAGAGGGAAAAATTATCTTTTGTCACTATCTTCATGATATCAAAGTCTTATAGGGTTATTCTTCAAATGTAAAACAATTTGTTTTATTAAAGGATATAAAGTTGGAAGGCATGAGATCTCATGATTGTAACATCATGATAAAATAACTCTTATTAGTTGCATTGTATGGAATATTTCTAATATGTGTTAGAATGACTATCATAAAGGTGTGTTATTTTTTCAGTGCAATTTTTAATAAAGTGATTTATTTTAATACTTGGAACAATTTGGAGAACGAAAAAAAAATTATAAATTTTTTAATTGGAAATGTATTTTCCTCCACATTTTTTGATATCATGGTGTTTTTAGTGGTTAGTTTGGTGAAATAAATAATGCTTGGTAAAGCTATATATCTTATTTGGATGTATACTTTTGAATTTTATATGAATATATTTATGGGTTATGTTAAAAATAAATATCAACCTAAAGCCCCCATTATTGAGAAGAATATTTCTGAGGAGGTTGCAATGTTTTGTAAAATATACTTGTCTGTAGTGTAGCACATTGATTTTCCGACATCTCAACATGAAAAAGTAAATTTTGGGGGAAAAGGTATCCATATATTTAATGTAATGTTGTTGATTGATGAAAATATATAGAAAGTACATTTATACGTATTGAATAATGTAGATTAAGCCCATCCATATGTAACATTTAATATTAATGTGTTAAATCAATGTTATTTAAATAAGAAAGATATGTGAATTTTTAATGAGCATAATAAAAAACAATTGGATGGTTTAAATATACCATTATTAGTAGAATATATGCTTAAAAAATTGAGATGGTTAGAGGGTTGTCCACCTTTTAATATGATAAAATGGTCTATGTATGACATTAATGGATATATGTTTCATATAAAAGATCTGGATAATATAAGTATAGATTAAAATAATAATGTATTGGTGTTTTCATAAGAAATGAATTTTTTGAGTTCCAAATAAAAACTTCATTCTCTATAGTAAGTGAACATTATAGAGTCATTTAGAAAAAATGGGAGTTTAATTACATTAAATTTTTAGTTCCAATGTTTAACTAAAAATTTTTTATCGGTAACAACAATTTTGGACATGATTAATTAGGAATGAAACTAGTAAATTTGAATAAATTGGAAAACAAAAATGATCCTTTTATCATGGAAACAAACAAAAAATATAAGTTATTGACCAATCTGATATGTAGTGGTTTATTTTGTTACAAGGAAAAAATAGTATGTTGGTGGTGAAAAACATGATGAAGATGTTGATGTATGTGACATTCATAATTCAATAGAATGATTAACAGATAACATTGAAAATCATGTCATAAACATGGTTTATGCGGTATAGAATGATCATTTGGAAGTAATTTGGGATAACAATCCTTTTATAAATTCCTAATATCACATGTAACAAATGTTTATTTCTGGTTTAATTTTCAAAATTTCATAAAATGTAAGATATATTAGTTTTATTTTCTTTATTAAAACATATCTTATAAATAATAAGTTATTTTTTTTATTTCACCATGTTTACCATTATTTAACTTATCTATTTGTTGATTTTCTAGTGAACAAATTACTTTTAATATAATATGATAAATAAAAATAAAAAAAAATTGTCTAAAATAGTATATTCATAGAATATTATTTTTGGTGTAAAAAATTTTGTAATATGTTGGATAATTTTTACTATACACACACTATTTTTTGAATTTTATTAATTATTTTATTCATTTCAATCTCTCATTAATGTTTCTATCATTTCATTTAACTACTCTATCAAATATGAATATATTTTTTTCAGTTTACTTCACTTTTTGTTGGATCATTTTTCATATTTTCAAATAATATTCTTTTTGTTTTAAAAAATGGTGTAATACATTGAAGAATTTTTTCCATTCACACAGCATTTTTTTATTTATTTTCATTCATTTTCTTCATTTAATCTTTCATTAAAGTATTTAGAATTTTATTTGACAATAAAAAATGTGAATAAAAATTTGTGAAGTTATGTTTACTTTTTGTTTGATCATTTTTCATTTTAATTTATATTTTTATTAAAGAATTTGATTTATATATTTATGTACTAAATATTTATTACTTTTATTTGTAGGATAATGACATATCAAACATCTGATCCACCACATACATCAAGGGAGGACCATACACATACTCTTTTTCATGATCCGTATCATCCTTCTACACAAGAGGAATCTACTTCTATATGGGGAAATGTTTAAGGACTCGTAAATGTGGCAGTATGCACTCACAAAAATTATTAGTTGCCCATATACAAGACTAGAGTATACTAGATAACTTTGAGGATGATGATATTCCAAGGGGTGAAAATTTAAAACAATTCAAGACTTTTATTACAATGCAGGATAAAAAAAGATAGTATTTTTTTTATTGATTGGAGAAGTATGGACAAAATGAAAATATCTCAATTATGGGATACAGTTTCGATAAGATAATTTTTTATTATTTTACTAATCATGAAATGTTTATAATAATATAGATTTTCCCACTTATCGTCAGATTACATATGGTATTCATGATTCTATATGCGTCATCAGTAATTTTTTTACATTTTCTTCTTAGAGATGGTGGGATTTTAAATCAACCCTTGCATCTCATTTCGTTTTTGGGTATTGAAAACATCAAAATCCTTGTGATATATATCCATTTATAGATAAAGACACAACAAAAAACTTTTTTTAAAGTAGATGAAAATAATAATTTTTCATAAGTGCTATGTTACCTTTTATTTATTTTTTATATTAATGACCATATTAGTGATTTATTTATTCTAACATTATAGAAAACAAGGACATTTCATCAAGGGATCCAATCCATAGATGTATACTCTCATACTTTATCTCGTTGTGGATATACATTATTAGAAGAAAAAAAATATTTATGAAAAACATAAAAAATTGAGAGCTAATGTGTCATCCTCTATAGAAGTTGACCCTACTTCCCCCCAGCTAGACAAGAAAAATGGAAGAGGGATTGACTGAGAAAAAAATGAAAATATATTATGGAAGAGTAGAGGGTTGTAGTTGAGAGGACTATAAGATGTTTAATTAATTTATTTATTTAAGTTAAATAAATTATTTATATATTGTGATTCATTATGGTATTTTTCTAATATTATAAACAATAATATATTAAGGACCAAATCACATAGGGGACCTTCATAGATAGGGGTGGGAAGGATATTCTAGAAAAAACATTAGGAAATCCTAAACAACCAGGTTGTGTTTGAGGATATCCGACTAGTGTATCAGTAAAAAAATTGTTTACATGTTCTGAATATTCTTTGATAGAGGATGTTTATAAAAGATAGAAAATACATTTTTTTATTATTGAAACACTTTTAAGAAAATGTGAGAAACCACCACATCCAGCATTACAAAAAAAAAACAAAACAAAAGTAACTCCAAGAAAATACAGGCTCTATCTCTCCCTAGAAATTGCATCATGTCAATAATCCATAACCGATGCATGACCAGTTGGCTAGCAGTCTCGTACAATGATGCACGGGCACAGAACCGATGGCGTAGCCATACCCTCTCAATCGTCCAATCAACTGGCATGCCGAAGTGACATCCACATGCTCTAAACCCCATCTGATATTTTTGATAGGATGGATGAATGAACTAGAGCTTTGGTAAAATATATGTTTGTATACATGAAAATATAGTTTCAAGATGACTATTTCACCCCTCCACCTCCTCCTACAAATCCCACTTCTCCTACATATCCAACTCATACACCTCCTCCTTCACAACTTCCGATTCATAGTGAGTTATATATTGATGATACCTATAATCATATTGTTTTATATGGGATGATATATTATATTGGTGATACCATTCATCATCAAGATATAGAGATATAGAATCATAGGTTCATTGTACAAGATGTTATAGATAGGTCAGCAAGAACACTATTTCTAATAAATGAGGTCAGTACAGTTGGAAAAAACATCAACCATTTTTCATTTATCTATCAAGACTTGTTTGAAAAATTACTGTAGAGGTATGTGTATATAATATCCTTTATTTTAATTTTACTATTAAATTGGTTTTAAAATTTTAAATTCAATACATTTATAAATTTTTTTATAGGAATACTTTAATGGTTAATACATACTGTATAGAAAACAAAAAATAAAAGTTGTTATGACATATCATAGAACTTCATCTAGTCTTCATAGTTAACAACATATTAAAATTTTTTATTTGGTGTTTATTAAATTCTAATAAAAGTTGATATTTGTGGGCATGAAATTACTATGAATATTTTAAAAAACATATAATGTATCTTGTAACTGGAGATGATTTTGGAATCAACAAGATGAAATTTATTTTCCATATAAGTTGATTAACATATATATTTACATTAGTTTAATTTGTTGAAACTTTTTATTTTTGTTTGTTTATTGTTGCGTATATTTATACATTTTTTATACAACATGACACAAAATCAGTATATGGAATTATAAACCCAAAATTTATTTCACCTATAGTGAGGACAATGTCTCATGTAGAAACAAAGCTTTATATTGGTGAAAGACTTTAGAAGAATGGAATTATTCAGTTTTGGATGCTTCTTGATCTTTAAGAGTATGAAACATAGATCTCATAAAGTGTTACATATATCCTAATAGAATAACCAATCATATTATATTATCTTATATATTAGTTTCCATTAGATTTTGGGTTTTTTTTCATGGGAGAAGATTCTTTACTAGATATTATCTATCCATTGTGAAGTGTGAGATAATTTTATGAATGTATTGAACACGTAAATTATAATATTGTAATAATAGTATATATTATAAAGAAATTTATATTTATTTAAAACATATTATTTTCAAATAGGGCATGGAATTACATTATATAGACAATAATAAAGTACAAGACATAGATCAAATATGTAAAATAAAAGGTTACTTTTCATTTAAAATTACAACATTTTGACTGTAAGTACTTAAAATTTTACATTGAACTGAAAAGTTATTTTAAATAGAATTTTCAAACAAAAATTAGTAAATAAATTTGGATACTATTTTCTAAGGTTTATTTTTGAAGTAATTTCAATCGAGATAGTTAAAAATTTCTAGAATTTCAAATTTTTCTATAAACCTTTCCATTAATTTTTCATTCATTTTATTCATAATTCATGTAAAATGATTTATTTTTAATTTTTAGGTTTTTATGACCATTTCCCTTATACTGGAAAATATCTAATAAATTGAAAAAGTGAATGGTAAAATTATTTCATATGTCTGACTTGGTTTTAGTTTATTTGTAATATACATTGAAATTTTGAAATTTGAAATTGTAAATGTTTGGGTTGCTGCTATTTTTTTGTTGCTAATTTTAAAGTATACTACTATTATTCTATTGATGGTATATTTTAATATATGGAAGGGATGCATTAATATAACATCATTAATATATATATATATATAGTCTTCACGTCATTTATATTGTAACCAATGTGAAAATTTTAAAACAATATTTTCCATATCATTTTTTTCTAAAAGAACGACCTTGTAAAATATTTTTATTATTGTTTTTAAAATAAAGAATATAGTAAGTAGTTAATAATATTATTTTTCGCATCCATTTTCATGAAAATGATGTGAAAATCACATATGACAGAGCTTTCATGTCGATTATGAAATGAACGATGTTGAAACCATCCACCAAAATGTATTTATAACATCTATTTTTATTAAAAGACATTAAAAAATATATTTAGAACATTTCATTTAATAACATCGCATAATAAAAAATGTTGAAAAACTAAAACAAATGTGATAAATAATTTTCCACTGGTGTTGGATCAAACTACATGCATGATAGTCTCTAGGATATTCTGATCAATAGGAGGATTTATTTGAGGGTCATTACCCCCTACACCCTCTTGAGGAACCCTATAAAGATATATTTGAGGCATGAATATATATACCGAAAATAGAAAGAATTTATTAGATAACAAAACAAAATTAGTTTAAACTTAAGAGAATATAATAAAAAACTCAGATTTAGATTAAAACTCAACAAAAGAGATACGCAACCAAATATCTCATGGTGACTTAATGATTTTCATGGAAACTGTTGGTATGGAACTCCCTATAACCTAACTATGAAGTACTGATAATCATATATCCTAACTATAAAATTCCAAAGACTAAGAGGAACATGATCTGAAATAAAAGTTTCCTGACCCATCCCAAACAACCCATCCAACAAGGCTCAAAACAAGACTATAACAAGACTATATGTGTGTTACTTATCCCAAAGGGTTGGGAACAAGTACCCAAATATCCAAAAAAAATATAGTGAATGAGTTTTCTATCCTGAAACAAGATACATGGCATACATATAGAGAAAAAAATAAAATATTCCATACACAAAAGAGTGAAAATGGTTGTGATACAACCAAAAGTATCATGAAAAACATAAAGTACATATCCAAAAATAATGACTAACACTATCAATAGTTACTCCATGTGATACATGAGAAATGTACGACTATCACACCACAAACTACCCATATCTAACTGAAATAAACCTTACTGCTTCACTCGAGTGCCTTACCCATTCATGTATCAAACAAAACAAGGTCTACACACCCAATGAGAGTGTGAAGGGTATGAGATAAACAAGATCAGTAGGATACCACCCAGGTGTTCCATAACAAATATATAACATACAATCCCAATATTCTAAATTTTAAAAAACGATGGCATGATAAATTGTTTCTTCATTTATATCAAAAGCATGGTAAATTAATTACCCATTTTCATAGTTCTAAAACAATGTGAGAAAATGTGGTTTTACAGTAAATTTCAACTAAACCACTTCATGTTTATCAAATTATGAATCATATATCATATCAATCTAAAGTGGTAAAAATCTATGAATAATGTAAATCAACCTTAGGATAATGAAATTCGGGAAATCTAGGTCACTCATTCCCTATTAACAACCACAACTACTGCTCACTCAAGTCCTTGGATACAAAGCATCTATGATCTAGTAATGGAGAAAAACATAGAAATTTAAAAAGTTATGGCGTATATATAAATTTAATAGAGCTAATGGATCTATAATAAAGGAATATAGTAACAACCAAGAAAGTGAACCCCTTATAGTGTCACAAGAAAAGGCCTACTACTAAACCCTTCACCTAGATACACAAGGCTCCCGTGTGTTGTACATCCCAACTCATTTAAAAAGAGATTGTCATATTTCATAAAATAATTCCAAACAACATTTTTCACCCAATTATTTTTTTTAAAAACCCATTTCACAAATCATTTCATAATATATTGAAAACCATATTTAATTTACCAAATAAGGGGGAAACCACATTTTATCAAAAACCATTGTATGTACAAATATTAAAAAAATTCAATGATAATTCAAATTATTATTTAGAAAATCATTTAAGAAACCAAGAGAATCCATGGTACATAAAACATAGGATATATATAGAACAAACAACCTCAAAATTAGGTCAAATACCTACCACAATGGGATCCACACACAAAATGGAAAGGGAACACAATGGTAATCATGAGTAGGCCCTAAAAAATTCAAAATACTTATAATCATGTTTCCATAATAAAAAGTGTTATCATAGAATATTGGTCGATACATACCTCAAGGATCACATCCTATACATCACAACCAACATGATATTCCACCTCATAATGAAAAGAAAGAAATGAATCTATAGTTAATAGAGAAGGAATCATAAAAAATTGATGGATACTACCCTCATAGAAATAAACCACCGATAATTCCAATAAGAATAGAAGAATAGAAATATATTTTTTCAAACCTTCCAAAATATTGGGAACAGATCAAACCTGTATCAAAACACCAATAAAATAAGAGTGAAGGAAGTTAAATTGCCAAAGAAGAACCCCACCAAGATCCTTAGTCACATTATGTTCAAGAATGATGGATTGAGGGGTTAATTAATGGTTTTAGTGGCATATAATTAAACTAACACCCTAAATTTTCATACCCAACCGGAGGCCACAAACTACCTAGTTGTGGCCACCAACTTGCTGATGGACACTTTAAATGTGTGGTGGATACTTGCCAGCCTACCTACTATCTGATGGATAGAACACCAACTTGATAGTGGCTATAAGTAGAATTCCTATAGCTTGGGGGTCCCCACCATTTAGCTAATGGACTTCATAAACTGGATAATGTGATTTCCATAGGAACCCATTTCTCCTAGAACACCACAAGTGGGTCGGTTTCCTTCTACAACCACTAAATAAAGATGATGTGCCTTGAAACCCCACCATGTCACCTCTGATTCCTCCTAAATCAAAAATGAAACCTCTTAACATTAAAGAGATATATAGCTAGACCATGATGTTACATGGTTTCTATTTATTATGTACAATTAACCTAATTTTATTATCATCCCATGTTTTAAATATGTTTTTTACAAGGATTAAAGATTAGTATAAATGATTATGAAGTCTATCTATGAATATGATATGTTGGTCTTGAATAAAGAATGTTTATCATATAAAGAGTTTGTTTTAGTGTAAAGTATATCCATATATTGGAACATTATGGGTTTTATGTAATGAATTTGCTAATTTTATATTATTATAAACCTAAATGGTCACGATAATGTATGTAATTCAATATTTGATATAAATATTATAGTTATGGTATGAATATATATCAGTATTTTAATCAATCCATCAAAATAAAAAATAGTAGACATCATGTGTAAAAGAATTAATCCTCCACTGAGATTCATGTGCTAGATCATAGGTTGATTTATATCTCCCAAAACACCAAACTAAATCTTTTAACTTTTTAGACATATAATAATACAAAAGTGACCAAGTGAAAAAACATTTTAAAGTGAAATATGATTTTATGATGTTTTCTTAACAAGTCCAATATCCTTGGGAGTATATTTTTGTGTGTATTTTTACTATTTTATGGTGAATATAAGAGTTTAAAATCACTAAAAATTAACCACCATGTAGATCACTAAACATATATTAATCAGAAAGTTTATATCATGCCTATGGTGTCATATCTCTTTTATAATTATGTCTGATTGGTCTTCTGATAGCACTAACATATCACACTTACAAGGGTCCTTTCGTCAAGTTGATATGACTGCTTATCTCTTATGAAATTCCATAGCGTGATCACTATTTGTTGGTGGGAGAAAACACCTCCAACTTTCATCCAAGTGATCTGATCATGCGAATAACTTCCACCCAAATTGACCAATCTTTACATCACCATCGAATGTTCGTAAATTCAGATCAACCTACCATCACTTGAAGTTCTGTTGTCACTCACTAAAACTTCAAGTATGATATATAATACATATCCTATCTTTCTATAGAAATCAATCATAACATGAAAACTTATTTCACCAATTATAACATTATCTTACATGATGATTAATTTCAAGAAATTATGTGAACCTCCAACACTAATGAAAGTTTAGGAATCCACTCTCTTTTGATATCATGTAGTGGTATCAACTATATTATTATCACCCTAGTACCATTGAGGTAGTGTATTTCCTCGTACTTTCTTATACTAAGACCTTGGTGCACATATTAGCTGATTTTTTTTCTCATCTATCATTTGTAGCTCTAACACTCAAAATTCTAGTAAATTATCAATGTAAGGGGTATATTAAGTCAATATTTTAATCATTGAGTGAAAATAGGATTATTTTAAAATTTTATATCACTCTGAATATCATAGTAAAAAAAATCTTTCCTTAAACTTTTCATGCTCTACTAAAATATACTTAAACCAAACCAAATTTTTCTCTTCTTTCATTGATTCCCCATATTATTATTCAATGGAAGAGAGTAAAAAACTAACTGCAAGATTGGAATACAGCTAATCATCATCCCTCTGATTGTAAATACACAGTCAGTTTCACTCTTTAGTATAAAAAAAATCTCCACCAAAGTCATCACCTACATGACCTTGAAATGATTTAGAGAATATAAATCATAAGTCAGTATCTTTGGTGCTTTTAATACACTAGATAATGCATTTTAATGATTCCTGGTGTACTTTATCTGTATTTTTCACATACCAATTGATGATTACCACAAAATAGTCATTGTCTTGATGATTGTATACAATATTATACATAAAATTTATGATTTCTAAATAAAATATAACATTATAAATTTATTTTTAAACATCTTATGATCTCAGTGCTTTCTCTTTTAACAATTTTAATTTCCTAACTAGTGGAATTTAAATGAACTTACTTATATCCCCTGAAAACTACTTGATAACCCTTTATATATAATCCCTTTGATACAAAACATTAATTCTAGCTCCCCTATCTATTTTGATTCTCATTCAAAGATTCTTCTTGGCTGTTCAAAGACAATTAGTTTTAGAACTTATGGATAACTCAGAGTTCCTCTTATAAATTCATTGATTTTATAAACCTACCAAGATCATGTCATCAATATAAAAATATATTATAACAAATAAAATATCCTTCCACAACTTTCTATAGATGTATTAGTCTTGGTTTTTGTACATGAATCATTTTCCAAATATAGATGCATCTAATTACTAGTTTCTTTATCTTTATTCTCATTTCAATATGTAGAGACTAATTTTTTTAACACACAAATTTCTTATTAAAATCATCCTAAAAAAATTGAATGCTTTATTTAAATATCTTTATCTAAATCTCCATTAAAGAACTTGGTTTTTATGTCCATATTTTCTAGTAAAAATCATCATTGTCAAACATGAATTACATAGTCAGGATAGAAGTGTGATTAAATACTAGTGATTTTTTAGGAATTCAAAAACTAATTTCTATTAAAAGACTTTCTCCACCATCCTAGACCTGTACCACTCAATTTTATTTAATTATTCTTTTATCTAGTAGTCCCACTTGTTATACATCTCTTTCTATAATTATGATTATTATATTACATCACATGATTCATTGAAATGAAATTAATTCAAGTATTATTACATTTATAACTCCCAATTTCTAGAATCACTACTAGTGGCCTCATATTTCATTATTTTAATATCTCCCCCATCCATTAAAATTATTCATTATAATTCATGACTAAACATTGGTAAAAATTTCAAAAATCTATAAGACCTTTATAACTAAACATATCAATCTTCTCTTTTTGGTAATTCATTTTTCATATATTTACCTCACACTTATATATCCATTGATCATTTATGTACATCTACTACTAACCTAATTTTTTTATAACTTATATCATAATATAAGCTTTCTGGACAATATCTATCTCTATATCTTCCATCCACATCAACATGAACATGACCCATTGATTATCTAGTATCAACTATTTACTCTACAAAATTATAATCTTTTTATATATACCTCTCATTGAATAGAATATTCCATGACATTAATACCTTAAAATGATAATATTACAAGATAATAAATCAATAATTTTCATCACCATATCTCACAGATAAACATACATAGAACTTTACTTTATCCTTTTAATTATATTTATAATCAATTTGAAAATATTAAAAACTTTTAAAAACATTTAGGTGAGTAATTTTCACTGGTCTATCAAACAAAAACTTCTCAATAAGCTTCATAACCAATGGTGTTGATGGAATTTGGTTAACTAGGTACATTATGGAATTTAGTTATCCCACCCAAATTACTTTAGACATTCAAGAATGAAATATCATTCTTTTTTATTTCTCAGCCAATGTTTTTTTCAGCCTTTTAGCCATAATTTTTTATTTTAGTGTTCATGTTATATCTTTACACATTTGGATTCACTTATTAAAAAAAATAGTTTTTGGAGTTCCTTACATATTATCCATCTCTATTTTTAGAGATTGGATATTTTATCTTTCATTTGATTTTCATTTACATCACTAATTTTTAGTAAATCAATTCTCCAAACACATAAGAATTGTATTTTAAGAAGTATAATCACACCATCCTTGTTTCATCAGCAATAAATTTGAAAAAGTACAAGGATCATCTGTGGGATTTCACTAGAGTTGGTCCCGAGATATCTAAGTGAACAATTTATAATTTTTTGGCTCCGAGGTTTCCTTTCATTTAGATTAAATAAAACCTTCTTATTCTTCTTTAGTATAAAACATTCACAACATTTAAATTATATATAATCAAGATTCTATACATCCTTTTCATATAGAACTTTCATATTCTTTTCACTAACATTACAAAGCTAATATTAAAAATATTTACCTTTTATAAGTTTACATTTAGATCATCATCTAACCATTTGACCTTCCATTCAAATACAACATACCAACCATTAATCCTCTAGCCACTACCATGAATCCATAATAAACTTTTCATACTCCATTAGAAACATGGATTATATAGCCTTCTTCATCTTAATTTCTAATGGAAATAAGATTTTTCAATAACCCTAGGATGTGTCAAACAACCTTTAACTTGTGGAATCATCTATTAAAAATATAGATATTAACACCACCTTTTCTAAAAAACCTCAACAAGCTCATCAGACAACAATTATACCCTGTTTAATATTCCAAATACATAATTCACAATGCACCCATTAACTTCTATATAATGAGACAGTTCTTCTTAATAAACTAATAATGATTCTACCAGATCTTTAGAACTCAATATTAAGTCATTATTCCTCTCTAATGAATTTATAGAACTAAAAAATATAGAATATATAATTCTAGAGTTTATCACATGACCTTTACAATCCTTATTGGGATACTATATTCTATTACTATGTCATCATATGGTACAAAGTCCAATAGATTTACTTCTCCTATCACAGGAATTATATTTATCTTCTATTTGAAATGTATTAAGATTGGCTAACCTTCCTCTAAATTACACATTAAATACACGTAAGATCCCACCGATAACTCATTGGATTGGGAAGTAACAGAGGTTCCCCTAAGCTTAAGTGACATACCTTGACCACTAATTCTTGAAAATAAATTTTAATGTCTTTCCTAAATCACAGGGGATGATTTTCCCTTAAACCAACATATAAAAGTAATAATATAATATAGAGACACAATATGATTCATGATATGAAACCAAAATATATTTCAACATATAAAACTACAAAGAACAACTATATTTTTGGTAATAAACAATTTATATCAAAAGGCTATAAGACAGGAGACCCAAAATAAAGACTGGTTTCTTAAACTTTCACCACCCCAAAATCCACAAGTTAATTACCATTGACCGCATAAATCTATCATAAAGTACCCTATCATTCCCTTTCTCTACTATAATAGTTATATATCACCCTTAATATGCATAATGTTGAATAATGACTGTATATACACCCAGGTGCATATGCAGTGGGTGAGTATGAAAATAAATTAATAAATCCACCAAAATATTCCCATACATGACATTAGGACAAGAATAAGTAATGAAAATTTAAATTAAATAAATATAATTATGAAAATAATTATCATAATACTTTCATAAAAGATAAGAAAGTTGCATATAAAAGTGTTTTAGAGTCAAGAATAATTTAAAAATCTTTCCACTATCATCTAGTTATTTAAACAAGACTTTTTTCATTTATAGGAATCAAAATATTACATTTCACTTATATTCTCATTCCATGTTCACTATCCCACACAAAACACTCATTCATGCCATAGAAGTCACAATACTAGTGATCATTAACTCATAAATATATGAAGATGGTCATTGTTGATAAGACTATGTGTACCCAAAGTTGGAACTGAACTCTTGTTTGAACACAAAAAGTTCTCCTTCAATGTAATATATGCTCACATAAACCAATTATTTCAATTAATCATATAAACACATTTATTTAAAAACAAAAAACTATATTTATCATTTTATCAAAAACATTATTGTAGTCTAATTATTTATAGTTCAAAACCATAATAAAAATAATTTTACATCATGAATTTAGTAGTAAATTTCCATAGAATGGTATAAAAAACCATAGTACACAAATTTTGATGAACCAATCTTCCATATAAATGATTATATGGGGAATCGACATTGTTTCCCTTAAAACTTTTCAAACTATGCATCCCTAAGAATACCACAAAAAAATTTAGAAACCCCCAAAAAATTCTTGATACTAATCAAAAACAAACCATAATATATATATATATATATAATTATAACCTCAAAATGATAGTGTTACATTTTCCCCACCATTAGGATTTCCATCCCTAGAATGATAGAAATGAGCGGTGTTAGGACCTAATGGAAATCTACTTATCTAATATGAAATTATTTCATCTCTAATATTTTTCAAAGATCCATTGATGATAACACAATAGATGTACCAAAGGTACATGTCAACCTAGCATGATCTTGTTATGCATATCCCATTATATGAAAGATAATGATAACCAATTTCATCCTTCAGCTCTAAAGTGACATTTTCATGAAAAAAACTATACTAAAAAATGACTAACATGATTACTAAAATAAGATAAAAGAATGAAATGCACTATATTGAATATAAAATTAAATTCTACCCCAAAACTAACCCCACTCATATTATTGATAAAATTTAATGGTCTCACCCATCAAAGAGATAACTTATGTTTCTTACCTAGGTGAGAGGTATTTAGCCTCTGGGAAAAATTAAAGAACACATGATCTACACTATTTATACTAGACAAAAATAAAAAACAACTCATAAAATAAAAAATCTACAAAAGTTATAGTATGATGTTTAAAATAGGGGCTATATAAAACATCTATATTTAACTAGAATCCTTTGAATTATTTATGAAAGGGAATCAAGTCTTCCATGAAATACCAAAAATCATCATACCATTATTCCTATAATAAATATTACTTTAGCTTCCCCTATTTATAGAAGGTGGTTTCATGTACACATAGAAAAACCTGGATCTCAAGTCAAATATATTTATCCCTAATATAACAATAAACTAGCTTCTAGTCCATGGTTATAAGGATTGTAACAAAATTATAGGATAAATGATTCTAAAAATAACCAACTATGTTACTATTATTGTGCCCCCCTGAACTGGAATGAAACGAATTGAATCAAGGATTTATCCAAGTTCTATATTAATAAAATAATGATTTTGGATACAACAGGTTCCATGAATTATGATAATTTATTCCCACTTATTCGAGAGGTATATGTAATAGTCACATCATCCCCATCGGTTGGTGTTTAGAGATCATGACATTGTATACCATTCCAGATTCAGAATAGAAATAAAATCTGGATATCCATACATATGGAGGAACCATAATTTGATCATAATAAAGAAGATTCAACTTTCCTCATTTTCTACCGTAACCTTTAAGGTTTAACTTAATGGCTTGATAATAAAAATTCATCCACTAAATTTATTTGAACATGGTCACCCTAGTTAGTAATGAGATCCATGTGATGAAAAACTAATACATATTCTTAGTCTCGATGTCCTGCGGGCATATCAGCAATTCATCTCAATAATAATTTAATATCCAATATTTCACTAACTATTGGGACCAAGTTGGATGAAAGAGGAAGTAAGAAGAGATTTTTTAGAGTGTTTTATTTTTTTCAAAAAGGATAAATCATTTCACTTTGTAAAATCCATGAACATTTAATAATGCTAAAGGTGATTGATGAAAGACTATATATTACAAAAGATAAGGTTCGTTTTGAAGGAATCAGATTGTCGAATAAGCCAGATGATAGAAAATCAACATGACTGCTCTTACCTAAGTAGATATTTTTTTGGAAAGGGAAGGATTTATGTGAATCACAGTTTTTAGACCGCAAAGGATAGTTTTCAAACTACATAGGAGGTATGCAGAGCAGTGAATACAAATCAAAAAAGGATTCCACATAGCAGCACTATGTGGACCGTGAAGCGCAATACGCGGACCATGTAGGGAAAATGGTTTGCGGGGGGATCATAGTTATCAGGATGATTTTTACCCATGGGTTTTCTATCATTTGTGTATAATAGGTGGTGATCCATTTGTAGATGTAATTGGACATCGTAATGGAATAAAGGTTCCACGTAGACTGTAGAGGGAAAAAAGGTTCGTAGAAGGAGAATAGTCGACGGTGAAGGCTATACCACATATAAAATTTGGGTATTTAAGAAAAAAGGGATTTGTAGATTTGTTTTCCTATATAAATGATCATAATACCTTAATTAATTAATACTGAATTTTATAACGTAGTGATCATCACTGTGGAATGAATTTATAGAAGTCTGAATTATTTTGTGAAGGAGTGGTTTGTGAAGGAGAATAGTTTTTGGATGAAAGATTTCCATGAAGGAGAAGAGTTCACATAGAAATTATTTTTGTTAAGGAGACAGTTCAGGAGAAAATTTCATGTAAGAGATTTGTGGGGTTATGTATCCCACAAAGGAAAAGATACCACATAGGAAAGGTGGTTTTTGAGGCATTATCAATCCAAATAGAGGAGAAAATTCACAGGAGGGGTGGTCTGCAAAGCACTCGGGGAATACGGTTCAACTCAGTTCGTGAAGGATAAAAGATATTCGCAAAGGAAGTATAATAGTTCGTAGAGGACTGAAGGAAGTTTCTACCAACTTCTGGGTTGGAAAGAGAATAATTGTTTTGAAAGACCAAATTCTTGGAAGTGTATTAAGAAGCACCATGACATTTTATTACATCATTTTGTGATAGAAGCACACACACTCTTATATTGTTATCAAAAGTGTTACATGAGTGTAAGGTAATATACTTCTAATTTTGTTCCACTCAAAAGGATTATTTTCTTGTGGATTTTTTGGTATTGGATTGTTTCCAAACCATACCAAGGACATAGATACTCTTGTTGAGTGATAAACCTTGTGAATTCTTGTGTTCCTATGGATGTGTGTTTAAATTGTGTTCATCAGGGAAATATATATTTAATAGGAGGTGAAGTTTGTTTCATATGTAAGAAATCATAAAATAAAAATTTATCATTGATTCACCACTACCCATCTCAGTGATACTTCAATATTGATTGGGAAACATTACTAACCTGACATTGAGAGACTGGGGAGTTAAAACATCTTCAACCCCATAAATTTGGAAATCTGAAACCCAGGAAGTGTAGTTCTTAGTGAGACCATATATGATAAGTCATAAAAAAGTGTAAATAAAACACCAAGTTCAAATTGTAATAGTCCTTTAAGTATAAAAAAAGATATTATTAAAATGTGATATGAAAACATCTCTCGCTGTTAAAAGTATGTCCAAGACCATGTTCAATACAATTCCATCGAGAACATAAAAAGTGGTACCCATCATAAACTTATTCCCAATGTACCATAGAAAACTAAAAAAAGTCAAAATAGGCTAGTTTCTAATTATCTTGAGAGGATACATAGTTCACATAATTTAATTGGCGATAGAAAATATAGTGATCATCTCTACCATTGTGACTATTATCCTTATTTAGTCACATTAAAATTAAATATAAAACATTGAAAAACTCCATCAAAATATATGATAGTGAATCTCTAAGCATAAACATCAAAATACTCATGCATGACCACTAGTAAAATAATAAGTTAGAAAAAATTTAAATAAAATAAGTAGAAGTATGTAAATAGTGACCATCAGTGTTTTATAAAAGAGTAATAAGAGGCGCATAAAAATAGTTTATATTCAATCATAATTTAATAAGAATACCATATTTCGCTGGTTTTTTAAACAATAATTTTATTTTGTATGAACCAAAACTTTCCATTATAGTTGGAATACTCATTAAAAATTCTCACACACCCACACACACACACATCCTTGAATTTCATGATAGTCCCAATACTCATGAGTAGTAGCTCATCCATCCACCCATATGGTTAATGGTGATAATCCCCAATATTCCTAAATCTTTCACTAATACCTTGTTCAAATATAATATGTCATCATCCAATTTAATATGAACTCACACAAAATAAGTATGTAGAGTCTATATATCAATATTTATTTTTAACTAAAAACCCCCATTTTATCATTTTATCAAACAATATTTGGAGTCACCCTTGATCCACAATTTAAAAGAAAAATAAAAAAGGGATTTTAATAGAGAATTTAATAATAGTTTTCCCTATAAAATCCAAATAAAAACAATTATAAATACAATACTTCAATTATAGATAATGTGTAGAGAGAGAGAATCCACCCACCTCCAACAGTTACTATACTCAAATAAATTCACAATGATCTAGGTAGATCTAAGTTTCTCCTTACTTTCTTTTAACAAACCCAAAAAATAATTTTCTAAAAGGTTGCATACCCAATAAGTACAATAAAAAATATTAGATTTAATGAATAATTTAAAGGAAAAGAAAAGGATATTGAAAGGAAAGAATAATTAACAGAGGATGGGTCCTTAATATACTATATCCAACACACTTCAATCCATGAAAATCAAGATTCTTAGGAAGAGAGTCACCAAAATACTCCAACCGAATGATGGGGTTGATCGACTAGAATGAGGAATAAATTATTATAGTTGTAGACATGTATTATGGTTAATATATATTTATTAATTTAATTAATGATGTCTCATGGTTAGTCCAAACAGTTTGTAGAACCATGAACCAACCGTGTATATCATCACAGTCTAGAAAATTTAGAGTTACATGGATTGGCTGAACAATGAGGCAACCATGAACCTACACAGTAAACTCTTATCCTCTATGCAAAATTACCAGGATAAGTTTCAAAATTTCCCCTAATTTATATCAAACTATGCACCCCTAGGAATCCATCCAAAATAATTCAAAACCAATAGGAAACTCCTTGAGACTAATCCTAAATAAATAATTGAATAAAAACAGAAAACCAAATAGTGCTAACTTCAAACTATGGGTGTTACAATACATTTTTGGGTTTTTCTTGAACATCAATTTTCCTGAGATCCTTTGTTAGGATTATGTTCTTGACATCATAAATCCCATGTTTATTTTTTCTCAATTTTTGTTAATTTCATTTATCATCACCTTCTATATTTAGAGTATTATTTACAAGAAGAGAACTTTATGGACATATTCTATGGATATTACATTCACTGACTCAAAATTATTTTGAATCATGTCAAAATCATTTACATGTTTCATATAGGGAATTCCTTTTAAAAACTAATTCCAAACAACCTTTTAATCTTGATAATTTTATTCAATTTAGTAGTCTTTTTAAACATGAATGTCGATGAATTCATTAGATTGTCTATGGTTTACATTTTCTGAATGGGGAAGGAATAATTCCATGATAAATACAACATGATCAATCCATGTTTCTTTTGATCCGACCATTCCTATTATAATTTACCTACCATGTATACCTTTATTACATTAATTGTAATTTTAAATTCCTTTTGAATGATATAATCTTCCATATATATATTCTAGAAACCAAATTAAATTCTGTTAAACTTTACGAACAACACCTTACCATAATCTAATTTCATTCCGTCCACTAACAATATATTCACACTAAATAAAATAAATCCAAGGAGTTAGTGATCAATGAGAATTCATTATGTTATGAGTAACCCTCATCCTTGAACAATAGCCATAATTACACATGTTTGGAACATAAATGAGAAATTGTGTGTCCAAAGTAAATTAATTGACCAAAAAATGATTCTTTAATCCAATGGTACATCAAGAATTAGATTCCAAACAAAGTGAAACACCTCAAACACTAAGTTAAAATTCCCAAAACAATATTATCTTAATATCAACCTAAATAAAAACACTAATTATTATAAATTTTTACACATAAGCATATAAACATAACCAAACAAAAAATAAAAAAATAAAAGACACTTTAATTTTTCATGGTTTGAAAAAAATCACACATCCATAGGAGAACACTACAACATGTTATATTACCATTCTCTTGATGATAAAATATATTAAAATAATAATAAATTTACCATCATGTAGATCAATAAACATCCAGTAATATAAAAATTCATATTGTACAAGTGGTCCCACCACTCTTTTATTGAGAATTCCAATTTGTCTTCTAGTAGCACAGATATCCAACATTTACATCGGTCCTTATATTGAGTTGAGATAACTTTTGATCTCAAATAGAACTCGTCAGCATGATTTTTGACTTTAAACCGAAGAAAACACCACCCCTATCCATTTAACTAATCTTACTGCATAGATACCTTCTTTCAAAACTGAACAGTCCATATATCACAATTGGTCGTTGGTTACTTATGATAAATCAGTCATTTCATTAAGTTCAAATGTCCCTTACTAAAACTTCAATGCTTATAGATGATTCATAGACTCTAATTTTATTGAAATCAATCAAAACATGAAATTAGTCTTCAAAACTCTAAATATATGAATCAATTAAGGAGTGAATATTTTAGTTGTGAAGGTACAGGTCATGCTGTAAAAAATATGTAATCTAGAGTTTTATTATTCCATAAAACAAAACTTTAATCATAATTAAAGATATTATTTCATAATTATTTATCTATGGACAAATAATTGGTATCATAGAAGTTAATCTCAATGATTTTTATTAACACAAATAAGGATTTTTCTATAAAACACCTTATCATGCTGCATTGCAACTTAAAATTAGGTAAAAGTGATACCTAAATCAATATGTTTCATTGTAATGAAAAGTTTCACATTATGATTATTGAAATATATAAAATTTGAATATAATTGATGGTTTTATACTCATAATATTTTTAGTGGGTTTTTTATGACTATTTAACACACATGTGGATTTTTATGGTAGATATTTACATGTAATCAATTCGTTTGATGGATTAAAGGAGGTGGAACTTCAAGGTTTTTAATAACTTTGAAATTGAAATTTAATTTCAATTATATGGGTCTTGAAGTAAAGAATACTCATTTCATAATTAAATATAGTGAATTTGGATATAAGATGTCATGATGAAGAAAATGGAGAAGATAGAGTATGTTATAAATGTTAATGAATACCTGTAACTTAAGAGAGTGTTTTGAATATATTGAATTCTTTTGAAGATTAGGCTTGGAAGTGACGATTTATTTTACATACCTAAGAATATTAGGAAGTGGATATTAGAGAAACATGGATAATAAACATTTCTATTTCGTGTTATTTCATTGAATATTATTCTTGTGAGTTCGAAGTGTATGATGGCCCTATCTTTTCCTATTAACCTCATGGAAAGCAATGAGAAAAAAAATAAGAAGATTCCATAGACCTTGTATGAGTGGTGTTATTTTTCTAAATATTATAATTAATAACAAATTATGTAGGGATTCTTGGGAATATCAACACATCATTGATATGTTTTCCTTGGATATATCCAAGTGTGGTTAAACCAAGGAAAACTCTCAATTTTTATGCTATTTATTTTTTTCATTTGAATATTTATTTTTTTGATTGCAATGGAAAATTAAATATGTCTTTTCAATGGTGAGTAAAATTTTCATATGAGTTTAAGATAAGATGAAATTTCAAAAAAGTATAATTCAATCCTGCTCTCAGGGTGTGTATTGGGACATCATGCTATAACAAGTGATATTAAAGCCACATATTATTTCTTGGTTAATCTAACAGAGTAATTTGTTATCATGGATAATGTTGAGGATGAAAAGTGAGTTCCCTTATTTGATGAGTGAAATTATTAAATGTGAGAGAAAAATATGTGATCACATTTATGATCTCTTATTGTTGATATTTTCTCAATATTGGTCTATGTAGTTCATCTTAGTGATTATATATAGTTTTAAATAATATGAGATGATAATAAACTATTGAATAATGATGAAAATCCTCAGAATGATTTGGGGAATAATATAATCTTATATACATGAAATTAATGAGTTGTAATATAACTAAAGTAATTTGGTATGGTCATTATAATATTTATTAAGGTGATATAAAAGGTAAAGAGAAAATTTTAAAGGTTCTTCCTAACATGTTTTATGATTTTATGATCAACTCATATGAAAATTTCGATATTTTTTTCATATCTCTTATTGAAGTGGTTGGATCTATTAATGATATTAGAAATTAAATGATTAGTATGATATAGTGAGGAATATTATAGGTATATTAAAACGAATTTAAAATACATAGGTGTCACTACATGAAGAATTAAATCATTTGGATTTATCTCTTGATGATCGATAAAATGAACTAGTTACATGTGAAATGAGATTGAATCCAAAATGATCTTTATAAAATTCATCAAAATAAATGACATGCAATGATATAGAGAATCATGAGATTTAGGAGATTGAAAATGAATAATAAGATGTCAGTGATAGATTCTTATCTATTTTTGAAATTAATTTTAATATATGGGAAGGAAGATTCAAGTGAAAGAAATTGTTTACTTATTTTTTTTATGTAAAGGTCGAGCACATCAAAAATATGTGTCTAATAAGATTTTAAGAAGGGGGTGGTTATTTTTCATTCACTAAAAAATCATGAGATAATATCACCTTATGAATGAACTTCAATTTATTATATTAAAGTAGAAACAAGTTTTAGAGAAAGATGATTCTAATTAAAGTGGAAGATGATGATAAGTTATATCATGTAGAATATATTGAAACTAATTTTATCTCTAACATGGAAGGTTCTATAATGGATGTAATGGAGAAATAAAAAACTGAATACGAATAGGATAATAAACTAAATGAAATTATATATCTAATAGTGTAATTGGATGTGAGACTTGAGGTGATTGATTTAAAAAGAAACAAGAATATGAATATTGGAGAATTATTGAAAGAATCCTCATGTCATTTTGATGATCTTGAAGTATATATTTATTGACAAGAATTATTTTTGAGTAACTGGAAAATGGTTATGTGAAAATTGAATAAGTTGTTAATAACATGATAAATATTTAAAAGTAAGAAAGTATCATTTATGATCTTAGTATGTACATAAATTATAAATCTAAGAATAGTGGAACACTCTAATATTAATTTTTTTATTTGATAATGAAGCTTGAGTTTTGAATAAAATCATATTTATCAAGGAAGAAGCTATAGTTTGAAAAACTTCTTTGATGAGGCATTAAATGAAAGGGATAAATAAGGCATAAAATTTTTGAGGAAGTGATGAGAACTAAAATATGTAATTTAATTGGTAAAATTAGTATTTCATATGATGTTGAAATATAAAAAACAAAGATAGAGAATTTAAAGAGAAAAGGTTAAAAAATACAGGATCTCTCAATCATTGTGAAATTGAATACAATCATGGAGTTATTAAAAAACAAGGGATGTGTAGAGAGATGAATGTAAGAATAAATTTCATTTGATGAAGTGAAAATGTTGTCGGAACATTGGCCACAAACTATATTATCATGATTGATCTAAAATTTATTCAAAAGTAGAAGTAATTAGAAGATTGAAAAGGATAAACAAATCATTTATCTTGAAATATAATTTTTTATGGACATTGTTTCAGTTTCTAATAATTTTGGAATAAATATGTTGATTATTGGAAAACAAGTTGATGATTTTTATTTAGAAATAAATAAATGATGAATAAAATTTAATCAAATTTAATTCCATTAAGAAATAGATTTTACCCATTAGAGGATGAAGAATTTGATTTGATTTATTATGTTGAAGATTCTGAGAGATAATCTTGTGTTCCCACATATCATGGAATTTCTTAGAAGGCGAATAATATAAATATGAATAAGAAAGATGTTCTTTCCTAGATATCATTGAACTCTATGAAAAAAATTAGTAAGTGGATTCTTAATAGTTGGTTCTCATCCTACATGATAGGTAATGTTAATATTCTAAAAAATGTGAAATAAATAGTTAATTTAACAATTGAGTTTGGAAATTATGGATCTATACAGATTAATGGAAGTGGTAAAACAATTTTGGTTAGAGATGAATTGAAGAATGTTAATGTATAATATATTTATGTCCTCTATTATATTTTTTTAAGTGAGAGTCAATTATGTGACTCAGGATTGGAATTTATTTTTATCAACAGTGGCTATTATATCACAGTTAAGTCAAGAATCTCTCTTATTATGGGATATAGAATGAATGAGAACTTATATAAAGTGGATAATAACGAGAATAATTATATTCTTACTTTAGAGGAGGAGAATAGGTTTTGGTATTAGATTATTTGTCACAATCATAAATAATGTATAAAGAAAATATTAATGTTGAAAATATTGATGATATTTCTTTACTAAAGAGAAATAGAGAAAATATTTTTGATTCATGCTTGATGGGAAAGGTAGTGAGAAACTCCTACCATCCAAAGAAAAATATAGTATGAGGTCTAATGAATTTTTTCCACACATTTGTATATGGTATAATTAAGCCATATAGAATTCAAAGTGAGAAATACATAATTTTATTTATCAACGGCTATAACTGAATGGTGAGTGATATGTTTAAGTGGTCTAAGAGACATGTGCTAGACAATATCAAAATATTCTGAATAAGAGTATAGAATTAAACAAGAATGAATACAAGTATTTTATGTTCAATTATTATAATATAATACACTTCCATTGAAGTAGAAAATTATCTTGATAAATATGGAATAAGGAACAAAATTTCAATGATATGGACTCCTCAAAAGAGTGGAGTTGTGGAATGTAGTAATCACATGGTAAATGATTTTTCTAGGAATTTTTTGACTTATAGTTTTATCTCTCACAACTATTGTTAAGAGGCTATAAAAGTGCATGTGTACTATCAAAATTTAGGATACTCAGTCTTCAAGTAGTGAATATGCTAAATAAAATGTGGTATGGAAGAAATCCCTCATTGAAATTTCATAAATTATTCAAATGAAATTGTTTCATTTTGAATATAGAGGGAAATAATGGAATGTATAGTGATGCAGCATATTGATGAGTATTTTTTGGATACTCAATAAGGAGTAAATCATATAAATGTTTCATAATAATTTTCAAATAATAGTGCAATATAGAGACATGAAATTTTTTTAACTTGAAGATAAATAAAATTCATTAAATTTAACCCTGAATAAGTGAGTGAAAAATAATAAGTGATCAATGTGGATTTCAAATATTCATAAAATAATACAATTAATTATGAAGTTTACATTGAGGATGTTTGTTATTCTAAAGTAAATCATCCGACAAATAAAATAATAATAAGCATAATGGAAGTTCATCGAAGAAACATTACTAGAGAAAAATATACTCCCACAATGACTTGAATAATGAGTATAATAAAGAACACTTCTCTATCATTAAAATGTATCCAACTTTATTATAATAATAAAAAAATATGAATCATGGTTGAAATCCATGAGTGATTATATAGATATAATATAGGAAAAAGTAATTTTGATATGTTTTTATTCTAAGTTTTTTATATTTATAAATGATTCCAACACAGTTACCCATGTTTCTAATAAAATGATGGTAATTTTCCAATATGTTTTTACCAATATTTTTTCGATTCATGGCTATAATAATCATATTAATATGAAATAATATTAATTTCTCCATATTTTTTTATAAAAATGGGTGAATTGTATTTTTTAGATAAAATGGTTATCATAACATTATAATCTACTCCTACTTGAAATTTTTTTATATATATGTATATTAATATTTTTGTTTATATATATATATATGTATGTAGGTATATTTTCATATACTTTTAAATATATTTATGTGTCTGTGTGTGTGTGTTTATATGTGTGTATTTTTGTGTGCATCTATGTATGTGTATGTGTGCGTGTGTTTTTCTATATAAATATATGTATGTGTTTATATATGAATGGATATATTCATACATACATGCATGTTTGTTTATGTATATGTGTGTATGTATATACATTATTAGTGTGTATTTCTCTATATATACAAATGTGTGTGTGTGTGTCTGTATTATACACATATTTTTTAATATTATATAATTTAATTATATATATATATATATTAAATGTACTCATTAAATGATATATCACACACACACACTTATAAATTATTTGAATAAAATCTTTAATTTAAATTTAAATTTATACGGCTGTTATATAGTATAAATAATATAAATATAGGGTTATGTATTAAAAATATAAATATGATAAAAATTATATATATATATATATTATAATTTTTTTATTTAATTTAGCCATGATTTATAGGTTTCTGAAATAAAAATTGTCTATATATTAAAATTATTGTAAACAAATGTGTTTAAATGTAAATTTATCCACTTTTTCATGAAAACATAACCAAATTATTAAAATTTACCTATTTTAAAACACTATTAAAAATGTTTCTAAGTTAGATACATTATAATGAAATTTAGAAAATTTAAAATTTAGCCATGTTTTAAAAATATACTAAATAAAATACGACTACTTGACTGTTTTTTAGTGATCAAAACAATAATAATCAAACATGGTAACTTTTATAAATAACTAGACACCACAATTTAGTTGGGACAAAGAGGGTATTTGGAAAAATACAAAAATAAAGAAGAGATGTTCATACCAAGGAAAGAATGGTGTGAAAATGGTATACTCATATTGAAAGAATTGATGTTGGTGAAATATTTTTTCCATCTATGAGAACAGAATCAATAATAATTTTATTGCAAGTGGATATATGAAGGTTCAAAATTTATTAAATGGATGTGAATATGGAATTTCTAATTATAGTTATGAAGGAATAATATTAAATTGTACAATTGATAGGATTTATTATTGGAGTTGACAAAATAAATGTTTTCATATTTAAGAGGCATTGTATATCCTAAAGCAGTCACATAATTCTTAGAATGCATGACTAGACATGTGACTAAGAATTTTGGAGTTTAAGAGAGGAGGTTTTTGTCACAAACTCTATATAAAAGTCTCAAATGAAGTTTAGTTCATGGTTATTGTGTATTTGGATGATATCATCTTTGGCATTAACTAGAAAAATTCCATGGAAAATTTTGAAGAATTGATATGTTTGAAATTTTATATATCAATGATTATAGAGAATACTTACATTCTTGGGATGTAGTCAAATCAAAATGAAGGAAACACATTCATCTCATAGGTCAAATATTCCAAAGATATGCTATAGACATTTAGTTTTCATGATTTAAAACTAGTTTAAACTCTGATAGTGGTTGGAATGAAACATAGAAATTATGAGGATAATATGGGAGTCGACTCAACATTTTATAGATGAATTATTATAAGTCTAATATATCTGATAGTAACAAGGTCCAATATATTTTATGTTGTATGTTTGGAAACATGTTTTAATCTTTGTATAAAATAAGAACATATCTCAGTTGTAAATGGTATAATGAGGTATATTCTAAGAACACAACACTATGCTTTCGATTTAATGGATGAAAAATATCAATATTTGATGGATTATTCAAATATAGACTAGGTTGGAGATGATGTGGATCAAAATTCTATAAGTTTGCGAACTTTCATCATTGGAAGAAATTTTGTTTCATGGATAAGAGGTATGATAATTCATCTTTGGTCATATACAAAGTCAAATATATTTTAGTTACAAGGGCTTACACATGTGGATCAATCAATAATTTTAGGATCTTAGTGAAGATGTATGATAACCAATGTTGATTCAGTGTTACAAAAATAGTTTCATTGAGTTAACAAAGAACATGGTATAATACGTTTTCATTAAACATATCGAGAACCATTAAAATTTTATAAAAAATAAGGTGGTGAAAAGCATAATCAAAATGGAGTTTCATAAAACTCTCCAACAAGTGGAAAATATATTTACAAAACTACTAGCTGTATTTGTGTTCAAGAAGCATCAGTTAATCCTCATTGTTAAACCAATTTCTTAAAAATAAGGAGTTACACAAACCATATCCCTATTGTAAATAATTATTTACATAGAGATTTTGTTCTCTTATATGTGTTTATATTTTATTGAGTATAATATGATATAAGGAGACATGATATATGGGGAATTATAAGAATAACAAAATTTTATATGAAGATATGGACTACATTGTTGAAATTTACATATTATCATATTTCCTACAATTTTATTCAACTCACATAGGATTAAAAAATGTATTAATGGTTATTTTAAATGTAAAAATGTAAGAGTTTCCTAAATTATAAACTGTGATCAAATATAGAGAAGTAGAAACTATTTGAATTTAATTACCGAGGGGGGGAATGACTATAGGGGGGAGTGTCTTACAACCAGAGTGATATAGATGGATGGATTAACAAGGAGCATGGATAACTTTCTACTGAAAATGAATTTCACATAGATGGAATAAAAAAATTAAAAATGGGAAAATTTAACAACCATGAGTTTTAATGTGGTATTATTTTAAATGGAGTGAACTAAAGTTATTTATTTTTAGTGTGACATCACAAGAATGATAGAGAAGGAAGTGAAGTTGAATGAATAAATTATGGTTTAAACATAATGATCACGCCATGAATGAATATATACATGAGAATAATAATATATTCCTATATTTTTTTCATTAATAAATTGTGTGAGATACGGTCACACCACAATATGTTCCTCATGCCTAAATGGAAATGCATTAGATTAACATTTCTAGAACATAATATTGATCTATTGATTTCTAAATATGTGTGAGATACAGTCACACAATAATTTGTTTCTAAAAATATTATAGACACAAATCATGTTAAATTTATGGAATATTGAGGGTTTAATGAAAAAAATGTGTGGATGTTCTGACTGTGAGGGTAAATTCTATGCCGCAAAAAATGTACGATCTATAATTATATCATTCTATAGTAAAAATAGAGTTGTTATTAAATATACTATACTAAATAATTAGTATATAAATAAAAAATAATTCCATGAAAGTTAAGATTTGGGATATTTAGCACTAGAAACCCAAAATATTCTATAAAACAACCTATCATGCTATAATGTATCTGGTAGTCGGATAAAATTAATATAAAATCCAAAAACTCATTCCATATAGTAATAAACCACAACATGATTATTAATATTTATATAATTCAAATAAAATTAATAAATTGAATGTTATAAGAAGGGTTTGTGGTTTTTAGGATGACTATTAATTGACCAAATGAATCTATATGGAAGAGATTGAACTATAAATTATTAAATGGATTTATTTAAGGAAGAGAAAGTTCTAGGTGGTTGATAAATTTGAATTTTAATTTTAATTTCAAATGGCAGGGTATTGAAATCAAGGATACCTATTGTATAAGGAAAAAATTAATTTTTATAGAACGTGATAAGAGGAAGAAAAGGAGAAGAGGGAGACGGTTTTGAATGACATTAAATAATTTTCATTTAAGAGTGACTTGTGAATGGATTGAATTCCATTCATGATTTGGTTTGGTAGTGAATAGTTGATTCACATGCTTAAAAAGATTAAGAGTTAGAGTTAATAACATCATGGAAAATACCAATTTCTATTTAGTTGTTACCACAAAACAAGCCTTTATCCATGCTAAAAAAATGATGTTAATCTCAACGAAGATAGGGGTCCTTTTTATCATTGCTCAGAAAATCATTGATAAAGGCCCCTTTTATCATTACTAAAAAAGCGATGATATAAATATATTTTATTAGAGATTTTTTTAGAGCTAATAAAAGTTCAAAAACATTAAAAAAATATATAAAAATTAGTTAGGGGCTTCAGCAGCACTTGAACCCCCCCCCCCCCCCCACCCAACACACCCCTACCACCCCCATCCTTTAACAGCGCCCCCACCATTATTCCACATGCACGCACGACCTTCTCACCCTTTAATAGTTATAGAAATTATTCCATCTGAACGCACGACCTACCTACCCATGGATTCGAACTTGGGACTTGTTTCCTTCATACCTAATCCTTTACCACTCCACCATATTACATTGCTCTTTATTTAAAAATAAATCTATTTATTTATATATATATATAGTTATATTTTCTCGTATATTAATATATATTTATATTAACATATATATATTTATATTAATATATATATATATCCATATATTAATATATATATATATATATATATATATTTATATTTATATATTAATATATTTATTCGTATATTAATATATATTTAAAAGATCGGTTTTAAATACATTTATAAAATATACTTTTTGTGTGTGTTTATAAATAAATAAATACATATATACAACACACACACACACACACATATATATATATATTATATGTGTATTTATAAGTATAATTATACATATTTATATATATTTACAAATATTATATATTAATATGTATATACATGTGTTTAGAATATATAGATAATATATATCAATTTGTCAATAGAGACACACACACACACACACATATACATATACACATTATATAGGTATATAAATATTCATATATTTTTATTTCTAATAAAATGGATATTAGTTTTTTATTTAGATAAGGTATATATATTGAGAAATATATTTTATATGTAAATATGATTAATTATTTATTTATAAAATTATATTTTTATATTTAAATATATAAAAGATATGTATATATTTTTATACATTTGATTATAAATAATTGTAAATTATGAAAAATGATAACAAGCCCTAAAAACCTGAAAAACAGGGAGAAACGGAGAAACCCTCAAAACCCATAAATACAGTTAGAAAGTCAAATAAACCCTAAACTCGGGGTAATGACAAAAACTTCTGATCTGAGAGTCCATTCCTACTTCGTGACTATTAAAATAAAATATCATCAAACTAGATTTGATATGATAGGTGGCGGAGGCCAAACGGACCTGCATATCATAAGTTACAGATGTTTGAGAAAATAGCAGACAGGATAATAGTGCTAGAAATGGGGGCTTAAAAAACCTAACAAACCACAGAGTCATTGAAATAGGAAAAAATTCTGATCTAGGTGTTTGTTTCAGCTTCGTAACCATTCAAACCAAATATCATGGAATGAACTATGATATAACAGGTGGCAAAGGCCAAACAGACACATGGATCGAGAGTTATTACCATTTTAAGACAAATTTGACTGGGCAGCAGACACAAAAACTACATTTTGGAGGCCTTTTGATGGGTTTTTGGTGTTTTACAATCTAGGAAAAGACTCTAAATTTGTTCAAATCAACCTTTTGCATATATCTCTGCACTTCCTTTGATTTGATATGTGGTAGAGGCCAAATAGAAACCCATAGTAAAAGTTAAGGTCGTTTGGAGTTGAAGTTTTTATTAAAGTGGTATAACTAATATATCTTCTGTTTATTTGATCTTCTCATGGTTTCAATTGGACTTGGTACTTACTTATCTCATGAGATTCGATTTTATTGGTCGTGGTGCTCAAACAGACACTCGTAACAATTTTTATGGTTGTTTTAGTGATTTACGTGTTTCTAAGGTTTTTAGGCATTATAAAGGTTTCTCAATTTCAAACAATCATAACTTATGATCTGGGTGTTCGCTTTCACTATACCACATATCAAATCTAATATTGTAAAAATATATACACTTTTGTGACCACTAAACCCCTTATCACGTTATTCAAGGCCAAAAGGCCCATAATTACTCCCAAAAATCATAAGTTGTGCTTCGGGTGTCCGCTTTGCCTCTACCACATATAAAATAAAAGCTTGTTAATAAATCTACACTATGGTGACCACTAGAACACCTTCTCATATTTTTCATGTCCTGAAAAGATACTTAATCCCTCCAAATGTCCATAACTTCTTCTCTAGGTGTTTGTTTTGCGGCTACCACATATCAAATCAATCTATAACATATTTAAAAAATATATATTATATTTATATCAATATAAATATACTTATACAAAAATATATTATTTTTTATGATATATATATATTTTTTAAATATACACTTTATCAGTGATAGAAAAAAATGCACTAATAAAGTCCCCCCTTTATCAGTAGTACTAAAAAAAGTGCTGATAAATGGGGCCCTTTTAACCGCACTTTTTTTTAGAATTGTTAAAGTGTGGCACTTTGGAAACCTAGATTTTTGGTAGTGACTGTTATTTATATTATAATTATTCCTATGAGTTTGATCTACATGTCAAACCTATAATTTCTTATAACCCTCTTAGAAATTAGTGAGTAGAAAATAGAAGGAGGATGTGGAACTTTGATAAGAATTGAAATTTTCCTAATTATTAGTATTATCATAAACAATTATAGTAGTGATTATTTTGAATATCCACACCTCATTGATATATACTCCTTAGATGTATCGCAATGTGGGTGAACCATGTAAAAATATCAGTATTCATTCTCTTTAATTTTCTATAGTTGGATGTTTATTTGTGAGCATTCTGAAAAATTAAAATTGTATTTGAAAATGAGAGTATAATACCCTTTTTTGTTTGAGATAAAAAAATATTTTGGGGATTAGGTCATAGATCCCAATCGTTAGAAGATCCTTCTCCTGGTAATCTAGTGTAGTGGGACTATAACTATCTAAAGAAACTACATCGAATCAAACATCACTGATGAATTCAAATAATTGAATAAAGAAAACCAAGAACCCAAGACACCACATTGAGTCATCCTTCCACCTATAGTTATGGTCACATCATTATCATTATTCATATAAAAATTCAAGTGAACCAGAATATGACAAACATACATAAGAAATCATAAAAACACAAACAATGAAAATAGGATTACATAGTTCAAAAATTATGTCCTATATAAATTAGGGAATGAAAGAATATATTTAAATTCAAGGGAAAAATCAATTTTTAATAAGTAAAAACCCATGTACCAATTACCTATATATAGAAAGGAACAAAGTCTCCTCATTTGTCTTCTGGTAGTTTTATATTCACTCTGATCCTTCCAGTCCCCATACTTATTGAATGTAACCTCTACCTTCAACACTTTAGCCTATCAACATTTGGATGCACCTAGGTACACTATATACATATCCACCTTAATATTGTGTCAGGATTTTCTATCACCTTTCAGTTATTTTAAGATCATACATTCAAATGTGGATCAATAAAACTTATTTAATTGTTCTAACAGGTCATTAATCAGCTCCACCATCTGAAAATCTTGGGTGACCCTCCATTGTCCCAAGCTAATACTAATTTGCTTTATAAATACTTTCCTTAACTAAAAAACACCTAGTTAGTAGTACACATCATCCTTACACTACACAGCAATAGAATTGGTAAATCTCCCATTACCACATACTCTAGGATAGAAACCAATGTCCCACCATAATTGACTTCATGAATGTCATGAACTTCTTAACAACCTTCAAAAAGCTTTATAATATTTTTTAGTATATAGAATATTACCCTTTCGTCTTCTTCACTCCATTTTACGAACCAGGAATGAATCCTCATGTACATGTATTAGATATACCTTTTTTATAATTCCACAGTATAAATTAATAATTCTTCAGCCACTAAAGTCAACTTTTGGTGATCTCACTATATAACATACTTACATAGATTTTACACTATAAGGCTTTTATTGAATGTATTTTAAACCAAAACTACTTCCACCTCTGTTGAAAGTACTACTAATGACATAAAATCAGACACAACATGGTGTTGGTGCACTATCTCTATCAAACACTTTTAAGTGATACTTCTATTGAGTAAACTTATAGATCTTTCACCACTTCAACCAAAAAAATAGTACTTAATCCAAACCCATTAGTTAGCTTCCAATCCGACTCTATCTTCCGCATCTACATGGTTATCTACCACATTATTCTTCTAATCATCATGGTTCCCTAAAAAAATAATTCCTCCCCATATATCAAAAAATAGGATCTAATATTCCTCCACCTATAAAAAACTCATCTTGATGTCTCCATGGAAATACTCTAAAGAAAATAGGCATTGATTTTTCATCCTCTAAATTTGTTTAAATTTTAATCAACGAGCTATGTCATGCACCAGGTCCATGACCCTAATCTTTCTAGAAATCATCTTTTTAAAAAAATCTTTGAGCTTATGAAATTTTTGAGACTGATAGTTCATTGTAGTCAATAAATCGATGAAACTAAACTCCATACAAAACATCTTGAATGTGTGATGTAATTTGCTAGATGAATTCCCACCATTGTTCTAAACATAAAGCCCTTGGAATATGTGGTCCTTTTTCCCCACTTCATACAACTTCAGTTCTAAGACTTTGAGGAACCTACCACTCTTATAGAGTTCATTTTGATTCTCTAATTTTCATTAGATGATTATTACCAAAGAGTTAGAGTCCTTTACAAAGAAACATTATCCATAAAATGGTGTTATACTTTCTCTAGCTCCATTGTGGAAAAAGTTGAAAACATCCATAGAATTTTATATAAGAGAACATGATTACCCTACATTCAGTCCCATTATGTACTTTTGGAAGATACCTGATCCCAATAGAAAAAAACATCAGTCATAGGTTTTAGATAAATCCAATAAATTTGTAACATCATTTCTAGAACCCTCCACCCAAATACACCATTAGGAAAACTTTTTAATTAAGAATTTACTTGGATCCAACACATTCATCTGGTAAATAAACACCCACTCCAAGATACCCATATTCCTATGTTCTTGGTTAGTCTTCTCCAACTTTATAAAACTCAAATAGTATACTTATAGAAATTTTAATTTCTCTTTAGCTATCATATTTTAGATTAATGACAAATCAACATGAATTACGGTTCTTATTCTTTCATCTAAGGTACATGGTGTATAATTTATTTCCATGAGAGAAATAACCATAAATAAAAAACTAGCCACTTCCAATAAAATTTTCATTCACTGCTACTGTGTTTTAGTAAGTCATTAATGACTTACAATTACAATCATTCTTTCTCTCTCTCTAATGTGTTTTTCACTATAATTCCTCATATTATGTATTTGTTTCATTAGATCTCAAGCATTCCAAAACTTTTTTTGGATCTTGAAACATGTCTACAAGTTCTATAACAATGATCTCAAGTATGAAAACACTCCTTCCCATGAAAATAGATTTTCAATTTGAGTTATGTTATATATGATATCACCTTTTTTACAAAAATATTATGCTCATGGAATTTAGTTAATTAAAAATTAATTAATAAAATCCTTGAAACCCAAAATTCATCTAATTCATGTTAAACATCCACTAAAAGGTAATCATCATATTCTATAAATAACCCATTATAAAATTTCTAGGGAAACTTACTATGTTAAATTACCATATTATACTTATTTCTAAAATTATTGAAATTCACCTAAAAAATCATGAAGTCAAAAATCAATGTTTTCAGAACTTCAAAATGCTTTATCCTCTAATGGATTAAAATCATTATTATTTCCTCAAGACATAAAATGCATGATTTTTTACAATCTTATGAAATATTATTCCATAAGATATATACCTTTAAAAAGGAACAATTTAAAATTTAACTAATGAATATTAAAAAAGACATTCATTTTAAAGGTGAAATCCATGTTTTAATACGTAAATACTAAAGTCTAAATAAATTCCATAATTTTTAAATAATTTAATTTATACATAAAGGACAATTGGACTAAATATTTCATCAATATTATTGGGGAAAGCATAAAAATTAAAACATTATTCCCCTGTCTAAATGTTTTATTCCCTTTTGCTTACCCCAACACCTCTAGTTCACCTACCTTCCAATTCCATTTTTACTTGATTTTCAAAAACTGAAACCACTTTTTTGGGTTAAGTGGGAAACCAAACAAAAATGTTACCAAACTAACAGCAAAAACCATGAGAAAACATACTAGGATAAGTGGTTCGCCAACACCAAGATGAGTGAATGTAATGCCCCGACCCCACTTACCCAGATTCGGTGAATTATTACATAACATTAGAAAGATTACAAAATATCATGTCTCGAAACACCGGTTAGTTTATTAGCCTTGGAATCACTAGATACATTCATAAAGTTTACATTACATCAGAAAATGAAAAATACAACAACATAATCTTCATATTCCACACCCATATCCCCTCATACTATCCCTGCAGGTCATTCATAAAATACTTCTTCACATCCTGGGAAAAATAAAACATAGAAAGGGGTGATCTCAGATTCCCAGTAAATATAACAATATAGAAGAAAATTTCATAAATAATCATAAACATTTAAGCTAATGCATAATTAAAACAAAATCCTTTTAAACTTGAACATCAGTATAATATGGCAGAAATAAAATTAAATAATTCCATTTACTTATTCACATGAATATTCTACCAGTCAAATAATCACATGCAATATCGATAACCTCTTTCATAATGATGGAAGGCATAATGCCAGACTATCATAACCACATAGTCAAGGCCTTGTGCCAAGACTACAAATAATATTTTTTTCAAGGCCTTGTGCCAAGACACTAGTTTGTCTCATGAGACCTACCGATGAATTGAGGAGCTATAGCGGGCTCCACCCATCACATATTAAGTCCAATGCATTCCTCATTTTAATAGGTTTAAACATAACATAAACATTCGTATTAAAACTAGCATACGAAATGTCAATACTTTATCAATAAACCATGAATGATATAAAAATAACACATCCATAGTCAAACATATCACAAAACCTTCAATACAATATGGAAGTTTTTTATCATAATAAATAAACTTCAAATAAGCTTAAAATCCATCAAAGGATGTTGACATAGATGAAATCAAAACTCTTTGAGAGAAATATCTATTTTTTGAAATCATTTAAAAGTCACATAATAATAAAATAAAAAATTTACTTAGAAAATATTATTATAAGCTTGTAATGGAAGCTTTGATGACTTTATAACGGCAAAAAATAGCTGCACTCGCCGTATAAGTTAAAAAGACATTCTAACCTTAATTTTGTCGAAAAAGGTTAAAAAGGACCTTGTTTGGAAAACGATGGAAAGATTCCTTTATTAAATTCTTCTAAAAGGTAAAACAAGTATATAAATTACTTTAACCCATAGTCAATAAAATAGTAAGAATTATTTTAAATACATTTTTAAGAAACATAGATGTGGATGATAAAGAGGTCCCAGTAGATAATTATGTATAAACAACCTCAAATGATGAAGAGATTATGAAATAAACCCTTACCTTGTACTTTTCCTTGGTTTAGGGTAGGTTAACCTCCTTTATAATGGTTAAATAATTGTTATTAAATTATACAATAATCATATACATTAATATGATATCATATATGATCTTTTAATATTGCTTTGTAAATAATATCTTAGTATTATCGTCGTTTCAGGTGTTAACTTACTCGTTTTCTTTTTTATGTTTTGTTACATAAGCCATGTTTTTTATGGATAGGTTGTATCTTATTCATATAAATAATTATATCAAGTCCTTAAACATTAGTTTTAATCATAAAATGACAATTATACTTGAATGGATATGATGGGGAATGTATCTCATCGCGTTCGTTTTGACGATAGTCCGTACGTACGCACGAGCGGCAATATCTTTCTTTTGATATTAAAATAATATATAATTGGATGTTATATCACATAAACAGAATAATTATAATTTTATATTTATTATTTACATAAATTATACATCATTATCATACCCATCCAAATAATAATGTTTTTAATAACAATTACACCACGATGTGGAGACGGTAAGCCGTACGTACACACATATGGTGACATGTCATTCAAAGGATGGATAGAATACTGAATATGGTTGTACCATATTTATAATAACATCACATTATATAGAATATAATATAGTTATTATTTTATAATTGAAATAATAAAGAAAGAAGAAGTTGAAGAAGAAAGGAACTTGAAAGAGGGTGGTGAAAACATTACCTCTTCTTCGGGTTCTTCCTTTTGATTTGATCAAAAGGGCTCCTTAGGTTGGCTTTATGATCAAACTAAGGCCTCTAGGTCAAATTGAGGGAAGTTTAGAGAATATTTGGGAAGTGTTTGGCTGAACCAAAAGGATTTGAGGGTATGAATTTCAGAGAAGGGGGAGTGCCCTTTTATAAGAGGGGTGAGGGGCACCTTAGGAAAATCTAGAAATATTATTTTATAATAAATTAATATTCGGTTTATAATGGAGATAAAGTGGATTATTTAAATGTTAAGGTGGGTATGGGTATAAATCCTTTCAACCAATATATTTTAGATAGGTTTGGGTCACTATATTAACATTATCTTTTAGTTTTAACTCTTAGTTAATTAGTTTGACATTAATCATGTCACTTTGTATTTTTATATTATAATGTTAATAAACTTACTATATACATACAAGAGACCACCCAAGTGTTCCATTAATGATACAACTATCATGATATATTTCCTTTAGCCTAACCCTGGATTTTTAGGAATAGAATATCAATTAATAATATAATATTTGTTTTCAAAACTCGTTTATGTCAATTTTGACACTATTTTGTATTTTGTTTTTGATAAATTCATAAAAGCATTATTACTTCAAACCTAATTCATTTAATCAACCCTAACATGTCATAGTGACCTATAAAATTCTTTTAATTCATTAAAAGTCTAAAATTATATTTATTTGGGTATTTATAATATCAATTATTTTAATATTTTACTAATAAGGTAATTACTGCATCATCATTGTGTCATAATTAAATTAAATTATTTAATGTCTAAAAATTATAAATAAAATACCATTATGTAGTAAATATTTTTATCTTTCTAATTAATTTTTATAATCTAATTTATCTTATGTATAACCCTATATTAAAAATGTTTTAGTTATTAAACTTGGATTTTAACTCTTTTAACTCTTCTTTGAATTAAATAATAATAAATGTCCTAATCTAATCCAAGTGGACCTAAATGATAATATTTTATTCCTAAGTTTTTTTTTGGTCGAGATACACATGTCCAATAGAATTAGGACATGTGTTAGGGTAATATTAATATCATTTTTACCCATAATTACCCTATTTACTTTTAACCGTGGTAAATAAAAGTAAAACGTTACTATTCACCAAAAAATATTTTTATCTTATTGAACCACATTTTACTCCTTGATATTAACCGTGTCTCTCAAATTTTTTAAATTCCACTCACAGAAGAGGTAAAATTATGTTTTATGTGAATTTGCAAATTCTCCTAGGAGATGGGTAAAAGACGGTAAAAAGTTCAATAAAATTTTTATATATCTAAAATTATTATAAACTTACTCTAATGAATTACATTGAACATATATAGGTATTATGTATCTATTTTGACATAAAATAAATTTAAATAAAATAAATAATTATTTAAATAAAAATTTGGTTTTAAACCATGACTTAGTGTTTTTCACTATTCATCAAAAATTGAATGTTTTCAGAAAAATACCAAAATTTCACCCTAGGATAATTTTGATATTCCGAATCCAAAAATGAAGTCCATTTTGAAAGATAAAATTTATAAAATTTTAGAATGTGGGTATTACAATTCATAACGGCAAGTTTGATTGATTGTGGTGTGTGTTAGAACTCAAAGCTGTGTACAACACACGCTACTATATTATTCAAAGAGGAGCATACCGTGGAAGCTTGGGGTGTCACATTCTCCTCTCCTTCAAATAATTTCGTCCTAAAAATTTATAGAATACTGCCACATGAAAAGACTTGGGTGGTTCTTCCTCATAAGTTCCTCGGGTTCCCACGTTGCCTCTTCCATCTTATGGTTTCTCCATAGAACTTTTACCAGACGAGTCGTCCGGTTTCTCAGCAGTTGTTCTCTTGTATCAAGAATCCTGATGGGCTCTTCACAATAAGATAGATCGGATTCCAATTCTAATTCCTCATAAGTGAGTACATGCGTTGGGTCAGGCATGTATTTTCTCAACAGAGATATGTGGAACACATCGTGAACTTTGGAGAGACTTTGTGGCATTGCCAAACGGTAAGCTACAACCCCAATTCGTTCTAGAATTTCGAAAGTTCTGATGTACCTGGGACTCAATTTACCCTTATTACCAAAACGTATAACTCCCTTCCATGGCGATACCTTCAAGAAAACATGATCTCCTACCTAAAATTCCAAATCCTTCCTTCAGTTATCAGTAGAGCTCTTATGCCTACTTTGAGATGCTTTTGTAGAGACCCGAAGATTTACGTACATAGACATTACATTAATTTTGCAGAAAACTTAGTACATAACAAAAACACACACACAAGGATCGTAATAGTTTAGTGTCTTTGGAAACTCGGAATATAATCTTCTAATTGTGGTGAAAGATCTTCAACATCTCCCATAAAGATCTTCCCCTTTTGTTTTCTTACCTAAAACTTTTATTTTAATCCTGGGGAAAAGAAAACATAAAAAGGGTGAGCTCAAATGCTCAGTAAGGGTAATCATGGATAAAATAAAACATACCATATACATTTGAACTGAAAAAAAAACATGAACATTAAAAATCTTGAGCAACGACATAAAACATGGAAGTACATAAGGCATAGAATATAATGGAACATAAATCATGATAAAATAGCATGGGAATAAAACATGTAATTGTGGCATCCATTAAGTACATGTAATGATTTCCATAGTAGCCAAGGCATTGCTTCCAATACCATCTTAGTGGACAAAGTCTCATTCTGAATCGAGTTCACTCCTCGTTTCAGTCCTGTAACACTGAACCGGATTAACTTACCATTCCAGCCATGTCTATATCATAAGATATAAAATCTTTAACCAATGAATTGGAGGGAGATATAGGTCCCACCCATCTCATACTGAAATCATTCTTACTTGTTCGACAAAATAAACATACATCATTCATAAAAACCCAATAAATAAAATGGGTTTCATAAACATCATCCCATCATCACATAATCCATATAAAAGAAATGGATATCATTTCATAATAAGAGAATTGAAACCATGTAAATCATAGATACATTTTACTTGAAACATACACATATGAAATAATGTTATCTTATATGAAAAATGTTTTTTGATAAAACACTTGAAATGAATTATTGAGGAAAATATGCTTTCTTCTTCAAAATCATTTTCTTTTCACAAGATTCCATAAAATTTTAAAAGAATAGGATTTTGTTTAAAATATTCATGAAATATTTTGGAGGAATTATCATTAAAATAAGGCTTTATAAAACCGTAAAAATCCGTTCGTGCCGTATAAGTTAAAAAAACATTCTTTTCATACTTTTGCCGGAAAAGTCAAAAAGTACCTCGTAAAAGAAAGATTACATACATACCATGTAGTAAAAGTCAAAAATGGGTAAAAAAAACTTTAAACATACATGAATACACTTTTATAAAACATGTAAATGGATGATAGCAATAACCCCAGTAAATACTTATGAATAAGCAATCTCGGATAAAAATGAGATTTCAAAATTATCCCTTACCTTAGGTCCAATATGCTTCGTACGTATCCAAACCTCCTGTATAATGATTTAAATAATTTCATTGACTTATTATAGAATCATATTCATTGTTATTATATCATATATGGTTCACTTATGACTTTATATTACCCATTCTTTTGTAAATTCCATGTTAAAGAGTGTTTTGGGTAAAATCGTTTCATTTGTCGTCCGTGTTTTGACTTGTAATTATAAATATGATTACTTAGATCATGATTACTTAATTCCATAATATAAAACATGATTTATATATAATATATATTAATAATATACATATATATAATAGATCGATAAATGGAAAGAAATACACCGTTCATGGAGACGGTAGGTCGTACGTACGCATGAACGATGTTTTCGTTTCCTTATTGAGTTGAATGGAATTAAGTATATGACATACATATATATATATACATAAATAAAATAGCTTTATAATTTCATATATTTCATTATTATTGCTTATATATACTTTATAATCATTCTCAAATGGTTAACATGGAGAATGAATCTCATCGCGTCGTGGAGACGGTAGTCCGTACGTACGCATGAGCGATGATATCATTTCCATAATTATTGAATTGAATTGAAGTGGATGATACAATATATCAGAATCATTATGATGTTATAATAACTATTTATAGTTATTCTTTACACCATAATACCCATCCATGTAAGGTGTTGGTGGAAAAACAGATAACACAACGGCGTGGAGACGGTATTCCGTACATACGCACGCACGGTGATTTTGTTTTCCGTAGGATGGATAGAAGGTGAAATGGGGTTGTTTAATATTTATAATAACATATCAGTATATTTGTGATACTATTGTTATTACTTTATAATGAAACAACTAAATAAGAAGAAGTTGAAGAAGAAATAAGTTTGAAAGAATTGGTAGAAGAAATTACCTCTTCTTCGATACGCCTCTTTAAAACCTCCTCTTAGGGAACTAATATTGGTCTTTTAAGTAGACCATGACCACTAGGATGTGTCTAGGGAAGTGTAGAATAGAATTTGGTAGGGGTTGTCCGAGATTGAAGGCGCAAAGTGGTGTGAGGAAGAGAGGGAGGAGGTTCCCTTTTATAAGGGAGGAGAGGGGCACGTTTTGAATAACTAAAAATATTATTTTATTATAAAGTCAAGTTCGGTTTTAAATAGCTCAAAATTGATTTATTTCGAAGCTAAGGTGGGGATGGGTCGAAATCCTCTCATCCAAAATAACTTAGACAAGTTTAGGTTCCTATTTTAACCTTATCATTTATATTTAACATTAAGTTAAATAATTTTACTTTTACCGTGTCTTCTTGTGTTCTTACACTATAAGGTTAATAAACTTACTATAACAAGCCAAACGAACCCCAATTTGTTTATTATTAATATATATGACCTTATATAATTCATTTTTCTGAACCATAGATTTTTAGGAATAAAATAACAATTAATAATATAATATTTGTTTTAAAAACTATTTTATGTCAATTTTGACACTATTTAGTAATTGATTCTTTTGAAACTCATAACAGAATTATTAGTTCGATCAAAGTTAATTAAATAAATAATAACATGTCATATTAACATATAAAATTAGTTTAATTCATAAAAAGTCTCAAATTATATTTATTTGGGTATTTATAATATCAATTACACTAATTTTTCACTATTATGGTAATTACTGCATCATCATTGTGTCATAATTAAATTAAATTATTTAATGTCTAAAAATTATAAATAAAATATAATTATGTATTAAATCTTATTATATTTCTAATGAATATTTAAAATCGAATTTATCTTATGTATAACACTATATTAAAAATGTTTACTAAATAAAAATTGATTTTAACTCTTTTAACTCTTCTTTGAATTAAATAATAATAAATGTCCTAATCTAATCCATGTGGTCCTAAATGGTCATATTTTATTCCTAAGGTTGTTTTTGGTCAAATTACACTTATCCAATAGAATTAGGACATGTTTTAGGGTAATAATAATATCATTTTTACCCTTAATTACCCTATTTACTTTTAACCGTGGTAAAAAAAAGTAAAAAGTTACTATTCACCAAAAATTATTTTCATCTCATTGAACCACATTTTACTTACTGTCATCAACCGTTTCTCTAATATTTTTGAAATTCCACTCACAGAAGCGGTAAAATTATGTTTTATGAAAAATTCATTTTTTTAATACCACTTCGTGGTTTCACTATTCATCAAAAAATGAAAGTTTCCAGAAAAATACCAAAAATTAGGCCTAAGATATATTTGATATTATGAACTCAAAAATGATGTCTATTTTACCAAATTCAAAACATATCAGTTACATTAACTAATTTAAAAATTAATTCTCATCGTCAAAACAAATAGCGTGTTTTTAAGAGATAATAACTATCAAAAGATTGACACTTGTTTATAACTGGTTTAAATGTGAAATTACATCCAATGAACAACATTGTATTAAATTGTAAAAATATATTCTAAATATACTTTAAAACCACTCAAATTAATAATTTATCACTATTAATTATTTCAATTAAAAAGTTGTTTTTAATTAAAATTTAGTAATTTTCACTATTCATCGGAATATGAAAGTTATTCGAAAAGTACCAAAATTTCACCCTAAGCTAATTTCGATATTCCGAATCCAAAAATGAAGTCCATTTTGAAAAATAAAATTTACAAAATTTCAAAAAAGTGGTTATTACTATTCATAACGGCTAGTTTTAACAATATTTTAATAGCATATCATTGTTTAGTGAAACTCGGTATTGTGTACTACACACACTATCGAGGAAGGTCGTGATTGCGTGTAATGCAAGGCAAGTCAAGGATGCGTGTTGTGCAAGCTCCTTTTGGTGTAGCGTACAACAAAAGACATTAATGAAACTAAAAAGAATATTTTTCATAAAATCTCGGGGTGTTACAGCTTTGATGTGGTTTTGGATTACCTTTACCTTTTCCATCGTTTACTCCACTAGTTCTAGGCCTACAAGTTTTCTTTCACCAATTTCATCCCAACAAGTTGGTGTGCGGAATATCTTTCCGTATAACGCTTCATCTAGTTCCATCTGAATACATGAATTAAATCTATTGTTATAGGAAAATTCTACCAGAGGTAAATATTGATCTCACATGCCCTGAAAGTCAAGTGAGAATGATCTCAACATGTCTTCTAAGGTTTGAATAGTCCGTTCTGATTGTCCATTTTTTTGAGGGTGGTAAGAAGTGCTCAAACGAAGTTCAGTATCCAGGTCTTTTTGAAGACTTTTCTAGAATCATGATGTAAAATGGGGATCACAATCCGAAACAATTGATAGGGGTACTCCATGAAGTCTCACAACTTCATTAATATATAGTCTTGCTAGACGTTCAAGAGGTAAATCTTCCCTCATAGCAAGAAAATGTGTTGACTTGGTAAGACGGTCAACAATGACCCATATTGCATCGTTCCTTCTAGCAGTATTTGGTAGTCCCATGACAATATCCATTGTGATATTATTCCATTTCCACTCAGGTATGGGAAGATGTTGCGATACTCCTCCTGGTTGTTGCCTTCCAGCTTTCACTTATTGACAAACTATACATCTTGACACAAAATCAGAAATATCTCTCTTCATGTTGTCCCACCAAAAATGTTCTTTCATATCCCTATACATTTTGGTGCTCCCAGGGTGTCTAGAGAAATTGGAATTGTGAGCATCATCCAACAATTCCCTTTTTAGATCAGTTATATCGGGAACATGAAGTCTCCTCCCAAATTTCAAAATCCCATCTCCATACACAAAGTCACTCAATCTCTCATCATTCACAGCTTTAATCTTATTTTGAAACTCTTCGTCATCGGTCTGATAACTCTTTATCCTTTCTAGTAAAGATGGTTTGGCAACCACTTGAAAAATCATTGATGTTTCACCTTCCATGGTTATTCCCATGTCCATATTTACTAGATCCATGAAAATAGGATCCCTTTAAATTCTGATATTGTTCAAAAATCCATTATCATTTATGCTCAAAGCATATTCCACCTTATTTTCCTTCCTTGGGTGGTAGTGTATCGTGCAATAATAATCCTTGAGTAGTTCAAGCCATCTCATTTTCCACATGTTGAGTTCTTTTTGTGAGAAAATATACTTCAAACTCTTGGGATTAGTATAAATCTCACATTTTTCACCATAGAGATAGTGTCTATAAATCTTCAAAGAAAATATTACAGTTTCTAACTCAATATCATGAGTAGGATAGTTTTGCTCATGAATTTTCAGCTGTCGTGTTGCATATGCAATAACTCTATCATTCTGCATAAGGACACAACCAAGTCCTTTCTTTGATGCATCACTATAAATAACGAACCCATCATTCTCTGATGGTAGAGTCAATATAGGATCATTGACTAATATTATCTTCAGTTCTTCAAAACATTATTCACACTCTTTTGTCCAAACAAATTTCACCCCTTTACGTGTGATCTTTATTAATGGGTTAGCCAACCAAGAAAAAATCTGGACAAAATGTCGATAATAACCTGCTAAACCAATAAAATTGCGTACCTCAGTTATAATCATCGGTTCTGTCCATTATTGGATTGCTCTTGTCTTAGAAGGATCAATGGAAATTCCATCCTTAGAGACAATATGGCCAAAAAATAAATCTCCTCAATCTAGAATGCACACTTTCTAAACATCCCATATAATTCATGTCTTCTACGAGTCTTCAGGATAATGCGCAAGTGATTTTCATGGTCTTCATAGCTTTTGGAATATACCAAGATATCATCAATAAATACCACTACAAAATCATCGAGATATTCCTTGAAATCTATGTTCATTAGATCCATGAAAACAGAGGGTGCATTAGTCATCCCAAAAGGCATTACTCTAAACTCGTAATTCCCGTACCTAGTTCGAAATATTGTCTTCAAATGTCTTTCTTCTTCACACACAACTAATGGTATCCAGATCGAAGGTCAATCTTTGAAAAATATTGAGCTCCATGTAGTTGGTCAAATAAATCAACAATGTGAGGTAGGGGATACTTGTTCTTTATTGTTATAGCATTGATTTCCCTGTAGTCGATACATAACCTCATGGATCCATCTTTCTTCTTAAAAAAAGGACATGGGCTCCCCATGAAGAAACACTAGGTCAAATAAATCCCTTATTCCTCAATTCCTCTAGTTTTTTCTTTAGTTCAACTAATTCCACTGTGGCCATTCTATAAGGGGTCTTCGATATGGGCCTTGATCTAGGAATTAAATCAATGGAAAATTCAATTTCTCATTATGGAGGATGTCCAGGTAAATCTTCTGGAAATACTTCAACATATCCTCTTACAATAGGTAAATCCTATATTTGAACATTCTTTTCCTTACCCACAGTTATTTCATTCTCTTCCTCCCCAATAATTGAATTTAGTTGAGCTATTGAGGGTGGATCTAGGTAAGAATCTGGTGGTGGTGATTCTGCTCTAAAGATAAGGTGTTCCTTATCATCATTATCAAAAATAGTAACCTCCTTCTTCTTACAATAAATATTCGCATCATGGTCCGAAATCCAATCCATACCGAGGATTATATCAAACTCAATCATATGTATGATGATGAGATCAGTAGATAAAGAACATTTATATGCTCTAATGGGAACAAAATCGCAAACCTTTGTTGCAATGATACTTCCCTTAAGAGTTTTAACTGACAACTCCCTTGTTAAATAAAATTGGAAATATCAAATTTTCTTAGAAAACTAGGAAGATATGAAATAATGCGATGATCCAGAATCGTATAATGAATTTTCTAAACTTGAGGAAACCATGAAATTACCTGCCACCCCATCTTTCAGAGCTTCTACCTCAGTAGTAGTGATAGGATAAGCCTGGCCTTTACCTCATGGCCTTTTCTAAGGTAAGTTTCCCTGACGCTTAGGACATTCATTTTCATAATGTCCCATCTCCCTACAACTGTAGCATTGAACATCGGTAGCTTATTTCTTCCCCTTTCAATCACGAGCTTGGTGGACTTTTTCAACACACTTGTAAAAGACTCCCATTCCCTTCAAGAAAGTACCAGGGTGATTCTTCCTACATTTACTACAGGATAGATATTCAACTTTTCCATTCTTCCCCTTATTTCTATTTCTGGAGTGATCAGCAGATCTCTTCTTCTCTTGCTTTTCTTCAAAGTCTTAAGACTTAGAGAATTCATTTTCTTTCTTGATAGCACATGAGACAATATCTTTGTACGATGAGAAGGATTATGAGACTAATGCTTGATGGAGAAATGGTTTTAACCCATCAAATAAATGATCAATCTTACTCCTTGGGTAACGTATATAATCTGCAGCATGCCTCGCTAACCTTTTAATGTTAGCCTCATACTTTGCGACAATCTCATCCTCCTTTTGTCTTAAACTCAGAAATTGCCTTTCCATTTCTGCTCGATGGTCATGAGGAAAGTACTTTTCTAAGAAAAGCTCTTTTAACTCCCTCCATTCCATATTTGATACTTCATCATCTTCTTTAATGTTTTTAATCAATGACCACCATTGATCAGCATCTCTAGTGAGGCTGTAAACTGCCATGACAACTTTTTCCCTTTCGCTACTCCCCAAGGCGTGAAATATTTTCTATAAGGAATTTATCCATTGCTCAGCTACTAAGGGATTTGTACTCCTATTGAATGTTGGTGTTTTTTTCCTCATGAAGTGATCTAACATTGATCCTCCACACTGTGGATCAGGGTTCTCCATATGGGTAAGGTTATTATTCATAACCTGAGTGAGTTGTCCCAGTATGGTGATTAGCTGATCAGAACCAGTTGCATCACCAGCTCCACTATAATTATCTTGAGCAGGAGGAAAATCTTTACATGGAGTGCGTACATTGATACAATTTATATTTCTTCCACTAGGATCCATTTCTAAATAATGGAATAAACTAGATCAGTTTATGAATCAAAATACATAATTCCATACTTGTAAAATACTTTACATAAATTGAACTATCTATGGATATAATCCATAATCATAAAAAATGTTTTCTTTGAGGAATTATATACTCATAAACCCTTCATAATGATTTTTAAAGAAAATGAGAATTATCCTAAGAATATCCCCCGAGAGTGTCGTAACCAAGAGTGCAGTAAGGCCTGTATTCGTGCACCAATTCCCATTCGATTCTAGCTCAAAGTGGTGTTTTTAGGTTTTACCCCTAGGTAAATCTTTTCCAAAGCCGCCTCTAACTGTTCATATCTAGAGAGGGATGTATTGCTCGGAAAACAATCAAAATCTATATAATACCAAAATTCTAGGATGTTCTTATATACTAATCCTTAAAGTCCATCTTAGGTCTATTTGCTCTAATTAGAGTTTATCTTAATCTAGTTTCCAAGGGTTGTACTAAACTTCCTCTGATACCAACTATAATGCCCTGACCCCAGTTACCTAGAGTCAGTGCATTATTACATAACATTTTCATGATCACAAAAGATCAAGTCTCGAAAGACTGATTAGTTTAGTACCCTTGGAATCACTAGATACATTCATAAAGTTTACATTACATCAATAAATGAAAAGTACAACAACATAGTCTCCATGGTCCACACGCTTATACCCTCATTATATCCCTGAAGGTCATTAATAAAATACTTCTTCACATCCTAGGAAAAATAAAACATAGAAAGGGGTGAGCTCAGATTCCCAGTAAGGATAACAATATAGCAGAAACATTCATAAATAAGCATAAACATTTAAGGCAATGTATAACTAAAACAAAATCCTTTTAAACTTGAACTTCAGCATAATATGGCATAAATAAAATTAAATAATTCCATTTACTTATTCACATGGATATTCTATTATTCTAATAATCCCATGCAATATCAATAACCACTTTCAAAATGATGGAAGCATAATGCCAGACTATCATAACCACATAGTCAAGGCCTTGTTCCAAGAATACAAATAAGATTTTGTCAAGGCCTTGTGCCAAGAAACTAGTTTGTCTCATGAGACCTACCAATGCATCGAGGAGCTATAGCGGGCTCCACTCGTCACATATTAAGTCCAATGCATTACTCATATGAACAGGTTTAAACATAACATAAACATTCGTATTAAAACTATCCTACGAAATGTAAATACTTTATCCATAAACCATGAATGTTATAAAAATAACACATCCAAATTCAAACATATCACAAAACTTTCAATACAATATGGAAGTTTTTTATCATAATAAATAAACTTCAAATAATCTTAAAATCCATCAAAGGATGTTGACATAGATGAAATCAAAACTATTTGAGAGAAATATCTCTTTTTTTGAAATCATTTAAAAGTCACATAATTATAAAATAAAACATTTACTTTGAAAATATTGTTATAAACTTTTAAGGGAAGCTTTGATGACTTTATAATGGCAGAAAATAGCCACACCCGCCGTATAAATTAAAAATACATTCTTACCTTAATTCTTTCGAAAAGGTTAAAAAAGAACTTATTTGGAAAATGACGGAAAGATTCATTTATTAACTTCTTCTAAAAGGTAAAAAAAGGGTATAAATTACTTTAACCCATAGTCTGTAAAATATTAAAAATGATTTGAAATACATTTTTAAGAAACATGGATGTGGATGATAAAGAGGTCCCAGTAGATAATTACGTATAAACAACCTCTGATGATGAAGAGATTGTGAAATAAACCCTTACCTTGTACTTTTCCTTGGTTGAGGGTAGGTTAACCTCATGTATAATTGTGAAATAATTTTTATTAAATTATACATGAATCATATACATTAATATGATATCATATATGATCTTTTAACATTGCTTTTTAAATAATATCTTAGTATTATCGTCGTTTTGGGTGTTAACTTACTCATTTTCTTTTATATTTTTTGTTAAGTAAGTTGTGTTTGTTATGGATAGGTTGTATCTTATTCATATACAGAATGATATCAAGTCCTTAAACATTATTTTTAATCATCAAATGACAATTATACTTGAATGGATATGATGGGGAATGAATCTCATCGCGTTCGTGGAGACGGTAGTCCGTACGTACGCACGAGAGACAATATCATTCTTTTGATATTAAAATAATATATAATTGGATGGTATATCATATAAACAGAATCATTATCATGTTATATTTATTATTTACATCAATTAGACATCATTATCATACCAATCCAAATAATAATGTTTTGAATAATAATTACACCACGATGTGGAGACGGTAAGTCGTACGTACGCACGTATGGTGACATGTCCTTCGAAGGATAGATATAATACTAAATATGGTTGTACCATATTTATAATAACATCACAGTATATAGAAGATACTAGAGTTATTATTTTAGAATGGAAATAAAAAAGAAATAAGAAGTTGAAGAAGAAAGGAACTTCAAAGAGGGTGGTGAAAACATTATTTCTTCTTCGGATTCTTCCTTTTGATTTGATCAAAAGGGATCCTTAGGTTGGATTTATGATCAAAATAAGTCCTCTATGTCGAAGTGAGGGACGTTGAGAAAATATTTGGTCAGGTTTTGGACAAACCGAAAGGCTTTGAGGGTACGAATTTGAGAGAAGGGGGAGTGACCTTTTCTAAGAGGGGTGAGGGGAACCTTAGGAAAAGCTAGAAATATTATTTTATAATAAATTCATATTCAGTTTCTAATGGCTCCAAAGTAGATTATTTAAATTTTAAGGTGGGGATAGGTCTAAGTCCTTTCAACAAATAGATTTCAGATAGGTTTGGGTCACTATATTAACCTTATCTTTTTGTTTTAACTCTTAGTTAATTAGTTTGACATTTACCATGTCATTTTGTATTTTTATATTATATAGTTAATAAACTTACTATATACATCTAAGAGACCCCCCAATGGTCCATTAATTATACACCTATCATGATATAATTCTTTTTTCCGAACCATAGATTTTTACGAATAAAATATCAATTAATAATATAATATTTGTTTTAAAAACTCATTTATGTCAATTTGGACACTATTTGTTATTTTGTTTTTGATAAATTCATAACAGAATTATTACTTAGATCCCAATTCATTTAATCAACCCTAACATGTCATATTAACTTATAAAATTCTTTTAATTCATTCAAATTCTCAAATTAAATTTATTTGGGTATTTATAATATCAATTATTTTAATATTTTACTAATAAGGTAATTACTGCGTCATCATTGTGTCATAATTAAATTAAATTATTTAATGTATAAAATTTATAAATGAAATACTATTATGTAGAAAATATTTTTATCTTTCTAAAGAATATTCATAATCAAATTTATCTTATGTATAACCCTATATTAAAAATGTTTTAGTTATTAAACATTGATTTTAACTCTTTTAACTCTTCTTTGAATTAAATAATAATAAATGTCCTAATCTAATCCAAGTGGACCTAAAAGAAAATATTTTATTCCTAAGGTTGTTTTTGGTCAAGATACATTTGTCCAATAGAATTCGTACATGTGTTAGGGTAATATTAATATCATTTTTACCCTTAATTGCCCTATTTACTTTTTACCGTGGTAAATAAAAGTAAAAAGTTACTATTCACAAAAAATTATTTTCATCTTATTGAAAAACATTTTAATCCTTGATATTAACCGTGTCTCTCGGATTTTCAAAATTCCACTCACAGAAGTGGTAAAATTAAGTTTTATGTGAATTTGCAAATTCTTCTAGGAGATGGGTAAAAGACGGTAAAAAGTTCAGTAAAATTTTTATATATCTAAAATTATTATAAACTTACTCCAATTAATTACATTGAAATTATATAGGTATTTTGTATCTATTTTGACCTAAAATAAATTTAAATAAAATAAATAATTATTTAAATAAAAATTCGCTTTTAAACCATGACTCAGTGTTTTTCACTATTCATCAAAAATTGAAAGTTTTCAGAAAAATACCAAAATTTCACCCTAGAATAATTTTGATATTCTGAATACAAAAATGAAGTCCATTTTGAGAGATAAAATTTATAAAATTTCACAATGTGGGTATTACTGTTCATAACAGCTAGTTTGATTGGTTGTGGTGTGTGTTAGAACTCGAACTTGCATACAACACATGCTACTGTATTATTCAAAGAGGAGCATACCGTGGAAGCTTTGGGTGTTACAGTGAACTAGAATATTTTACGTGGAACCACGATCTACTTCCAAGATATCCCCCTATTGTAAATTTTTGGATTGATCCTTAGAGAGTCTTCAATATTTAATGATATGAAGTCTATAACCTTATAACAAACATTAGGGAAAGTAAGATAGATTCTATCTCCATTAAAGTATAAAAAAATTACAATTTAAACAAGTTCAAGAGTTGTGTATGAAGACTCCATGTAAATCTATCCTTATTAAATTTTTCCATATCCTCTAATATCTTCTTAGATTTTACTCTTAATCACTTTTCTTTTAAATATCTTCCAAATCTATTAAATTTGATTTTCATTATACCCAATTATTTTCAGGGGTAGGAGGCTTTCCTTTGAACTTTACCTGTTTGGGGATATCCCATCACTTTTTAGCCTTCATCTTGACCTATAAATTCTTGATTGGCCTCACGTAGGGAAATCATATCCTCGACAGATTTTATCACTAGCTTCAAGAATGATCATCCCTGGGTCATTGGTTCATCATTATTGTGAGGGGAATCCTGATATTCCTCTTTCTTTGAGCCCTCAACCACTTTAGATTAGAAAAATTATTAGACTACAATTTCAAGATGAACATTATCTCCCATGGCGTCACTAATTTCCACGAGCTCCTCATTCAATTTTGGAAGTCCCTGATTTTCCTCAAAATTAGGATTTTTTTATTCTAGTCTCCATGGAGCCCATGTTGTAAGGACCCAATATTTTATCGATGAAGTTTCCTTATTATAATTATTTATTATAGTATAATAATATAATTTTATATATAGAACACAAAAAAATTATAAATGAAGAATGAGTAAAATAAAAGGTATCTCTATAAGATAAGGAACATATACCGATGAAATGGTAACTTGACCTTTTGAATAGTAATGTGACCCTTATGAATAGTAAACCAACCAATTGAATAGTAACTTTACTAATGAAAGTATAAATAAATTTATCCTTATTATAAGGGACAATATTATATAAATATATCATGGTATAAGTAAGTAAATATTTTAAAAATTATTAATTATGCGTTGGTATTTTTATAATTCAAGTATATTTAAATACAATTTTCTGATCAATTTATTAATTTAAAATAAAATTTATTTTCTTAAAATGTATACATAAATAACTATTTTTATGAAATATGATTATAACATATTTTTAAGAGACCCTAATTAATTTTTCAACATGTTGGAAAAGAATTTTTAGTTTTAAAATTTGTATTTTTCAAGAAAATTATGATTTTAATTGAAAAATAAATTTGTTATATTTAGAATATTATTTTAATAAATTGGAGTTAATTTTTTAATTTTACACATCGAAAAATGGTTGGGTTGAATTTTTGTTATTTTTCTAAAATAGTTGAATTTTTTGTGAATAGTAAAATACGATAATTTACGATAAATGCTAAATAAATGAATTTCTGCATCATGCTTGAGTAATGGATTATGTAAATGGTCATTGGTTAGAACTCAAATGCTCTATATACTATCTTTAGTCTTAATAATCAATATTATTAATAGTCTTGAGAAAAAAATATTAATCTAATGATTAAAATAATTGGAAACCCCTCCTCTCCTCCACTATAAATACCACCCCTCTCAACCTCCTCTCCTCACACCTCTCAGGCATTGTGACCTGTAAAAATTATTCTCAAATATCTACCTAATCCCCTCTACCTTGCATAGGATTTATTGGTCTCATAAAAATACCAAAACCTCTCCTTTAAATAGGCTCTCAAGTAAGATATATTCAAGAGGTAAATTCCTCTTTTCTTTTATTTTCATTTCTTTTCAAGTTCCTTTGTTTTAATTTATGTTGTCACCTATACTCATCCAAATGGTGTGATAACTAAATTAACTTACATGTACTGTAATTTTATTATGCTAATGGAATAATTCATCATCATCTCTCCTTTACCATCCTTTTATACTAAAAATGAAAACACCAACCGAGATATGTTAATTCATCACATTCAAGTATGACGGGTTTTCAATTTCTTTTATTGTCTTCAATTCTGGTCGTGAAACCAATTTTATGGTTGAACCAGACTATAATATATGTATTGTGTATAATTTATGGTTATGGAAGCTTTTTTACACATGATATTAATTTATAAAGAAAATTTTGTTTGTTGTGATCAAAAAACTACCAATTAACCAAAACAGTTAACATTAAAGTTTTATATAATTATTCATCTTCACTCCATATAACCAAATCAATTTTAAAACCATTTATTATTATATATATTCACTTATAACAAATAACTACAATTTTGGACAATCATTATTACCTTAAATTTTTATCCTTACATGTATATAAGTAAACCAATCATTAAAACCAAGGAAACAAATGCTCCCAAAACAATTAAATTGAACCACTTAACCCACAAAAAATATCATGAATGAACTTAATAAGGTTATAATAAATTAATTACATGTGTAATAGATTCTGGAAATATTAATAAATTAATTTAATTTGGTTATCCAGTGCATTAATATCAAGTGATAGACACCATCATACTTAAGGTAAGGGATTCTACTCGAACCTCCATTATTCCTTCAGGTTGTTCTATATTTATTTTTACCCAAATGAAGTTATCTAATATTTTTATGAACATATTATAAATAATTTCTATATTCTCCAAATTCATGTATCAATATCCATTAATAATTATGTTTTTGGGATATACATATTTTTAAATGATTACCTCCCTAATTATTCCCAATAACTAAGCCCGTTTTAAGGGAACGTTCCGAATTCTTACGCATTTTTAAGTACATTGTATAATCTGTTTTTGAGCAAACATTATTTTTATAAAAAAAATATTTTTAATATTAAAACCTTATTGGTGAACTAATTGTTTTATATAAAATATTATTCCCTTTTATTCTTTAAATGACCTTTGATATTTTCCTTTAACCGCACAAAAATGTGTTAATTATAAATTTTCTCAAGTACTTTTTTTACATGTAATTAATTAAATTTGGAATAAATTTTCATGATATATGGATATTATAGACTATTATTTTCTATGAATGATCTAATTCATTTTATTTATGTATATTTTTATGAGACTCTCATTTTTTATGCTTTATGATAGGATTATGATACCCAATTCTTACAGTGGGTAACCCTTATGTTTATGTATGATTGATTATGTATGATTCTATATGTGGAAAGCATATTCAAAAACATGTTATGATGATTGAACCTATATAGAACTCCAAATAATTGTGTAAATTTGTGTCTCATGAGAAGTTATGTACAACGGTTGTGGTGATTAGCCATGACTCATGCTACAATGTGCAACGGTCTTGGTGGTTAACCTTGACTTGTACTCCTCTATGTGCAAGTATACTTGACTCATTCTAAAGTCATGTTTTATGTTTCAATCATATTTCTAGGACTCTGTATTTATATAATCCCATGTTTATATGTTATTAATCCATATGTTTTATTCCTTTTTATATCATTATTTAATGCCTTCTGACCCATGTACTAAAGCTTTATTCTTATGTTTATTCCCTTGATGTGTTTTTGAGCTAATCCCTTTGTTCATGTTATCATCAAGTTATCCTAAGAATATGTAGGAGCATAATAGAAGATAGGAGATCTTTATGAATATTAAATAAAGAAACTTTTTACTCAGTCCAATTTTTTTTGTTTTATGTACTTTTCTTCCAAGTCACTAGACTTTACAATCCTTGTATTGAAATATGATCATTTATTATTATTAAAATATTGTAATGATATATTTGAAAGGTTAGGGTTTATATAGTTGGAATCATATGATGATCTAGATATTTTTGGATATTAGGAATATATCACTTTAGTAAGATCCCTAGGGATGAGAATAAGTATCGTAATGGGTAAGTATAGTGTAAGTGGTTTATTAAGAAAATACATAATTGTCTAAATATGAACAAGTGGGTGTGGATCTGGAACATATGTATATAAAGGTAAAACTTGAAAACACTGCTTTGACCTAAAATTAAATGGTAATGGGTGCATGATAACAGACCTTACTGCACTCCTGGTTTGACACCTCTATGGGATATGCTTTGGTAAATTCATAAGCTTTGTACAAACCATTATTAAGGGAACACAAAAAGAAGTCCATAAGAATAAATGTGAGGAAAAAGATAATGGGTAACCTTGATTGAAACCTAGGGAATAATGAGTTAGGATACAATTTTTCTTTAAGAGTTTAACCTTTTATGTTTAAATTTTCATTTTTTATGAATATTAGCTAAGTATTCAATAACTCTAATTGTATGTTGTTTTTCTTAATTAATGGTGGGAAATAGAAGAACACATGCCAACAATAAATGTGATAGGCAATGTGATTATTTCCCTAATGATATGCCTATTATGATAGGAACGGGTTATCTGAACTTTATGATAGTACTTGATCAATTAGATCAAGTAATAAATAATAACTTGAATCATGTGGAACTCCCTCCTCCCCCATGGAAAGAGAAAATTATCATCGAATCGTTTATGTGGAAAAGGAATCCCATGTTTATTAGATCTTATAATCCCCTCTTCGTTAAACATTGTATTAACTCCATTGAAAAGATATTATTTTTCATTTATTACTTAGAATAAGAGAAAGTCATACTGGCGGTCTATCATTTTGATGGGGAAGTTGATCAGTAGTGGAAATTGATCAAGAATACAAAGTCCAATGAAGAAATTGATTATGCAGATTTGGAGGAATTCAAGATAATGTTTTTTCAATAAATATTTTCCCTGAACCCTCCATCTCAAGAAGGAAAAATATTTCCTTGTACCTAAGAAGAATTAAGATGAGTCTATCGGGGTGTATGAAGAAAATTTCACAAGGCTTTCAAAATATGCCTCCATCTTTATTATGAACACCGAAATCAAGGTGGATCACTTCTTTAGCATACTCAATCCATGTATAATAAAGGTGTTGGTGATTCAATACATAGATAGTTATGAGGAGATTTTCCATTTTTACCTCAAGGTAGAAATGGAGATTGGATACTCTCAATGGTCTCATGGTCTCATTGAAAAAAAGAGGAAATGAAGTCTAATATGGATAGTTCGGGAAATAAATCCCCTGATAGAAAGAAGATCGAACATCCCATGTTTCAAAATTTTGGGAAGAAGCACCCTATGAACTGTCTAAAGAGAACTAGTAATTGCTTCAAATGTGGAAGAATGGGAAATTGGGCTAAGAACTAAAGGAGGGATATGAAGAATCCCACTAACATGGAAGAATAAAGGAAGGTTCGGATCAACACTAATCCTATAGTTGAGTGTTACAATTTCAAGGAACATAACCATTATGCGAACAATTTCCCTAATCCAAGGGTTTTTAGAGGAAATCAACAACAACATCTAAGAAAAAAAGGAAGAGATTATAATATCCCTACTGCTGAGGTGGATTCAAAAAATGATTTGGTGATAGGTACAATAGTTATAAAATCAATAAAATAGAAAAAACTATTTGATTTTGGTTCTACGCATTCTTTCATATCATGCATATTTTGTTGTAATATTCAAACCCAACCTCAAAATTTGGAGGATGAGTTATCTATGAGAATAAATAATGGGGAAATTATGGGATCCATGGTTTATAACTCCTCCTTGGTAAAGGTTTGTGGACTGAACCTCCCATCAAATATTTTTATACTTACTTTGGTGGAGTTCAATGATATTTTGGTCATGGATTGGCTATATTTATTCTAATATAACATTAGATGTTGGGAAAGGGAGGTCACTCTTAAGATCCCACTGTATCCCCCAATACTATAAAAGTTTAAGGAGAAAGATGAATCTTATTCAGAATCATCATCTCATATGTGGATAATATTGCATTTTTAGAAAGTGTTTCATTATCAAATGATTTAGAAAAAGGAGATGATACATCTCAATGATATACCAATCACAAGGGATTACACTGATGTATTCCCTGAATAATTTCCTGGTATTCCTCTTGATTGTGAGGTTCAGTTCTTAATTGATCTTATTTCTAGATCCCTACCTATATCGAAGACACCTTATAGAAGGTCCACTGTTGAGATGTAAGAGCTGAAGAAATAGTTACAGGAGAATATGTAGAATGGTTTTATATGGTCGAGTGCTTCACTATGGGGTGCACCCGTCCACTTTATTAAGAAGAATGATGGATCAATGCACCTATACATTGATTTTCATGAGCTCAAAAAAATCATGATTAATAACAAGTATCCCCTGACTTAGATAGTCAACTTGTTCGATTAGCTACTTGGGGACAATTATTTCTCTAAGGTGGACCTTCATTCAGGATATCACTAATTAAAGGTGAGGAAGGAAGATATTCCCCAAAATACCATTCATGCAAGGTATGTACACTATGAGTACATATTTATGCCCTTAAAACTCACTAATTCTCTAGTAATATTCATTGATTTAATGATTAGAGTCTTTAGAGATTACCTCGACAAATTTATGGTAGTCTTTATCGAGGATATTCTGATATACTCCAAGAGTAAGGGGGAATATGAGGAGAATTTTTATACTATTCTAATGACATTGTGAAGGGAGAAACTTTATGAAAAGTTTAGTAAATGTGAGTTATGGATGGAGTAAGTATCATTCTTGGGGCATGTTATCACTAGAAAAGGAATATCTATGGACCCTTCCAAGACAAAGGCAATTGAAGAGTGTCCTGGGATAATATCTGTAACAGATATCCACAGGTTTCTGGGTATATCCAGGTATTATTGATGATTTGTGATTAACTTATCTAGATTTTAAAACCTAGTGACCAAGATGAAATAAAAGGGAGTGAAGTTCGTTTGGACTCAAGAATGTGAGGAAAGCTTTAAGGATCTCAAAAAGAGGATTATCATTGCACTAGTACACACACTCTTGATAAGTGGAGAACTCTTTTTTGTGTACAATGATGCTTAAAATAAGGTAATATACTATGTGATGATGAAAAATGATAAAGTGATAGGCTACACCTCAGGGCAGCTGAAATCCATGAGAAAAACTATACCACAAATGATCTGGGGTTGGCGATTGTGATCTTTACGTTGAAAATATGGAGGCATTATCTCTATGGGGAGATGTGTGAGATATATACTGATCACAATAGTATAAAATATATATTCACACATAAAGATTTTAATATACAATAATGAATATGGTTAGATCTCCATAAGGATTATGACTGCTCAATCTACTATGATCCCGGTAAGTCAAATAAGGTGGCAGATGCTCAAAGTAGAAATGATCCAGCATCATTATCAATGATGAGAATTGAAAAGAATCCAATCTTCATAGATTTGTAGAGGATGGACATTGAAATCATTAAGGGTTGAACATAATCAATATTTTCTCAAATTATTTCCCAACCACCCCTCATGGAGAAAATAAGGGATGCTCAAACAAATGATGTGAAATTTCAAAAAATGGTGGAAGCTATCAGAAATGTGAAATCCTCTGAGTTCATGATTGATAAGGATGGAGTCATATTATTTGGGTCACGATTATGTGTACCATCCGATCTGGAGATAAATAAGGAGCTTATGGATGAAACACATAGCTCAACCTTCTCTATTCACCCAGGGAGTGAAAATATGTACCAAGATCTCTGGGAGAATTATTGGTGGTACAATATGAATAAGGAGATTACTGAGTATAAATCAACGTTCCTAGAATGTCAGCAAGTGAATTCTATAAGAAAAAATTCTAAGGTGATGATGAAACCACTACCCATACCAACATGGAAATGGGAGAACATCACTATGGAATTTATCACTAGACTTATAAGGACATATATAGGGAACAATTCTATATGGGTCATTATTGTTCATCTTATAAAGACAACTCACTTTATCACAATTTTAGAGGACTTATCATTAGATCAAATTGAACAGATATATATCAAAGAGGTGGTAATTCTCCATGTAGTACCACTATCTTTTGTATATGATAGAGTTCTGAGATTCACCTTAATGTTTTTGGAAAAGTCTCAAGCTTGCTCTAAGAACTGAACTGAACATCAGTATGACTTATCATCCTCAACCTAATGTCCAGTCTAAGTGAACTATTCAGAAACAAGAAGATATGTTGAGATCATTTTCTATGGACTTCAAAGTAGGATGAGACTAACATCTCCTACTGGTCTAATTCTCTTATAATAATATTTTCCACTCGAGCATCTGAATGAAATCATATGAAGTGCTTTATGGGAAATGGTGCAAAACAATGGCGTAATGGGATGAAGTCGATGGGCATAAGCTATTAGGACCTGAAATGGTCGAAGAAATTATGGAGAAGCTGAAAACCATTCATAATCACATCAAAGAATCCCAAATTTAACAAAAGATCTGTGCAAAAAATCATCGATGATACCTAGAGTTTAAAGTTGGATACTTGGTATTCCTCTACATATCTCCATGGAAGAAGGTCATGAGATTTCGGAAGAAGGGAAAGCTAAGTCCCATGTATATCATGCCCTTATAGATTCTTGATCATGTCAGAGTGATGACCTATCAACTAGCAATTACACCTACCATGTCTAAAGTACACGATGTCTTCCATGTAACCCTCTTAAGGAATCACATACAAAATCATTCACATGTACACACTTCAAAGGTGGTACAGTTTGAGAATGATCATTATTATGAGGAGGTGCCGATGAAGATCTTGGATCATAGAGATAATTTATATGTAACAAGACTACTCACCTAGTAAAAGTACTATAGAGGAACCATAAGTATGAAGAAGATATATGGGAACTAGAGGAAGAAATGAAGGAAAAGTAACCAGACTTGTTTTCAGTTTAGATTATAAAATGAAATCTCGAGGGTGAAAATTTGTAAGGGGGAAGAATGTAATAACCCAATGTTTTATCAATGAAATTCCCTTATTATAATTATGTATTATAGTATAATTATTTAATATTACATATAGAACACAATAAAATCTTTATAAATGAATAATTATTAAAATAAAAGGTATCTCTAGAAGTTATGGAATGTATACTGATGAAATAGTAACATAATATTTGGAATAGTAATGTGACCCTTATAAATAGTAAACTGTCCAATTGAATAGTAACCTCACTAATTAATGTATAAATAAAATTTATCCATCTTATAAGTGACAATATGATATAAATATTTCATAGTATAATTAAGTAAATGTTTAAAAAATTATTAATTAAGTGTTGGTATTTTTGTATGTCATGTATATTTAATTAAAATTTTATGATTAATTTAATAATTTAAAAGAAAATTTACTTTCATAAAATATATACATAAATAATTATTTTGATGAATTATGATAATATTATAATTTTAAGAGACCTTAATTAATGTTTTCAATGTGTTAGAAATGCGGTTTAAATTTTGAAATTTGTATTTATCATGTAAATTATGATTTTAATTAATAAAATAAATTTCTCATATTTAGAAAATTATTTTCTTAAAATGGATTTCATTTTTTAATTCTACACGTCAAAAAATGGTGGGCCGTATTTTTTCAGATTTTTCTAAAATACTTGAATTTTTGGTGAATAGTAAAATACATTAATTTTCGATAAATGAAAAATAAATGAATATTTGCATCATGATTGAGTCATGGATGATTTAAATTTCCATTGGTTAAAACTCACATGATCTATTTACTTTTTTGGTCATAATAATCAATATTATCCATACTCTTGATCAAAAATATTTAACTAATGATTAAAATAATTTGAAACCCCTCCTCTCATCCACTATAAATACCACCCCTCTCTACATATCCTTCTCACACCTCTTAGGCCTTGTTCCTAGTACAAATTCTGATCAAATATCTCCCTAATACCCTACCCCATTCCCGGGATCTATTGTTCTAATAAAAATACCAAAAATGCTTCCCTAAATATGCTCTCAAGGAAGATATATTCAAGAAGTAAATTCTTCTTTTCTTTTCTTTCATTGGCTTTTCATGTTCCGTTTTTCATTTCTATCCTCACATTTCCTCATCCAAATGTTGTGATAACTCCATTAAATTACATGTAATAAATTTTTTTATTCTAATGTAATAATTCATCATCATCTCTCCTTTACCCTCATTTTATACTAGAAATGAAAACACAATCACAGATTTGTTAATTCGTCACATTCAAGGACGATGGGATTTCAATTTCTTTTACCATATTCAATTCTATTCACGAAACCGTTTTTATGGTTGAACCACAATATAATATATTTATTATTTCTAATTCAAGGTTCTTGAGTCTTTTTTACACATGATATTAATTTATAAAGCAAAATGTGTTCGTTGTGATAAAAAAATCGTCAATTAACTAAAACGGTTATCATCAATGTTTTATATAATGATTCATCTTCGCTAAAAAAACCAACTGAATTTTATAAACATGTAATATTATTTATGTTAACTAATAACATATAACTTCAATTATGGACAACCATTCTCACCTTACATATTTATCCTTACATGTATATAAGCTAACCAATCATGAAAACCAAGGAAACAAAGACCCCCAAAACAATGAAATTAAACCTCTTAACCCACCAAAAAGGACATGAATGAACTTAATAATGTTATAATAAATAAATTACATGTAAAAGTGGTTCTTGAAATATTAATTAAGGATTTAATTTGGTTATCCAGGACATTAAGATCAAGTGAAGGACACCATTGTACTTAAGGTAAGGGATTCTACCAGAATCTCCATTATTCCTTCAGGTTGATCTATATTTCTTTTTACCCAAATGAAGTTATATAATATATTTATAAAACTCTTATAAATAATGTATATATTATCCAAAATCATGTATCAAGATCCATTCAACAATCTCTTTTGGGTATATACATGTTTTTAAAAGATTCCCTCCTCAATTATTCACGATAAGAAAGCCCATTTTAAGGGCCGGAAATTATTATTTTTATTAAGAAAAACACTTTTGTGGGGAAAGTGAGAAACCGAAAAGTTCAACAAGAACGAAACAGCCCCAAGCAGAAAACTAGAAACAGTCCCCACCAAGCAAAGGCAACAACCACCAACTCCAATGCAGGACCACTCGGCGATCCCATGCAAGCCTGGTCCCTCCTAAAGGCAAAGCCCTCCCTCAAAGTCAAACAAGTCCCAAATGACCTGCAGTGGAGAAAGTAGCATGATCTAGCCCATCTGAGCTGATCTGGCCCTCAAACATTTCCACACACATCAAGGGAGAAAGCAGAATCATTGAAAACCAATTGAATTCTTCCAGAGTCCATATCCCTAAACAACTTCCAGGATAAAGTGGATACCTAAGATTGTGGATCCTCCCTTATCAGGTCTTCAACTGAAGAAGTTAGCTTATTCCAGATCTGAATGTAATCCTCTAGCTTGATCATCCCCATGTTGAAGCCCCCAACCAGTATCATGTCCTGCTTGTCAACCCAGATATATTTCTCCTCATTAAGATCCACGTCAATAGTCTGACCCATAATCTTGGTTGCATCCTCTTCCGAGACATTGAGAAATAAAACCAGCTCTTTCACCTCATCATCTGAGAACAAAATCAAGTCCAAGGTTAGATTAGACTTAACAGTTGGTATTAGCTGACAGCCGACCCCACTATCCAACTTAACATCCACTGTCCTTTTTGCTGAACGAGTCCTCATAGGAGGCAGCAGGGAGGAGTAGTCCTTCCTACCCCTCCTCCTCCTATCACACCTATTGCTCTTCAAACCAGGTTCTTCTTCAGAGTAGACCTTACTGACCTCAAAGGGTTCTTTCAGATGATTACTATCTGGACTCTACCTCAATGAGACTATCAAACCTGTTGCTCAAGATGACTGGGGTTCGGGTTGAAGAATCTGCTCCCCCTACCTGATTGCCAGGGCACGAACCCCCTGCTTCCCTGAGACTGGTCTGGAATGGTACCTCCAGGACAGTCCCTTGCATAACATCATCTTTCTCTCCCCCTGTCCCCTCCTGAGAGACTTGTTCTGCACTGCCTCCATTTTAAAGGGAACTTTCTGAATTCCTATCCATTTTAAAGTACACTATATAATATGTTTTTTAAGACACAATTATTTTTATAAGACCGATAATTATATTATGAAAAACTTCTTCGTTCACTTATGGTTTTATATAAAATATTATGCCATTTTATGCTTTAAATGACCTTTGATATTTCCCTTTAATTTCACTTAAATATTTTAATTTTAAAGTGTATTAAGTACTCTTTTTATATGTAATTACATAAATTTGACACCACTTTTCAAGAAATATTTATACTCTACCCTATTATTGTCCATAAATGATCTAATTCCTTTACACGAAGGTTATTTTCATGATACTCTCATTTGTTATGCTTTATGACATGATTATGATACCCAATTCTTAGCATGGATAAACCTTATGTTTATGTATGATTTATTATGTATGATTATATATGTGTAAAGAATATTCATGAAAATTTTATGATGGGTGAACCCATACATATCTCCAATTCATTGGGTAAATTTGAGTCTCATCAGACTTTATGTGCAAGGTTCTTGGCGGTTACCCTTGACTCATGCTACCATGTGAAACATTCTTGGTGGTTGACCTTGACTTGTGTTCCTCTATGTAAAATGATGATTCAATCATGATAAATCCATGTTTTATGTTACTTTCACATTTCTAGACTCCATATTTATATTATCCCATGTTTATATGTTATAAATTCAATTGTTCCATGCCTTTTATATCATTATGTTATGCCTTTTAACCCATGTGCAAAAGCTTTATTCTTATATTTATTTCGTTACTAATATTTTTAGCTCATCCCTTTGTTCATGTTCTCCTCAGGCTATCTTATGAAGTTGTATTAGAACAATAAAATTTAGGAGCTCTTTGTGAATATTAAATAAATAAATGTTTTATTTAGTCCCATGTTTCAGTTTTATGTACCATCTCTTCTAAGACACTAGACTTTACAATCCTTGTTTTTTAATATGATTATTTATTATGCTTAAAATCATGTAATGATATGTGTAAAAGTATAGGGTCACTATATATATCTTCCCCACTAACCGACTCACTATAAGTTTAGGAAAATTGGAGTAGTCTTTCCATTGTATGGTCCACTTCCTAGGAATCTTAGTATAAATTTCCGAATCTTGATACCTTTCAACCCTTTTTCATGCCATAAAAAATATTATCATGCCTATTATTTTACCTACTCTAATGATGAATCCTGATATTCTGTTTCTGTGTATGTAACCTCATTGAGGGAGTTAATAGTAAGCTCACCATGGGACTCATTAGTTCCATGATCAGTGACCACCACTATAGCCTGAATGTGATCTTGTTTTCTATAGAAAATAGTTTTCTAACTCTCGTTGTACTTTTAAAGATTTTATCCTTGTAGTAGTTGAAATTTATTCATAGTCTCCATCCAAGATTTCTCCTTGAGGCCATTATTTTTATTTTCAGTCTTCCCTTCCATAGGTGAGGTCTATTGCGCATTCGAGGTTGTGAGGTCTCAAGTAGGACCCAACCTTACTTAACCTCTCTCACTACCCCCTATTCCAGAGGAAAAGGAGGTGACCAATGAATAAGAGAGGAAAATGGAGGGAATAATATCACCATTATCACAAACCATGGTTTTTATCGATGATCCAGGGACTTGATGGATTCCGAGGTTGACATCAATAGGAGCACCATTCTTCATGATTTTCTTCTGCATGGGATTTCAGTCAATGGGTGGATCATAAATTTTTTTGGTAGAAACAATAAAATCATCCAAAAGGGTAGGTTCAATATATAAAACTCAAACTATGTAGATTTATAAACCCTTTACATGATGAAATTTTAGTTCATATGACCTAAATGAGAGCAATTAACATAATAGTACATCCATGATTCATAGAAAACATCTTATTTATGATTACACTCAATTATATTTAAATTAATAGGAAATTGAAATTTTCCTTTGAAGATTCAACCTCCCCATAGATACAGGGGAAATTGGGTGGCACATACCTTGTGTTCTTTGGTCCATACATAGGAATTCCCAAGAAAGCTTCTAATCATTCAAAGATTGGAGGGAATCTAAAAGGGGAGGTGTAAACCGGGGAGATGAATTCAAATAGATGAGGAATCCAGATTTCGATTTAATTGGATGTTGAATTTACACTTTATAAGGTATAATTGTAAAGCATCAGGGAACCTTGGGGAACTATACTAAGCACAAAGCATTCCATCTTCATCTTTGAAACAAATGAGGGAGTGTTACGAATCAAGCAGACCAACCACCACCAAATTCCATAAATACCATATTTTGTTAAAAAAATATTTTGAATACACCAAATAGGGGACATTTTTTACCAAAACAATCCACTAGGTAAAAGTCATTAATGGAGAAATACATTGTGAAAATTTATGGAGAAATCAATAGGGAAAGAGATCCATCTTTGAAACCTAAAAACTTTGTGTAGAGAGTGATTTTAGTAAAGAAATAAATATATATTTAGTTAGGGGAGGTATGATTAACTGATGAGGATGAAAAAAGGAGTAAAGGGTCCCTTCTCTAGGTGGGGGAGGGTCTAATAAATCTTCCATGGCCAACTGGATCATCGAAGAGGGGAAATAAATTGCTAGAAAAATCCAGAGAATCCAATAAAAGGAAATGAGTGATACACATTTAAGTCTCACTAACACATACATCAATGAAATATTTTATCTGTATTATAACTATAAAATATGTCCCCAACTTGATTCTAATAATTATTAACCTCTATGATTAATTCCACAAATGATATATCCCTTTACAATTACAAATCATATATTAACTCATAAGAAGCATCAATATTATACCTTTATATCATATATATAAATATGTAATTAAACTTATCTAACTAATTTATAGATGTTATATGATACACCAAATCCCAAAACCAATTTGAGATCTAAAAAGGTTTCACAAATCATGATAATATCTTACCATTCTTGGAAGACCATATATCTAACTTGAGTGTAAAACAAGCATTTTGATATGAAATTTACATCAATGGAATTCATTATAAACTCAGAATCTCATTTATAGAAACGTATCCAAATTAAATCATATAACATAAAAACACAGGAGGACTCATCCTTCTATTAGATTAAGGTCACCACTAATTAATTTAAAAAAATGAAATAATGGTTCAACACCATATCCATATATCCTTAATAAATTACATAAAATAGTAATACTTCTTTGAGGAATGTAATGAGTTTTCTTAGTATTAAACCAATGAATAAATGTCAATAAAAATGTATGAAGTATGAATTATATTACTTGTATTAATATAAAACATTCTTAGAAAATTTATTAATTCTATATTATAATTAATAATATAATTATCATAAACAATTTCTTTAATTTCTTCATCAATACTTATTTACATATTATTATAATATTATTGTGGAAGAGATTACAGTCAAGAAAAAAACATAATATTTTTCACATCTAAGACTACACGTTTGAGTATCCAGTTTTTTCAATCAATTACTTCATCACCACAAATCTTGTTTTACATTGTAAAACCTGAGTGTACCATCAATTAGGGGTGTAAACCTATGTTAAAACCCCCCTTCTTGGAAATTTCACCTTGAATTTATGGGCAAAACACATGATATGATTACCAAGTAAAACTATTATGCTTAAAATGCCAATATAATGGGTTCATTGGTAACCCATTCATATCACTATGAAATTTAGTCAAAATTTATTGATTTAAAAAAGGAAATTTTATTCAATAGTACCAAAACTATTTCTAATTAGTAACATGTTATCAATATAAATCTTAATGTATGGATACAAATAACTTTGATGATTTCCATTTATTAAACATAATAATAACATGTGTTGATGAATGGATAACCTATAACACTAGTTTTTATTTTTTTTTATTAACATTAATATCAATAATGTAAAATTCAAATCCATTAACATCTATTGAATTTTAACATCATGAAGTAATAATTATATTATCAAAACAATTATTTAATTTGTTGGTAACTACACCATCAAAATCATCATCATCCTCATTTTAAGTTTTATTAAGGAAGAGAGAAAACATGAATCAAACATGTCCACATGGCCACATAAAAGGGAAGGAACCTAAAATGGTATTAAATGGTGAAGACTGATGGAATCCCCACTAATGAGGTTGACCCCTTCGGGTTTAAAAGTGTGTACATTGTGCAATAAGACCAGATAAGGCCCTATAAATTTCATATTTTTTAATATCATGAGGATTTTACCATTTTACCATCATAATTTAACAAATAGGATCCATATATATATATATATACATATATATAATTCTTGAAACACTCATGAAATGAGTTAATATTACTTTTTTGGATATGATATTTATTATCATGAGGCATTACCCATTTCAACTCAGTGATATATTTCTTAAGATACAGAATAATAAACATTAAATATCAAAATTAGTATTCAAAAAATTAGAATATTTTAAAATTAATAACTTACCATAATAATGAAATAATTGATGGTGTGTTAAACAACAAGCATCATTGAACTTTAATCTAGTCGATTTTGTCTATGTTAAATTACGTTCTATAAGAAATTCACCAATCCAGGACGGTTTATCAAATTTCACTTTAACATCCATAAGAAATGAAATAATGAATTAGTACATTCATCTAGTAAATAACCCTTAACTATTAATACTTCTCAAATATTTCTCATATAGAAATATAATTTCAATGTATTATATTGCTACTCAATGTAAAATATCCACCTAAATGGGATAAGTCCCTCAATAATGATTTCATATTTATTTATACAATCAAGTAGACTAGTAAATAAAAAATATGATGATGGATAGTGTTTCTCTAGATGGTATATGTCAACCCAATCATGTTTTGTAATTTTTTAAATTCACTTATATAATGATTTCAAGAAAAATGTTTTCTAAAGAAGAAAAAAAATTAATAAATGAATCAAAAATATTGGGAGAAAATAATCATGAATTAAAATTGAAATTAATCATTAAAGTAAAGTGACACCCCATCCTAGAACCACCATCCAATTTGGAATTCCATGTGTCCTCAACCACGCCACACTATATGTCAATGTTTTCTGATTAGTAGTGAGGGAACAATCCATAAAGTGGGGAGAATATTCCATAGAATTAGATTCATACAAAAGTTTAAATAAATAAAAAATCATCCATAACATAATAAGAGTAATTTTAAATAAATGAACACAATTATATATCAAATGGAATGCGCCATACATACCAAAAACAATACAAAACATATTACTGATCACCTAATAGGATGATAAAATATAAAAATAATCAAAAAAATGCAACACATGAACTCTGATTCAAATTTTATCCTAAGCCTCACAGACCCAATTTACATATACCCTTGATCTCTAGCGGCTCGATCCACTCTATACCCTTTGCTCTTACTGGAAAGAAAACAGAAGATATGTACTTGTAATAAGGTTCTCGTATAGGGTGTAAGAAGTACACTTCATTAGTGTCCCACAAAATTCCCCTAGTATACACAATCATATACATATATATGAACAAGGAATAAAATAAACATATCATAAAAGAACCTTGGAGATCATGTTCCAACCAAGCCACCATGACTTCTGAGTATCATGTCACTATGTGGTAACCAAGCCACCCTAACACCTGACCATGCCAAATTCAATACCATGAAAAAAAAACTTTTCATCACCTAATCTTTTTTTATTATAACAAATTTACAACCCCTACCCAAATACTCAAAGTAGGACATTTTATAAATCCCAAAACACTACCCAAAGTAACAAGGAATGGTTTTACATCCATATTTCAACCCAATTTTTTATCACTCGAGGAATGGTCTATTGGTCATTCCTTGCATCATCCCAAGACATGGTACCTTAAGGGAAATCCTTGAACTAATACTTATAATATAATGATCCATAATTCATGTCTCACATCATAAGAAGACCCTACCCCTCAGGATATCCTCAATCCATGCCTACCCATGATATGGTTCAATATTTTCATCCTAAATCACACCATAACCCATAATAATCATGAGAAATCCTCAATTTAAGCCTATCATATAAATTTACATTATATGAAATAGCTCTCTTTTAGAAAGGTATAGTTCATGAAAAAATGGAATAATATCTCCCACGTCAGTCTATCCAATACTTATCGCAACTCAAGGAGAGGATAGGCCTTAGGTTTCACTCACTCACAAGCATCTGTCACTGATGACAAACACAATCTCACAAATTCACACACAATAAACAATAAGAAACAAAATGTAGGGACTATAACCCATGAAATAGCTCACCATATGTTCCCAATGATCTAGTCACTTGAGCCATATCCCCTCATCCGGAATATGTCTCACCTTGTATGTATGGGTGTCCATTGGGTCCTTCAGAATCATCATGGTATTTTTCTAATCAATACTGACTCATACTCATCACCCATCAATGACCTCAAAACCAATAGGCTAATATTGGACTTATATTCAAGAGGAGGGGTCCAATCCTCATCTAGATTAGAATCTTATAGCAATTTTAATACTCTAGGGACTATGCCAAGATCTCTCATCCCAAAGTCCATGGAAATTCGATTCAAAGTCCCTTAAAAAACCACAACCCACACTTAGGTATCATATCACATATTCTAAGGGAGACACTAAACTTCTCACCCATTGGAAAACTATATCCATTACACACATCCAGTCCCATATGACTAATCATACTCATAACTCCCTTCAAGATCCCACCCCACCATCAAGAGTGTGTTTCCTTTCAGACATGAGATGTATGACGGCCTTGGTCATCACTATAAGGTCTAATATCTAAATATCATACGAAATTATCCATAGGAAAAATCCACATAGGCTAACCACATATGATCTCACACCTTGAGACCTATCCAAGGCATCACGTCACCTCCAACAGATCCCCCACCCCTTGGTGACATAGTCATCTGGGGATCACAATATACTAAAGTGATAAAGAGATTTCATCCCATTCATATGAGGTAAAAATCCATCCTATATCATCGACCCATGGCACACCTAGTCCCTATACATCTAGCCAGTCTAACCCACGTGCATGAAATAAATCATTCATGCATAAAAAATATGTATTTTTATTAAAGGGACCAACTACCTCCATTAGGTATTCAACATCCTCACCGAGCACAACTATGCCTCAACCACACTTTCCCATGACTCATCAAACTTATATCTCCCCTAGAGCTCCTGTCTCACATAATATGATAAAAATAATTATTTATAAAAAAGTATAATTTATTGTTGAATTTATTCTAAAGTACAATATTTGACCAAATACTCATATAGCAACACTTTCACATAAAAACAACAACCAAATCCCTTAAAAGGCCCATTCCACATCCCTATTACCATCCTAAGAAACATATTTAACCACTAGAATGAGTCCAACCATCAATTTCATCCAATTTCATCAAACAAATCAGGGAAAAATATTACCTCAACTGAAATGATGAAATAAAAATGTGTTTTCCTTCCCAATACCACCTCTATCCACCTCACATTAAATATCCATCAAATTGAGGTGATTTAACCATGTTCTGGAAAAATATACACATAATCCCTAACCAAAACCGAACCAAAATAAACAAAAACAAAAGGAAACACAAATAGAGGCTATAATAGATGAACATACCTAAAACCACCATTGAAATTCACAAAACCCCCACCCCCCAACCACTATAAGGTATTAAAAAGAATAATTATAGCGGAATTTTTGGCTAAAATGGATTCCCCGCATGTCTGGTTTGACCTAAAACGAAGGGGGTATGACCCCAAAAATAGGGTTTTCCACAATTTTTTCAAAAACCACCCTGACACCATTTATAGTGTAAATCCTTTGTTCATGACCTTAATTCTATTTAAGAAGGGAAACCCCTCTCTTACCTAGCACTTTCATGGAATGATATCCTAATTCATGGTACAAAACTAAGTATATATACCCATGTTCACACATAAGGTTGTTATTCATAGCTTGAATGCCCCATTCATGGTGTTAATGTTCTTTGTAAGGGACCACACCTTAAACAAAAACATCCCAATACATGAAACGTCATTCACAACGTGAGCTTCACTAATACTAAAATCCGTCATGACACGTGTTCATGGTCTGAACTATTACATACTACTAAAACTATGTTCTATGTTCACATGAACCTTATCCAACTCCCACTCAAACAACCATATAGGCCTTATTCACAATTTAAAACCATATCCTTGAGATTTTATAAACCTAATAAACATGATTTGTGTTCTGGTCCTCAAAATGATCCTCCCACCAAACTAGAAATTCAAATTTCCTAATGAGTTCACAAACTTCAACAAATTTGGTCATTACAAACTCCCCACCATAATTCTTAAAATCCTTGAGAGGTCATAGTATTCCTAAAACCATGTCTCCCAACCTACATCAGTCCTTAATTCACTATGAAATTACCAATTTTTATCCCTAAACATCAAACTAATTTCCACTATGCAACCCCAAACAACAAGGCACTATTCACCAAAGGTGAAGCTGCCTACTTACCAAAAATTACAACACCAATAAAAATCTCACCAAGGATCATATTACATGAGGAAACATGGTGTATTCAACCAATCCATCCCAAGTTTTATAGTGTTTTCCACAAATCACTGCTCGTGAACACTGATCCCAAACTATTGTTCTCCCCAACATAGGAATGGATTATCAAAAATGATTTTTTAGTTGTCCACCAACCCAAAAAATACATTTTAAAAAACACTCCCATATTGGTTTCTACATCACCATATCCAAACTCATGCAAGAAACACCCTGAAAATCACCTCTAGATGACTTCTCTTAAAAATGCTCATATGCACTCGCTGTTATGCCACCATAGTATATGATCATGATTCCTAAACTCCTAAAGGCATCACTAGACCATAAAAATAACCATACCTAAGTTCCAAACTAACTTCTAGTGTGATTACACTATTGGATCATTAACTACCATCTTCCATTTTCATGCTCTCATCTCAAGTATCAGCACACCACCGATCTGACTCACCCTAAGATCACACCAAAACCATCCTGAGACTGATTCCAATGCACTAAATCTACCCAACATTGTATATGAGCCTTGAATTTGATAATTACCAAGTAATGGGGTCACTCAATCTTATACCAAACACCATCATCCAGATTCCACCTCGATCATCAACTAACCAATCTCACCAGTTCCATGACCCATCGGACATGAGGTTCGTTTCTCCAATGATTGATTAAATTATCCTCACCATATGACTATAGTTATATTATCCCTACTAACTAAAAAAACCAAAACACCAGATCATTAAAACCCATTATCCATCTATTAATGTACATCATGACTTCACATGATTAACTAGATCATGACCAAATGCCAACACTGACCACTAACAATGCATGTCCCCACCCTATCAGAACACTGCTCTCTAAGACCCAATTGTAAAATCACTACCATATAAGTCTCATTATAATAATTCTATATTTTCAAACCAAAAGGATCATAACACTATTCCTCTTTGAAAATCCATTATAAGGCCTCTACTCTGGTCGACCATACCATGATACCTCAATCCATCACTAATGTCATCTCCCACCATTGAGGGGCATCTCCCACTCCCATTAAAAACTATAGGAAACCATTCCTCCTTGTGTCTCACAAGTGAAATTCCATCATAGCATCACTCAGGTTGTTACACATAGTAAAAATTTACCAATAGACTCACACATGACCTGTTCACTAACTCACAACACATATTGGAACTACACATACTCATCATGCACCACCCCTCACAAACCGAGGGTCCTACAATAATAGATATTAATGAGCATGCTCATCTACTAAGGAAGTGTGATCCCCTAGATCTATCTGATGGGTTCTTTATCATGATCCTTGTAGATCCCACCTAAACCCAATATTGTGTGATTTTGTACACCCAGTCTTAAAAACATACCCACTCACCTATGAATCACATCCTATATAACTCAGGATCATTCACCTAACCCATTATCTATATACCACTAAAATGTAGGAATATATCACAATACAAGGTATCACACTAATTCCCACGAAATCCACGTGATTATCCACCACACAATTATCAATTTTAAATCCATGAGTGTCTTACCATTCTACCACAACACCACTGAAATTAGATTCATAACTACTAGGCTAGGCGCTCAATAGATCCTTCCCTAGAAACAAGTATTGATACCAAAAATGCATCACACACTTCACCACCCAAATATTTGGAAATCTATATGCCTTTCCTTAACTTTATGATTTGGTTAATTAGAGTGCCACTAAGAATTTATATGGGAAACTTCCATACAGGCTATTGTTGGTGCTTTATGTAATGGTACCCTACATCCTGAAGGAAACTCATTCCCATATGTGAATCAATCCTTAATCATATCATTACCTCAAATAATAATTACCTTCACATAAATGCATATAATCAACCATTATAGCTCACCATCCATCCCTTGATGAAAGGATTATATTTCCATCATAAAGTAACCTCCCACTATAAAATCCACATGACCTGTAATTAGAAGAAAATAAATCATTTCCCATATGAGTAGAATGAAAATAATATGTTATATTATAAAACACAAGTTCTTGAAATGTTAAATAACAAAATTTATTATTTGAAAAAAACCATAGAAAACCACAAATATTCCATAAAAATCCTACTTTCCTACCTTGATACATGATTAAGACTTCTTTACTATTGAATAAGATCCAAAGAACCAAAATGAATCATAATTCAAGAAAACTCAAGAGTTTCACCTTACGTAAATCCTTCAAACTGTAACATCAAAAACCAATAATTGAAACTTAATGAAATGATATCTTAGAATTACTATTGGAAAAGGTGTTATTGGTGCACCAGTCTAATATCTATCACAATATTTGAAACATTTTTAAGTCACATATATACCATATCCCAAAAGCATAAAACAAAACAAAAAATCTGATACCACTTTGTGATACCCTATCCTAGAGCCACCATTCGATCTCGAATTCCATGTGGCCTAGAGCACACCTCCCTACGTCTAATGGCTTCTAACTAAACCATGTAGTGATGAGACTATGTGTAACACCCATTTACCTTTATATCAGGTATTTTTCAACATTTGTTTTGGTTTTACACTTTCGTTGGTTGAGTAATGTCGAGAAGGAATTGGAAGGATACCTATAATGGTGATGTTAGAGATTTGTTGTAATTTTCATCCTAAAAACCCTTCAATTTTTCAGTCTAATGGGGAATTAAATTCAATGTAATGTAGATACACGACATGTAGTTATTTCTTAGAAGATGCTATGAAATGGGTACACATCATGCAAGGCTACACATCTTGCATAGATAACACACTATTTAAATATTAAAAATTTTATTTTTAATAAAAGGATATGGGATTTCAAAATATATGGGACTTAATAACTAAAAGGCATTTAATTGGGTTTCATGTCATGTAAAATCATGAGTATTATATTTAAGAATGTATCTTGGACGAAATTATCATTTCATTCTTCTAGGTTTTCCTATTCTCAACCAAGTGACTCTTCCTATGTGATTTGAGAGTCATTATCTTCCTCATAATCATCAGTTCGGTTAGTGATCATCGTGTTTCTTGCGGTACATCTCTCCGGGTAAGCAGTTTTACCATATCTCCTGCTTTATTACTTGGATTTGATAGATCATATTCGGATTTCTGGATCTAAACTCCATGTTTTTTAATCTTGTTTTATCTTGAGCTTCAAAGTCTTTTACATCATTATTTTTTATTGGAATGTCTTTTTGTGGGTATTGATTTTCATGATAAAATGTATGTGGTTTTGTTTAATCTTGGCCAATTTATTTAACCTTGAATTACTTTTTGGTTGAAATTTATTTCAATTGATCTGTGAAAACCCAACTCAATTCAAATTGGGATTGAAATTAATTTGGCATGGAATTTTGGAAAAAACACCAATTACAATAGAATTGTAATTTATGGCGTAATTTTAAATTGATAGATTTTTTGAATTGATTTCACAATTTATTTTGAGAAAATACCTTAAATATAATTGTTAAAAACCTAGGATTGGTCTTATTTGAATAAATGAATGAAATTAGGAAAACCCCATGATTGGGTTTTAAATTTGAATTGGTATTTTGAAAAGGAAATTGGGAAATTGAATTGAGAATGATGATTTATGTGAAATGAAATGATTTTGCCTTTTTCAATTGATTGATTGAACACATGAAATTCTGGATAGTTAGTGGGTTATTTGGGACAAGCATGATAGGATGGAAATTCCATAGAAATAGTTTGATGTCCGAAAATATAATAAAACCATAGTTTGGAATATCTTATCCCTAATGGGATTTCAATGATTCCTATTTGGTGTGAGTCTAAGGGACATGTGTACTAATAATATCCATGATCAGTGATATGATATGTTTAAGGATCCCATAACAATAAACTATCATAATTTTGGGAAGATGAACATGGTATTCATTTTGATGTTTTCTATTTTAAATTCCATTGATTGTGAATCTTCTTCACTCATGCCAAGTGATTTATATAAACTATTTTTTATAAAGTGTTTATTTATTCTAGGTTTGAAATGTTTTATGACATTTTGAAATGAAAAAAATGTTTTTTTAATATGAAATTTTATTGTCATGCCATGTTTTATTGAAATTGAAAGCATTTTTTGGTTAATTATTAAGGAATCTTATTATGGAACACTTTTTGAGACCCTATTGGGATTTTTAGCTCACTCCCTACCTTTACCTTCTGGTGTTTGTAGATTTTATTCTCCAAGGTCAGAGTAAATGGAAAGCACCTCTTAGAGGAGGTGCATGTTTATGATCCCTTAGGGGTTGGAGTGATGACTACTTTGGGATGTTTGGGTTACCTTGTTTAATTTTGAGTTCTTTGGAGATGTATTATTTGGGTTTTGATATACCTATTTGGTTTTTGGTATTGTCTCCTTGTGGATTTTTGAGAATACTAATAATTATATTTATCTTCAATTATTTTTTTATAAAACACTTTCCCTCTTTTATATTTTATGATTCCAGGTGATTGTCTCCAACCTGTGGGGATCAGGAATTCCCTTTGGGCTATTTTAGTGATGGATTTGGTATCAGGGTACTAGAATATCTTGGTTGGTTTTTCACAAAGTGGCATCAGAGGTGCATGTTGAGCATATTTCCTTAATATTAGTATATAGTTTGATATCTTGTAGGGACTTAAGAGGTATTTACAAGTTATTTCATGAATATACCTCATCATAATGATCGATAATTATCTATGTATGGTTTTGGAAAGGTTTATTGAGGATTATTTCTCATTTTTGCCCTACTTTTGATTTGAATAGGTAGAGAACCAAATCTTTTTTATCTTTCTGATGGGATTAATTTCCCTATTACTCTTGTTTGTGTTTTTGATCTGAGTAATCTTATGATGTCATCATTATTATTTTCTAATTTTGTGTAGAGTCATTATTCCAAGAAGACATTTGAATTAGATCCAGGAGGAAGCTACTAATGAACCACATCAATAGAATCCTCCCATAGACCAGAATCTGGTTGAGGTTGTTTTGCATGTTGTCCAATCTTTGGGATAGGCACCACCACCTATTCCCATTTAGGATATAGCTATAGAATTTTAGAGGGATGAATCTGAGAATCATGTTCAAGAGTTCTTTCACTATAATCCACCAACATTCTAAGTCACCATTGATCCTCAAGAGTCTATGGGTTGGTTGAGAAATATTGAGCTTCTGTTTAGTTTCTTAGAAACTCATGAATATATTAAAGTAAAATTATGCTACCTTTAAGATGGAGGGAACTAGAAAGTGATGGGGGGACTCAATGGTGGTGGAGAATAATAATGAGGGTTTATAGTGTAAGTAATTTAAAGTTAGTTTCATTGACTAGTTATATATAGATTCTAGGGTGATGGATAAGGCTATAGAGTTTTTTAAACTTGAGTTGGCTGAAAGGACTATGACATAATATGAAAATTGATTTGTTGAGCTTGTGAATTATTTAACTAAGATTACATTGAATTAGAATATTAATACTTGATGATTCAAGATGTTACTTCTATATGATATTCATTCTCAGTTTTTTACTGAATCTCTCTTCTTATGATGATGTGTTGGTTAGGGTGCTGATGATTGAAAATGATATGGATGGTAAGTCAGGGATGATGGGAGTTACATTTTATCTCAATGGTAGTTTTGTGAGTTCCTATAAAGGGAATAAAATGGATGATGAGTATCGTGGTGGATCTCAAGTGTAGGGTTCTTATAGACCCCCTACAGTTCCTAGAAGAGGCCCTTTGACTTACTTCTAAAGTGGTATTCCAAGGAATTTGAAACTAATTTTCACTGAGGCACCCAAGATATGTGGTTCCTATGGTCATTCAAGAAAAGTTCATAAATTATTTTATATTTATTCTTCTCCATATAGAGGAATGAGCTCATCAATGTAAAAAATTATTATGGTGTAATTAGATTCTTCAACGTCTAATGGGATTCATCCACAAGAATTTACAATGAAGTATATTCATGCAGTGGAAGCATCTCTAGAGGAAGCAGATACAAGTACAAAAAATGTGAGAGGTACTATCACTATAGATTTTTCTTTAGTGAATACTTTTTTTATACTAGTTCATCTCACTCATTTATATCAACTCGAATTTTTATATTGATAAAACTTTCTTCAATGTTTTTATATTATATAATGGATGTAACTACACCCCTTAGAAACAAGAGAGAGTGGGGTCTCTATTGTCCTTCTTATGTGTTATCTTTATCAAAAATTGATCATTCTTGGGATTTCATATTTATCAACATGAAACCTCTTGATGTAATTTTTTGTATGGATTGGTTCATTTCTAATAAATATCGAATTGATTATTATCTTTGATAGGTCTCTTTTATTGTTCCCAAGGGGATGTTCCATATCTTTTAGGGAAAATGGAACCCAAGGTCGAGTAGAGAAAAACCTTATTGTCCATAGTTAGGAAAATTAATTTCAATTCTTGATTTTAATATTGATCTATAATCTTTGGGTGATTATCTCAATCCAGTGGTTGTCTAGTTTTCTCCAATTTTCCCTTTTGACTCTTCCAGTTTTCCACCAATAATGGATGTTGAGTTTTATATTAATTTAGTTTTTAGTACTCAACCAGTATTTATTCCTTCTTATCACATGGAACTAGCCAAAATTAAAGAGTTGATGTATGGTTTGTATGATATATCAGTGAAAGGATTTATATGCCTAGGAGTGTAACCATGGTCAGTGCTTGTTCACTTTTATAAGAAAGCAAATGGAACACTTCATCTATGTGTTGATTACCAAAAACTCAATAGATTTATGGTAAATAAAATGTATCCATTTACATAGATTTATGATCTATTTGACCAGTTGAAAGGGGAGAAGTGGATCTTAAAGGTTTACCATTATCTTGTTATCACCATTTGAGAATAAAATAATTTGACATTCAAAAAACTTCCATTTGAATGAGGTATGACCATTATGAGTAACTTTTCATGCCATTCTATCTAACCAATGATCCTATAGTCTTTATGGATTTTATGAATATGATATTCCATGAGTATCTTAATATGTTCGTTGTGGTCTTTATGGACTAAATTATAGTTTACTATAAGTTTGAGGAGGATCTTGTGGGTCATCTGAGAGCATTTTTTGAATTGGTGAGAAATCAGTTACTTTATTCTAAACTATAAAAAATTGATTTACAGATTCAATAAATGAAGTTACTAGGAAAAATTTTATCAAAACATGGTATTTTAGTTGATCGTGATAATGTGAAAGTTATTATGACATGGGATAAACCATGTAATGTTTTCAAGATTCTGATATTTTTAGGTTTAGATGGATATTATCACTGATTTCTAAATTATTTCTTGAAGTTGGCTTCTCCAATTACATCTCTAAATCATAAGAGAGTGACTTTATCTTGTGATGATAAATTTAAGAGTTCTTTTTTTGATCTGAAATGTCATTTGACTTCTACATTGATGTTGACTCTTCTAGATGATGGGCAGGGATGTGTGGTATTCTATGATGCATCAGCTTCGGGTTTGGGTTATATTCTTATGTAGTGTGATAATGTTTTTTCCTATGGATATCATTATCTTATACCTCACGAGAATAATTATGAAACCCATGACCTTAAACATGAAACTGTGATTCATAAACATAAGATTTGGTAGCATTACCCTTTCAAAGAAAGGTTTACCATATATTCTGAACATAAAATACTATGTTATATCTTCTCTCAAAAAGATTTGAATATTCACATGGGGAAATGGAATGTCATTACTGGTGAATTGAGAAAGAAACTATTAACCTAGGTCCTGAAAGAATCATTAGAAGGGTGGATCTTGATGAATGTTTTTTCATAGTTTAATATTAGAGTTTGGGAAATAGAGGATGAGTTTTTATTTGTCAGTTTTAAGTTGACATCCACTCTTCTCAAGATGGGTTTTCAAGAATAAAAAATTGATGATGAATTACATGGAATGAGAGACTCTATTTATGGTGGGGACACCATTGTTAACTTGTAAATATCCATTGAGGTTTTCTATGTTTTTGGAATCATTTTTTCATGTTTTTATCCTTGATAAAAGATATTATGGTGGATTTCCATAATTCTCAATGGGTTGTGAACCTAGAAACCACAAATATTTTTTATGATATGAAGGGATGATTAATATGGATGAGTATGAGAAGACACATCACTTAATTTGTTTCATACTTCTGTACTTTCCAAATGGTAAAGACTGATAATCAGATAAATTTTTGTTTTCATCATCCACGTCTAGTGTTGACTTGGATTTGATATAATTTTTATAGAGACTTTGTGTCAGGGAAGCTGCATTCACAGAGAAAGAGGAATGTGATATGGGTTTTGATTGATGGGCTTACCAAATCAGATCACATTTTATCCATTCAAGATACAACAAAATTTGAGGAGATGGAAAAAAATCTATATAAGAGTGATTATTCATTTGTAGAGAGTCTAATATACTATATTCTCTAATAGAGATTCCCATTTTACCTCTCTCATTTGGAGAGTCCTTCTGAAGGAATTGGGATCTCATGTTCATTTGAGTCCAGTATACCATCTGCAGATATATGGACACACACAGAGAGGATAAAAAATCTTGAGGATATGATTTGTGGTTATGTTCTTGGTTTTTGTGGAGCTTGGGATGACCATTTGGGGATTGTTATTTTTTATTATAACAATGTTTACTAGACTGTGGTTAGAATGGCTCCTTTTGAGGCCTTTTATGGTAGGGTGTATCAATATATGTTGGGTTGGTTATATATTGGTGAAACTTCCATAGTTATACCGAGCTTGGTCTATGATATACATAAAATATATAGTTGACTCATCATAGAATGTTGATATAATTGATCCAGTGTAAATATTATGTTGATCTCTGGTGTAGACCATTGTAGTTTTCAGTTTGTGAAAATGTGTTCTTGAAACTTTCACCTTGTTTAGGCCAATGATGACTTGGAAGGAAGTGGAAGATTACTCTTTGTTTTGTGGGACCTCTTGAAGTTATTGAGCTTCTGGGGAGAGTGGATTACCGAATAACACTTACTCTATAGTTGACATTGATACATAATGTGTTCCATGTGTTGTAGATATGAAATTATCTTTCTGATCCATCTCATTTTTTGACCTTGATTGATCTTGATGTTGAGCCTGATTTATTCGTGACTGAGCATCAATTCAGGATAGTTGATTTTGAGACCAAGGTACTTTATGGGAGGATGATACCTTTATTCTGAGTTCAAGGAAAGAATGGTTCAGATACATATGATATATGGGATAATGAGGCATTATTGAGATATTAGTGGCATCACCTTTTTGATATGGAAGTTTCTTGATATTATTTCTAGGGATAAAACATTTTTATGGTGTAGAGGTTGTAATACCCCATTACCTTTCTATTAGTTATGTCTCAAAAAAATTCATTTTCCTCTTTCATTGGTTGAGTAATACTGATAAAGAATTGGTATAATACCTATAATGGGGAATTAAGGTATTTGATCGAATTTTCATTATAAAAAACCTATAGCTTTTCTCTTCTGTGGGGATTTAAACATTGTGTAATGGCGTTTCACGATGTGTAATTATCGCCTAAAATATTACATGTAATGGGTACAAAACATGAAATGTTACACTCCATGAAAAGTATACACATTGTGCAAATATTAAAAATTAGATTTTTAATAAAAGAATATTAGTTTTTTGGTGTATATGGGTCTCAAAAATTAAACAATGTTTAATTGGGTTACACTCTATGTAAAATTTCGAGTGTTGTCTTTAAGGAGGAAGATCAGCTAAAATTATTATTTCATTCCTCTCGGTTTAATTTCTCCTGACCTAAAGACTCTTTCTAGTTTATTTTGGAGTCATACACTTCCTCTCGATCAACAAATCAAAGATTTATCATCATGTTGGTTGTGGTGAATCTCCCAAGGTAAGTGGTTTTCCCTTCTCTATCTCTTTACCCCTTTGAGTTGATAGATCATCTTGGGATTGATTGATATAAACTCTATATGGTTTAATATTGATTCAACATTGTGTTCCTAGATCTTAATCACCTTCTTTCTTCCTTGGTGAGTCCCAATGCGGGTGTCTCTTTCCTTCATTAAATATAGTTTGTTCTATTTAATATTGGACAATTGATTAAACCATGAATATATTATTGTTTGAAATTTATTTCAATTGATTTTTGAAAACCCAATTTTATGTGAATTATGATTTAAACTTATATTGAATGGAATTTGGGGAAACCCCCCAATTCTAATGGAATTAAAATTTAGGGTGTAATTTTAAATTGATAAAAATTGTGAATGGATTTGAGAAATGATTTTGAGAAAATGGATTAAATTGTTTTGTTAGAAAACTATGATTGGTTTTCTTTGAAAAAGGAATTAAATTACAAAAAACCCATGATTTTGTTTTCAAAGTGAATTGAAATTTTTAAATAAAAATTAGGAAATTGAATTAAGAATGATGATTTATGTGAAATGAAATGATTTTCCCTTTTTCAATTGATTGATTGAACACATGCGGGCCTGGGTAGTTAGTGGGTTATTTGGGATAAGCACGCTAGGGTGGTAACAAAAACCTAGTTTTGTAGATATTAACCCCAATGGTATTTTGATGAGTCAAATTTGGCATGATCCTAAGGGGAGTGTGTACATATATTATCCATGATCACTAATATGAGTGTGTGTGAGGATCCCCTAACTATAAATTGTCGTACCATAGGGTTGATGAACAAGGTGTTCATTGGGATTATTTTTATTAGAAATTATATTGATTCTGAAACAGCTTTACTCATGACTAGTGATTTATATAGTTTTTTTATATAAAATGTTTATTTCAGCCATGTTTGAAATGTTTTTAATTATTCTAAAATAAAAATCATGTTTGTCTTTAAATATGAAATTGTATCACTATGTCCTTATTTATTTAAATCGAAGTCATGATTTAGTTAATTATTAAGGAATATTATTATGGAACACTTGGTGTTACCCTGCTGGGATTTTTCGTTAACACCCTACCTTTACCTTTGGGCATTTGTATCTTTTCTCCTACTAGATCCGAGTAAATTGAAAGAACCTCTTGGAGGAGGTGGATGTTTTTGATCCCTTGGGGATTGGAGTGACGTGTCCTTTGGGAAATTTGAGTTACCTTGTGTACTTTTGAGTAATTTGATGATGTAATTTTTAGGTTTTGATATACCTGTTTGGTTTCTGGAATTGTCTCATTGAGGATTTTTGGGCATAATCTTCATCTTCCACTATTTTTGTGAAATATTCATTCCGTTTTTTATCTAATATAATGCTAGATTATTATAACCAACCCATTGGGATCAGGAATGACCTTCGGGCTATGTCAGATCTAGATTGGGTATCATGATAATATGGTATCAGGGTTGGTTCACGACACTATACTGTAGAATCATATTCATTCTGTAATGAAAATTATAAAAGAATCTTCCATATCATAATCAGATTATGCATAAATAAAAAACTCAATTCTATAAAAAACGAATGAAATATAAAGACCCATGATCATAAAATAAATACAACCAATATGACACTAGGTCAATCACATATATAAATATACCAAAAATAAAACACACAAAACAACACTACAACCACCCCTAAGACTCACAAACCCAACCTCCAAATACTCATGAGATACACTATCCAGATCTAGTACACACCCTATTCTATGACCTAAAAGTAAAAATAGGGTCTACAGATGCACTTTGGTTCTCATGAATAGTTTGATAAGTATATCCTAGTAAGGTATCATAAAGTACCCCTAATATACATCATCACATATGTATATTCATAGGGAATAATATAAACATGTCAGATGAGTGTCTTGGATATCATGTTTAATTAGGCCTCCATTTCCTCTTGTATATCAGGTCACTATGTGTTGACCAGGGAAAAATGGAACCTGATCATTTATACTTTGGTGACATGATAAAAACGCATCATCACCTCATATAATGCAATCATAGCCAATATCTAGCCCATACTCGGAGACTCGGGGTAGCGTATGGTCTAAAACATGACCCATTTCCCAATATAACATGGAAAGGTCATATTTCCATAGCTCAACCAACTATATCATCACTCAAGACATGGTCTATTAGTCACATCTCATATCATCACATTATCCAAATCCACAAAAATGATACATGACCTAATCTGACTCATGGAAAGGTATATCGTCCACATCTCACATCATAACATGAATCATCCCCTAAGATTGTCCTTGACCCAATCCTACTCACAACATGGTCCAATATTCAAATTATAAATTGTATCAAGACCCAAACCTCTCATAGGTAGTTCTATACACAATCCAATATTAGTAAGGTCCATCATGTGACCTATGAATCTCAATTTAAGGTTTAATTCATGAACACGAGGACTTCATATCTCCCATAACTATCTAGATAATGCCTATATCAACTCATGTAAAGGATTTGACTCAATAATTACTCACCCAAAAACATATATCACCTATAAAAAATTGAAGTACACACATGAACAAAAATACAACAATAAGAAAAAATATGCAGGTCCCATAGACAACCCCATTGGTTACCATATGATCCTATAACGTTAGTTGAATGTGTCCTAGCCCCTCATAATGAACTCATATCAACATTTATTTGATGGAATATATTGGGTCCTTCATATCCATCATGGTCTATTATCAAAAATATTATCTCATACATATCACCCCTTAGTGACCTCATAGCCCATAGGCTCTTTTCAACCCAATACTCAAAGGTGGGGTCCAATCATAATCCAAAGAAACGTCTTATCTTTATCTCAATACCCTAGGGTTTTTTACAATGTCTCCCATACCAAACCCCATGGAAACCCCATACTAATTCACTTTAAAAACCCATTACCCACAACCAAGTCTCATCTCACGTCTCCTAAATGATACCTCTCAACCTAGAACTGAGAGGAAAACCCTCCCTTTCAAACACATCTAGTTTTAGATGACTCTTAATACACATTACATTCATCAAGAAACCACTCCAACCTCAATAGGGTGTTTTCTATCACACATGATATGAAAACTTATCACATTCATAACCATAGGTCCTAATACCTCTCTCTCATGCTCAACTAATCCTAGGAGAAATCTAATTAGGCTAAATGGGTATCCTCTTACACCCTGAAACCTAACCAAGGCCTTGTGTCACCACAAACAACACCCTTTCCCCTTAAAAAATGGTCATCAGGTGATCCCAATCTAAAAAAGTGAAAAGGAGCACTCATTCGTAGTATATAATTCCCAACTCTATCTTATACCTTCTACACATGTTAATCTTGGTCCCTTTCCATCTACCTTGTCCCATGAATAAGCATAAAATAAATTACTGATGTAGAAAAACTTGTATGGATTTGTATTAAATGGACTTCGTTATTCTTTCAATGAGTTACTATACTTTCTAAGCTCTACCAAGCCTTGAACAAGTGGTCCCATGAATCCTCCAATATCATAACACCGCCCAAGATCATGTATATTTTCACCCAACATAAATAATTAATTATTTAATTTAATATAAATATTATTTTTCAACTAAAAACTCATAGGGAGTCATTATCATATGGAAACCTCAACCAACTTCTTATAGAAGATCTCTGGAACATCCCCGACATGATCTTGAGAACAATACCCATCCACTATAACCCAACCAACCAGTATCATGAAAAAGACTAAACTAATTAGTTTAATGACTTACCTCAACCAAAATGATGAAATACAATATTTTCTCATCTTCTCAGTACCACATATAGCCATCGCGCATGAAATCCCCATCAAATAAAGATGATTTCACCATCATCTGTTGAAATCATCACTAAAAACCTAAACAAAAACAAATTAAAATCAGTAGTAAATTAGTGGAATCAGAAATGGAGGAAAGAAAAATTGGAATTACCTCAAACTGCTATCAAAATTCTCCTAAAACCATCCCCTACTAATGGGGATCCAAGAGTGAAAAAATATGGTGTGGTCTAGTGAAAACAGAACCCCCACATTCCTGGTTTAACCTAAAATTATTATGGGGGGCCTATAATTATGGTTCAAATTCTATTTTCAAAAATACCATAGAATTATTCATAGAATGAATCATTGGTTGATGGCCTGGATTCCATTCACGAAGGGGGACCCCCACTTTTACCTGATAATTTCACAACATAAATCCCTACTTTATGGTGTTAAAACTATATACAGGTCTACATTTCCAAACCAAAGGGTCTCATTCATGATATAAAAACCCCATTCATGGTTTGAATTCCTTATCTAATGGTCCTACACTAAACCAAAAACCTCTTATGCCACGAAACCTCATTCATGGCCTGAAATTCACTATTGTTTCAAGAATTCATAGAGTGAATAATGGTTCATTTCATGAGCTGCTACAGGATACTAAAATTAATCCCATGGGTCACCTGAACCTTTTCCATGTTCCACTTAATCACCTAAAAAAATAAATTCCTCATTCAACATCCATAAACATTTCATAGATATTTTCCAACCCTCAACGTTATGATCTAAGCCTATGTTCTAAAATTGAAACTCCAACCAAACCAAAAAATCAAATTCCCTCAAAAATGTAAATCCCATAATGACAAAAGTTGTTATAGAGTAGAATATTATTGTTATTATTTTTTAAACATTAAAATTTCTTACTTTGTGAATGTAAACTCTTGAAAATATTATAATAATAAGAATTAGTCATATTTTGTATAATTAATATGGAGTGTAATGTGAATATATCTTCTCTAATAACCATGTACTATGTGTAAATCATATATTTCTTATCACCCCACACCTACATATAATTGAATTGTTTTTCTCAAAACTATTTATTACAAGTTACCTCATGCATTGAAACTATATTCCAATTTTCCCTTAACACCAAAAATGGTACATGATATATTATCATACACATTTTCTCAATTTACTTGACATCCAAATTTTGTATTAAATTTTTATATGTATAATAAGTCAAATTATATAAAATAAATATATTCTTATAATTATAATGAAATTATTAATTTAAAAAATAAATAGAATAAAATGTGATTGTAATCAAATATGGAAAATAAAATACTATCTGAATGTTATTTTAGGAATTATATACAAATATTTGAACTCTTTTCATGATTTAAAAAAAAGAACATGTTTTTTAGACCCATTAAATGAATCTTTTTTCTTATACACATGTATAGTGTCTATGAATAAGGTATATAAATGGTTTAATATTCTTAAAATTTATATTTTGTTTCTATTTTATTGAAATAATGACAATAAAACAACCATTTTTTCACTAACTTGGTTAATTATCATATGTTAAGTAATCATGAATTCTCTATCAAATATAAGCACACTTTCAAAAAATTTCAGTACATGTTGAGTCAAATTTCATCAAACAATATACCTAAGATCTATTCAAATCATCAATAAATAATTATAGATAAATATTAATTCTATCTTTGGGTCATATTAGTCCATTAAAAATATTTAAAATTATCAAAAATGGTGTTTCATACACAAACATAATGGAACGTTGAATCAAAATAACACCATTTTCTATGTACTATAATGGCATGAATCATCTCACCTCGTTAGGTTATGTATTTTAGGTGTTAGAGGTAATGGTAAAAGGATATAGGAAGGGACTTCGGGTTAATTATAAGAATTATCATGGGAGAAGTGCATCATGATATGTACTATGGAGTCACGATTTAGAGGGATGGATAGGGAAATTGGTGGTTTTAGATTTTGGTTAATCATGTCATGAATTATAGACTCTTGGTGTGGTGTTTTGTGTCATAGTGTGAAGAAGATTGAAAAATTGGGGTGTTAGTCAAGGGATTTAGGAACTACACTATTTTGAGGAGAATGTGTGGTATCAACATGGTTTTCTCCAATCCTGGAATAAAGGTATTAGTGGAGGATTTTAGAATAGTGTAGACAGTTATGTAATAGTGTAAGAACCTTATCTATGGATTAAAAATCATACTTATTTTCTTTTATCATCATTATATTCTTATAAGGATGGGTTCCATTTATGGAATGATATGGGTTTTGGGATCTTGTTTTAATTTCCATAATTGGGTGTCATGACATGGACACCCATGTTTTGGCTTGAGACCCAGAGGTCATTTTTTGGGGTTGTAGTTTTCTGAGTGTCATTTTTTTGTGGTGATCTTATCATGAAGTGAAATTTTTTGGATATATTTAATTAGGTGTTTGACCATAATTTTAATTGTGGGAGATAAGGGGAATCACCTTTTTGTTTTGAATGGATAGATCTATTGATCCTCATCATGACATGACCATCATATATCACGTCATTATATCTTAAATTTATAATGTTATTATAAATTCAAAATCTTATTTGAATATCACCTTATTTATTTGTTTTCTTTAAGCCTTGGGTCACTTATGACATTGGCTTATATGGCCTTTATTTCCCTTTATCATCTTTTGATTCTTCTATTTGTGAGATCAATGATTATTCCATCCGACGTGAGATTTATTCTTCCTCTTCTTCTATCCATCTCATTATTTATCTTGAGATTTTATGGTAGTGATAAAAGTTTGGATTGTGTCATGTTGAGTTGATTGGATTAAGGGTTTTTTTTATAATCTTGTTTTTTAAGGATTTTAGTTTCATTTAATTATTGTGATCATATATTTCTCACATTATTATTAAATTATTGTTGTAATTCATTGATTAAGGTAGGGGATTCAGGATTTATCTTTAATTAATTTTTGTAAATTGTGTGTGTTTCATGATTTTTTATTCTTTTATTGTGTATTTAGGATTAACATATTGATGATAATGAAATATAGTAATATTAAATTGAATTGGAAGGGTGGTTCCCCTGAGTTTTAAATAATTCTTGATATTGTTTATGATTTACAGTTGTATATTTTGGATACCAAAAATATTATTATTTCTCTTATATATATGTGTTGTTGATGTAATTTAATGTATAAAATCCCATTTAATAATTGTTTAATCATGTAAATATGATAATTATCCAGTTGTGTGGAATTGGAATTTAAATAAATGATGTTTTTTTGTAGTCATTTTCCACAATTTTAATGGGGATGATGTGGTTGTTGATGTAGTAGTTGTTGATTGGATGCTCTGTGGTTTAATATGGTGCCTTGGAATATTTATATAGAAAGATATGTATGAGATATTATGTGTGAAGGAATTATTTTGGTGCATTTTAACAGGTGATCTATAGAGGTTTACGTGGTAGTTGGTTTTGTGTTGTGGTGATGTATTTTAGATTCCTGATAGAATATAATGGGATTTGTAATATTTAACATCATAAAGGGTGTGGGATGGAATTCAATTTCCTATTTTTTTTAAAAGAAATGTTAATATTTGAAATGGATGGGTAATTACATGGTTAATATGTAATTTAATAAAATAATTAGAATAATGTGTTTTATAAATAGTAAATTTTGAAATTTTGAAATTTTGAAATTATTTTATTAATGGGATGTTTTTGGTGTTTTTTGGTGGATTTGTGTAAATAAGTGGAGCTAGTTTGTGTTGTTGAAATGGAATGAGTTGATAATTAATGGTAGTGGTGATTTATTAGTTGTAATGGGTGTGTTATAGTTATTTTTTTATGAAACAAAACAATGTGATTGTGCCTATGGATATATATGATATATTTACTATGTGATTTCATATTCTCCCAGCTAAGCCAGATAACCTTATTGATGCTACAAAAATAGATTCTAGGAATGTTCCCAAACATCCAAGTTAATGAGGGGACACATGTTTGTATAATATCTCTTCCCAACTCTCCCTTTATACGCAATATAAAATATGATGGCAAAAATTTATGTTTTATGTAATGTGTTGGAAATAAGTTAGAGTGAAAATTAAATGATGTTATGTGACATTTTCATAGGATATGTGATATATGATGAGGGTTATTTAAGGTAGTAGAAAGGAACTAGGTTTATTTACTTCATGTTCATGATACCCTACTATGATAAGGATGTGATGTGTGGTTATGAAACAAATATACAATTTTCATTATATGGTGATAATTTGGTATGTGGTATAGAATGATGATGTGAATATACTAATGATTTGAGCTATGGTTATGTGGATATATTGAAGTGATATTATAAGAAGATATTTTTCACTAGGGTGTGAGTTTGAAAAGCTAGTGGAGATGTTATTTTTGGGTTCCTTATTAATTTATATACATTATTTTGATGTTATGTTGTTTTTCTTGGGAAAAATATTTGGTGGGTGATGCTTATTAAGGTTGGATGGTAGTTAAACTGGATAAGTTCATGTTGGTTTCACTCTTTTTTCATTAGGGAATTAGTATGATTATTGCACATTTTCATGAAGGGTCTTGAGGCATATCCTACTGAGTATACATGTATACTCACCCTTATATATATAACTCTTTTTTTCAGGTTTTCCTGAGGTATTTGGAGGTTGAGTTTGGATTTAAAATATTTGATCTTGGACCTTGGATTATAGTTGTTTCATAGGATTTTCTTTCAGTATTTCCTTTTGGGATTTTTTATCTTTATGAAATTATATATATTATGTAATATAGGTTTTATTTTATTTTATTTTTTTTGATTGGTGGTTTTATTTATATTAACTTAGTATTTATGAGGGAAATTATTCCCATTTTCATATTTTATAGACTCAACTATAGTTTCTAACCTAAGGGGTATTGGAGTCAAGTTTTTAGGGTTATTCATGTCTTCAACACATGCCTAGGTGGGGTTCCCCGTAGAGGTAAGTCATAAAAAAGTTATATCAAAGCTATTTATTTTTGTTATGATATAGATTAGAGTTAGGATCTGACGATGATTTCATGGGTATGGTATGGAAATAATGATAGTCAAACCAAGTGGGTGAAGTATTAAATGAGGGTAGCTTGGATATTGGATATTAAGTCACCCTATGATCCAATGAAAAGACCTTAATCTTACCAAATTCCCAAGATTATATAATGTTGATTGCACGGTAGAGACCTGGGTGTGGTGTATCTATCATGTGATTTTATCTTTTTATTGAATTGGTGTGACTCTAGAGAAGTGAAAATGAATCAAAAAAATATAAATTAATTCCATTATTTTGAACTTAATATTTTCTTTTTTATTTAAGATATTATTTTTGGTCACCATTAACATGTAGTACAAGTTTTCTAGGTATATAAAGATGATTTGGTAGACCTTTATAGGGTTAACTCAAACTAAAAAGGATGTTTAATGGGGAAATATATTATGTAAGTTCCAATGTTAGGGATCAGTGAAGTTTGAGGGGAGTGTATTTGATTTGGTTATATAGTTCTAGATGGGGGTCTATAGATTTCCTTCATTTTGATCTATACTAGTGTGTAGTATCATCTCCCACTAGCTGTTAGTTAGATGATAGGGTCTACGTATTAGTGGTGGAGTTTCTCCTTGAGATAGTTTAAGGAGGTAGAGGTTTCGTGGGATGATTTATAGAATAAATTTCACTTAGAGTACCTTTCATTGATGATGACGGAGAAAAAATAGGATGAATTTTATCTCCCTTTACTAAAGGAGACCAAACATGTGAGAACTTAGGATTATATTTAAGGATCTTCTTCACTTTTTCCTATAAATATTACTAAATTTAGAGTCCAGATCATGATGTTCATAGGAGGAACTATCCACATCTATTCGATATGTTATTAACCCATTTATATTACCTATATATCTAGAGTAATAGAAGAGTAAAGGGTGATCGAGAGTATACATGTGCAGGATGGATCATCTTAGTAAGGGGTTTATTAACGATCCCTAGGGGAAGGGCTATTGTTGGGGAATCAACGATTTTGGGGTAATCGAGGTTTCAACTGGAAGTGATTTGGCCTTACTAGTTTTATTTTCACTTATCTAAGGTTTTTATCTTTCATGTGTCTATAGTGGTTTCTTTTCCCATGCTCCTCACTTGTTGAGGTTGGGATCATCGTTTTTTTTCATTCCTAACTATTCTTGAAGGATAGAATTGTATAGGGGTTCAATATACATTTCCACCTCAATAACATTAGTTTAGACGTTGAATCAATAACTTGATCAGTTGAAAATTATTACAAAAAGGGGAGATAGAGCAGGGAGAGGACATACATATGATGTTCCACATCCTTTAGGACATAGGGATAATTGTGTACATATACATGGTTTTTATCATGTCTAGTGAGGTAGAGGGGCTTGAAATGGTTAATTTCAAACCATGGATATGCATACAACTGATGGTTCAAAGATCATTTAAGGTACCATTTGTTTATTTACACCCTTTATTTTTCTCATCATTGTTTTTGTTCTTTCCATGAATAAACATTATCACACAATTCAAGAGTATAATTATTAGTTTTTTTTGGGAGATATGTATTTTTAGTGGGATTTTTTTACGAATTTTACCAATATTTTTTAAAAAGTGATAAAAAAATATAAAAAACACTCATTTATCAACACTTTTTATAAAATAAAACAAAACTGATGATAAGGGGTTATTCTTTACCCATTTATTTATTATTGAAAATCCTCTCAAAATATTATATATAAAATATATTTGGGAGATAAATCCAACTCCTGAAAGAAATATCCATGAACAGTGGGATGATGAAACACTAAAGTACTTGTCTACTAAAAAAGGATTATATCAAAAAAATTATTATAAGATGGGATAATTAAAAAATAAATATTGAGAAAATTATTGATAAAATAAGGGGTAATAATATTCCATTATTATTTTCATGTGTCAAAGAATGAAATTTTGTGGGGAATCTAAGTCTCCTACTAGGATATGTGAGCTATGATAATGAAATCAATATCATAAGTCCTCTCATGATGATTCATTTATCATCACTTATAACTGAAGGAACATTGATATGATAAGGGTTTTAAGGGGAGTGAATGATTTTACTTTATTTACAGGTAATTATGGGTCTATAAATAATGGAAATAACCATCTCATGGAGTCCCTCCCATTTGGGGAAGAGATTCCAACTTCCACTAAAGGAATAAATGCAGAAATTTCTCCTAGGAAGGATTTTATTCCTGGTTATTTCTGTATGGATGTACAATAAATTATTATGGAGGACATTATAGATGAATTATATAAATATTTCAGAGTGTTACGCTTCCCAAAGTTGTATTTTCCACCATGATTTTCCTCATTCCCAAGGTTAAGTAACTTAACTCATTTTTGTTTCATCAAATCATCATGTATAATTTTCCATACAATATTCTAAACCTGGTACTCATTGACAATATTGTTACTTTTCTTCCCATGATGGTTTCAAAGGAACCACACAAGTTTATCAAAGATATATTTATCAAGGGATTTATCAGGTTCTCACTAGAGATGATAATGGACCTAGATGGTAATGTGACCGGTAGCAATATTATACTGAAGGTCAATATTGATAAGTCCAATGATAAGATGAAACAAAACTTCACTATCAATATCATTAATTTTTTCAAGGTCTCCACATGGACATATTAATTCTATTTTTGATGATACTCATCCCCTTGGTTCTATTTTATCCTTATAGGTAATATTTTTGGTTTCTTCATATCTATATCTAGCCTATGATAAATGGATCCCCTCTCACTCATCCTTTTTATCCTCTCCCGAGATACTATGAGAAACTATCTAGATAATTCTATCCACAATAGTATAGTGTAATATTTATAAGGAATTTATCCAACCACTAGTATCTCCAATTTATTTTTTGGAGATTATCTTTTATTTTCTTTAATGGATGTAAGATAACCATCCAAAACTTTAAAGGCATGTTATGGGATTATTAATATTTAAAAGGGAATAAAACTAACCCATTTAAAAACATTATTTATTTATTTAATAAATTCCATGAACAACTTTATGATAACATTGAAAACTATATCGACTTCTCCCAATGTAGTTTTCCAATGAAATACCTGAGATTAAACCTATCAATAAATTGTATCTATATTCACCAATTTTAGTATCTAGTTATCAAAATATCAAAACTTATATGCTACTAAAATAATTGATTTATTCCATTTAGTTATATAATAACTCTCATCAAGTATGTTATGGAACATATTATCATGCACACCATTTCCATCATTATAGTATATTGTTTTTTAGAAATCCTTAAGAAGGTAGTTAATAGTTTTTAATAAAATTCCCATAGAGAGGGATTATTAACACTATTCAAGTTGGGATAGATCAGATAAAACTGTCAAAGAAGGTAGTGTGAGTATTGGAAAAATCCTTAAATTTGTGAAAAAAATTAAAGAAAATAATCTATGGTTCTTTATTCAATACCATTCTATATGTTCCTACAGCGTTAGAAATAAATATGGAAATGTTGTTGAAGTTTTTGGACTTGATATGGTCATTGTATCCACTCTCCAGAAGATCTTCCAAGTTTCTCTTCACATTTTTTTGGGACATTATCGATGATTATTGGAAGTGGATATATGTTTTTCCTATAAATAAAATTGGAAGATAGATCTAATTTTTTTCCTATCTACCCTTCCCCATTCATCACTTTCATAGAGGATAAGTATTTCCTTAGTTTCATAGATCTGTTTCTTGAGATGAAGTGGTATTATTTTTTAACAATGTCACCCTCATTAATGAGGATGATCATTGTGATTTAACCCTTATATATTCCACCTATTTTAATATAAAGGTCTTTATTCATATCAATAATTATCACCAAGACTCTAACCACTATTAAATGATACCATGGGATCATGCTCTTCTTTCTAAATTTAGGTTCTTAGTTTAGCACGCACATTGTGAAGTCTTTTACACTCATAATTATATCCAATGTAAGGGAATCATGATGGACCCAAAATAGAAATACTATATAAATTTAGAGGTGGATATTGAACCTACAAATTCTTTTAATGGAGATTCAGATCATTTACAAGAACCTTACACAGCGATTACTTTATCATTTTCCCTAACTTAGAAACTTTTTAACATTTTTTGGTTACTAGGTTAATTGGAATCTCTCGTCTATATTTTCTTGGGTGAATCCATTATACCTACATTATATAGTCATATTAGACCCTCTATGTAGAAATTAATTACTCCATCCATAATGGCCCCAACATCAGGAATGGAATCCTAAAATCACATGTTATTATCTTTATTAAAGAACTAGTTCCATTGATAAATGGATATAAGGGTATCCCTATCTTCTAAAATCTCACCATTATCATCACTACTACTTATCCATACACACATAATAATGATTTAGGTAAATTTTTCTCATGAATTACCCCTAGAGTTGGCTTTAATATCAATAAATATGGGGTATCCATGCATGATGTTATTAAAGGTAGACTTATCATCCTGGATTCCAAGTGAATTTTTTTTATGGTTTTAGTTATTTCTATAATTTTAGTAATTATCTAATAAAATAGGATAATCCTTGAATAATGGAATTTTCCTCTATAAAAATCATTACATCCCTTTGATAGAGTTTCAAATAGTTCTATGCTACTAGTATATTTTTTTTCAACCCTTGAGCCACTTCATTAGAGTGTAATACATATCTTAAAAGATTATAAAAGGTTTATAAAATAGTAGGTTTTGATTAAACACTTAAAACATGAAGAAAATATGAAAGTGGACCTATTATATATAATGGTTGGCCTAACAATTCCTTGTATAGTGAAACATGATCTTAGTTCCCTACCCTTGGAATTTATTAGCATTATGTTTAGTGATGCACATGGCCTACACCATTACAAGATTCCCTAATGTTCCCACCACCCTTAGAGTTTTTCTAAAAATGAAATTTAAATATTGATAATGATGTATTTATAAAATAATAAATAAATGATAAATAGGGATAACAATTATAAATTTTTGAGATAATAAAATAAATAATTTATATATTGAAATAAAATTAGTAAAACTAAAAATGAAAAACTTAATTATGTTTTAAAGGTTTGGGGAAGGTGGTGATGGTGTTAGGGAAGGGAACCAGTGCAATTCTACTAACAAAAGACTTATTCGGGGTGTATGGGTTCAAGGGGGTGACTAATAATAGAGGATGGACAAAGGATTGGTGATGTAGGTTGGGGTCAGTGATTATGAGAGAGTTGATAATGGAGAGGGTGTTTTGTATTATTTAAGTTGATTGATATGGGGTTTCAGGGTATCTAAAATAGGAATAGGTTATGGGAGAGGTAATATGTGAAAGGGATTGGTAAAAAACTTTTTTTAAAATTTAAAAATTTTGAACTAGATAATTCTCACTTCCATAGTAACAAAATATTTCTTATATAGTTATTTTTATGTTGTATTTTACTTTTTTGTTTATGTAATTGATTGTGTATGTACTCTCTGTGGGTTTTGTGATTGTATGTACACAGGTTTGAAATAATTGTGGAAGTGGGTTCCCTAAACCAAACATGATCATATACTTTTCAATAATCATCACATGTATTCAGTATGATATATATATATGTGTGTGTGTGTGTGTGTTTGTTTTTATCATTTAATGAAATTATTATTATTATACATATTCTTTATATGATAATTTATTTTTATTATATGTCGTTCTAATAAGTTATAATGGTTTCCACTTATAATCAGAACCATGAAATACTATAAGAATGATAATAAGTACATATCCTAAAGTCTATGTAAATAAATATGATGGGACATCAATGATGTTTAAATAATTAACGATAGGGGATCATAAGTATTGAGTCTTATTTTCATAATGTTATCACTTTTTAATCTCTTGTATGGGAGATTATGAGGATCATATGACCAATTGAAATACTATATGATTTAGATATAATTGGATTTTCTAGTCTAAAAACATGTGAATTTTTATCCTAAGTTGAGATTATTATTAATATATATCATCAAACAGAAAATTTAACACTTGATGAAGACCATGAAAATTTATTTTTATGGTATGGTAGCTTGTGTCTGGTGCATAATTTTTGACATTAAATTAATTAAATGATCAAGAAAGGATTTTTCACTTTCAATTATAGGAATAGATATATCGAGCTCTATTAACTAATATGGTAGTTCCCATATTAAAACCATGGCCATGGTATAAGAAAGGTATGTCCATTAAATATGGTTAATAAAATTAATAAACAAATCGTAGAAGGATGGTTCCAAAAAATTATACATATTAACTTATGATATATCATAATACCAAGTGATATTCATTATGTATGTTTGTAGGAGAAGTTTCCATTACTATAACATAACCTCATATATTTAGGGGCTTTATGTGTTTTAAGTTACCACTCCTAATCTTTGAGTATCACTCATTACTATCGATATGAGTTTGTATAGAGTTATATACTAAGTGTATTTAAAAGTTTTTCCAAATATAATGAATTGGAATTTTGGACATAGTGTGACCCATAATGGGGGTGGGTAATGTTCAACTGTGAATAATATCATAAAACTAAATAAATTAAATATTATTAAATATTATAATAAAAATTATTGAATTTATTAACTGAAATTATTCACAAGTTATTAAGTGAATATATGGTAGATATTTTAGGAATGAATATTCATATTTAATATTTTTTTAATTATTTTAATAGAGAAATGATTCATTCTAATGACACATATATTTCATGTAATATGATTTTAATGTTTCAAGTAAGTGATAAAATATTTTTGGTAGTTATGAAAAGTGTTTTTAGTTATGAGTGTAGTAAAATGGTATATATATAAGGTTATACTTCATAATAGGATTAAGTTAAATTTTAATATTTTTAACCTAATTATTTAATCCAAAATAAGACTAAAATAATCATTGTTATTTATTTAATATGGATGTTTCTTCTTCACATATATCATTTCCTTGGATGATAAAAAAGAATTTAGTTCATCTTGATCAAATAACTTCTTCACGGATCTAGTAAATGGTGCTCTGATGAAACTGTGTATGTCTAAAGTTTCTTTGATTTATTGTGATAGAACACATAGTTTTAATATAAACATACCATTAAGATTTTTAAGTATGTGAAAATTATCTAGAGGGTTCCCATTTCATATCATTCAATTTATAACCAACAAAAATTAGTAAAAACACTAATATATTTAAATAAAAGGTAGAATTATTTATTATTATTATTTCATGCTTAAATTGGTTACACATGATCCTCAAATTGAGAACTGGGTACTTCCATGAAATATATGATATTACAACTTCAATATATAGTAATTATTTTAAGTTGTTCAATTTTAATGATCTTTCCATTGACATTGAACCAATAAGTGGTATAGGAGTAATGATGTAATTATTTAAGAGAAAATTTAAATTGAATCTACTAGAATTAATGAAGATGGTTTTTGAATGGTCCCAATAAAAAATCATTAATTATAATTCAAAAAAAAGATATAGTTATTTTATGATTGATTGGTATTGGGTATCGATCAATGTTTTGAAATAATATTTTTTAAAATAATAATGGATTAGAAAGGGGCAGGTGAATCACTTGTTCGGACACCACATAGGGGTGAAAACCAAGTATTATTTTCTTTTAATTTAAAAGAAGAATATTAAAAAATAAAATAAGGTGGAGATTTTTTTCCCATGGGGAAAAAATGAATACCACCATTGAAAATAGGGGTTAGATCTAGATGAGTGTATGTATTTTAGGAGTGATTAAATTTAAATAATAAAAATTTAAAAAATGTTTCTTGTAGGCTCCAACCCTCACTCCAGACCCATGTTCCCCACATGAAGGGTACATCCATTCACTGACCTGGGTGGGTCTAGGTCAGACCCAATCTAACCCATCCAACAAATAATGGTTTAGTAAGGGTCCAAAATTAATCTAGGGTCATTTTTTAGGCTCAAACTAGTGCAAATAAATCTTAAAAAATACCAAAATTTTTTCAAACTAATATAAATTTTTAAACATTATTTTCGTCATTATAGAATTTATAATTTATGAAATATAATTAGTTAAATTTTATTTTAATTCATAAAACATTATCCTCAAATAAAATTTTGTCTAATCTAATTTTATTTTGAAATTTTATGTATTTGGATAGTCATGATTTGAGACCATCTTGTGCATGTTTCATTTATTTATTTTAATTTTTTAATGGTGATTGTTTATAATAATTGATTTTAAAATATCTAATTTAGTGATCTATAAATCTCTCTTCTTTATTAAAAAAATATACAAGGCTCTTTGTACCCACTTTTGAAGTAATTAAATATAATATCATATCCCATGTTCCCATCAACTATATTTTAGTGCACATGTGTAAAGATGATGAAGATTATGTTGTTTTAGATGATAATTATCAAGGAACAACTTTGGATAAAATTCATGAGTTAATGGAGGGTCACTGCAATTTGAGTCATTTTAATGACTCAAGGAATTTGCCTAGGGTATTGATTGATTCCTCATCTTGTCGGTGGATCAGCTATTAGTTAACCAGGTCATGATCATATATATTTGTTTATTTATTCATGTGTGGTTAATTTTTTTATAATATATGATTATAAATTATCACATAAAATATATAACAAGCATGCATTGATAAAATGAAATAATGTGTGGTGAATGTTTTATATTTATGCATAGTTATAGTTGTGAAGGTTAATGGTTAATAATAATAATAACAAATATAATTGAATTTGATCCAATAATAAATTAAATGAATTTAAATTTTCTCAAATTAATAGTAAGTTGTTCAAAACATTCAACAACATGAATTTGAACAAAATCGTAAGAATGGTTAGCATGTTATCCAAAGTTGTGAATTCATAAACCTATTGTTTAGTTTGTATGAGAGTGATTGGATAACATAAATAAAGATTGAATAAATGAAATAGAAATATCTATAATGTTTTGTATTATATTGGAAAATAGTTATATAAATTCAAGGTCAGTGTTTGTAAGATTTTTGAATCCACTCAATAGATTAATGATTTATGAGTTAATGTGGTTGTCTATCCAAAAACCTAACTTAAATACTATATGTATTTGAATAGTCAAAACATGTATTATAAAGATAGATTTTAATGGTATGTTACACTATAATATTCACATAAAAAACTTTGAATCAAATTTTTGAGAAATTTTTTGAGTTAAATAAAGTAGTGAGATTCAATAACTTTTAATTTATCAGAAAATAAGATAAAGTAATGATCTATTAATTTATTTATTTTGTAGATCAAATGGATATAAACACCACTACTATACATTATTTATTATAAATATTTGAAAAGGAAATTTCCTGACTAAAAATAACTTTTAAGGGTGGTATAGGTTCATGTGAATAGTATTTCTCTACGAAAGGAAGTTATATGTGATGGAGTCCCAACTTCCTACTAAACCTCCTCAGGGAGCGATCAAGGAGGATAAGAAATCCTATAAAAGGCACATAAATGATTATTTGGATGTCCAATGTGTCATGATATCATTATTTTCTAGTATAATATCTAAAAAACATGTGGATAAGGGCACATAAAAGATATCAACTCATCTCTATGAGTTATATAAGGAGGGAGAGTTGAAAAAAATGTATGAGACATATTGTTCGCTTTTAAAGTGTATTATATGATAAGGGAATCAATATGCCTATAAAATTATCATGATGATAGGGTATGATAAGAAACTCAAGTCACTTGGGTTTATGTGGGACTAATAAATAGCAATATATCTCATACTCACATCTTCAATATCCTTATTCTTGGCCATTATCATTAATTATAACATGAAACACATGAAGAAGTTACTTATTTATCTTTTATAAATGTTTCACCATGAAGATTAGTATATAAAGAAATATAAATCTTCAATACATATGGTGAATAGGAAGATAATGGGAAAGGAAAAGATGTTAATGGTTATATATAAGCTAAATCCATCAATGCACCATCCCTCCAATAATCCAATTATAATACACAAGACACAACTATTGTACGTAAATACTCTATACTGATATATTACACAATATGTACTCTAAAGATACTTTATTCATAATTATATTTAAAATTTAATTTTTGAATTTTTGAATTTGTTTTAACAACAAAATAAACTTCCTTTTTAAATTCTCCATGTAGATATTAGCTTCAAGTTAATTTTTGGAATTTTCCAAAAAAAGGTTTTATGCGTGAAAATGTTTTAAATAATTTTCCTGAAACATATTAATATTATTTGATAAAATAGAATTTATATTTAGAATAAAAATTTCCAAATTATATTAGTATACAAATGTTATTTTTATGCATCAAAAATAAATTACATAGGACAAAGATTAATTACCATAGTAAAAGTAAAATTTTTGTTTTCAAAGAATTGACTTTATATGAGTTATATAATTATTCTATAAATAAATTAAACTAATATAATTGAAAATATGAACATAATATTATGTTTAAACACAAAAAAAAAATATATATATATATATAACAAAATTTTAATTAATAATTAATTTTATATAAGAATAAAAACACTTAATATAATGAAATATATTATTATATAAAATACCTTTTCTTATATCATGCGTTTTAATTTAAATGAAACTTTTTTTATATTTAGAAATTAAATTAGGTTGAATGGATCCAAAATTAGGACTCATCATGTCATAATTTGATAATAAGGGTCATATTATATTTTTAGTAACAAAATAGTTACCATGGTTATTTTTTGGTCAAGATTAATAAGGGTATAATGGGTAAGTAAGTTATCTTGATTTTTTTAATAATTAAAAGTCCAAAAACACCTTATAAAAATAATTTCTTATTATTAAAGTCATACCAACATGTCTCACCTACCATTTACCCACCTAATTCACCTAAATCACCAAATTGAACTAACACCCATGTGATTCAATTCCTACCCCTTATGTAACATAGCTTCTACACAAAATTCCCTATTTTCGACTATAAAGGGGGTATCTCACCACCCTTTCAATGAAATGATAAAAATTCATATTTCCTATGAAAATATTACATATATCCTTACCCTATAATGTTATTTCTCCCTTATAGGCTTCTGTTCATAAGATATTTTCTTAATCCATTCTTTTTTGAGGAATCCTCCAAGAGAAACCTAAAGATGTCAATGTAAGTTCAATATTTTCACTAATGTATTTTACTTTAAACTTTACATTTAAAATTTATTTTCCCAATATTATATGTTTAATTTAGTATTCATATTATAAAAAATTATTATATTGTGTTAATAAACACTAACCACCTTTCCCCTTCGTTTAAGAAAAGATAAATTATCATTCGTGTGTTGTGTGGACTACCACTGCCACGACATGATATGTTTTGTTTTCTATAACCACCATATAAGGATGGTTATAATGGTGGTGTTAAACGATAAATATCATTTTTATGATATTATTAAGGTACTATTATATAAACTTTAGAACCATTTAATGATATTATTAACAAATAATCAACATTGATTTAATTTTTTAAAATAAGAATACTAGGATTATAATCTTATATTGAAATTTTGAAATATTTTCATATAAATTACGTATTATTATTATAATTAATTTAAATTATAGTAAATAACACTATTAAACACTAATTTTTATCATTATTCATCTAGTATAATGAAATAACAACAAAACGACCTCAAAACCATTCATTAAATGAGGGTATGTTCATGTTTGGGTCGGTTTAACCACTTACATAAATGATACAATGGATGTATATAATTAATGGATATGGGAAACTAGTGTGTATTAAATATGATATAAATTTTTATATAATGGTTTGTTTTTTGTTAAATATTTTTTAAATTAATAAATAAGTAATTAATTAAAAAAACATAATCCAATCATAAAAAATCAACAAAACATGGTTTTTATCGATTTCATATTCAATGGAAAAAATAAAGAACTCGTGAAATTGATTTGAAAAATAATAAAAAATTATAAATATTCATTAATTTTGAATTTCATGATCTATTAATAATGAAAATTGTAAAAATAATGAACATTAACAAATCTATTATGAAACCAGTAACAACAATCAGAACTATAAGCACTTGATTTGAAAAATGGTAAGAATTATTATAGATAATGAGTATTTATAAATAATATAAACAAAAATAGACATGATTAATTTTTTAAAATTAAGTTATTAAGATATCTATGTTTTCTATATTGATGTTTAAAGTGTGTTTGTGGAAGTCATGACAAGTGGTACGGGTTTTTCTTCTCAAATTTCTCTATTTGGGACATTTTGGGTGTTATCCTCCTAGCTTACTTTATGTGGTATATATATTTCATATTTTAGATTTTATATAATAAATTTCATTTATTGATTTAATTTAAAGATAAATTTTAAGCCCTATATTTCAAGGGGTTTTGATTTAATTTCTAACCAGTCCACATTTGGGGTTGTTTCATCTCAATTTTCATTAATTGGGACTCCTTTTATATTCACTACCTATTTTTTTTTTGTGAATACATTAACATGGAAGAAGTTTTTCTAAATTATTCAGGAAATTTATGGGATATAAAATTATATATTCTTATCCCTCACTCATATTCTCAAGAGTCTTCAAAATAGTTACAGAGCTTAATCTTTTCCATAATGGGAAACCCATCTTATTTTTTGTTAATTTAAAAGTATGTAAATTTTTCATGAAAATACATCCATTTCTTGATAAGGTAAATTTTATATGACTATGGAATTTATTCACCTATGTGTAATTACCCCCCAAAAGTTTTTGTTGAGTATTGACTCATTTATCACCCATATGTATGATCAGTGGGCTTAAGACCACAAACATGGTGGGGCACTCCTGGGGGTTATGATTTGGAACTTACACACATTGTTAATAAATGATGATAAAGAATTTTTTATTCCATTTACTTGGTATCCTACCAATTAAAATTATTTAAACCATTTACCAACTTCCATGGATAACCTAGTACATTGAAAGTACCTCAACCCCTATATTTCTTTGATAAGGAAACTTTATGTTACATTGATGATACCCCATAGCTTTTAAGTTTATTAAGGGATGTTATAATAGTCATCCAAATTATTATATTGAATACGGAAGTATTTTATTTTCATATTTCTCATTGTATGGATAACTATGATTTATTTAGTAAGAGTTGTCTCAGGGAATGGTATGAAATTTATTGATGATTCTTATAAGGAATGCATTTGACTTAATCAGGTGATGTGTGGAGCCCAAAATTATAAAGTTCCTTGATGCATCGACATGTATCATGAGATAAAACAAGTTTATTTTTGGTGTATACCTATTCCCATGATAGGAAAGTTTTATAGAAAAGTCTATTACAACAAATTTTTATATCTCACATTATGAATTCTATTAGAATGAGATCGATGATTATTATTATCCTTGTTTTCATTTATTATAATGGATATATCGTGCCCTAATTTTTAGTTGATTATAGATTCATTTTTTCCATTTATACCATCTTTATCACTTATGTAAATGGAAAAATTTAATCATGGTGGTTTATCATCTGAAGGGAACACTCAAGAATACTTAATAGGAATTATATTTTACAATTAAATATCATGATATAATTATGGTTATTCCATTTTATAGAGATGTATAATAATAGGAGAAATGGTAATAATATCTACAACCATAGTCAATGTAAGGATATTTCCCCTAAATAGGTTTAAAGTTCTAGAGTCGAGGCTAATCAGATCAAAACCATATTAGTACATTTCAACTAGGTTTTAAAAATTTCACTAGAATAGAGTGAATTGCTGATCCGTAACATGATGCAACTATATTGGATCACATTATGTAGAAACAACTTCCAAAATTTAGTGGACCTATAAATCCATTGTTCGTTGAAAAATGGATCAAGTCCCTAGAGAAGATAATTCTATATTTGGGAAGTTGTGAAAACAAAAAGTTCATCATAGTGGTTTATCATATGAAGGGAGATGTAGAGTAATGGTGGTTACTAATTCCAAAAAATAAGAGTGTTATGAGACCAATGCATGGAATGGATAATTTTTATAGAGCTATTCTATGAAAAATACATTTATCATAAGAAAAATTACATCAAGAACACAAATTCAAGGGAAAGAAAGATATTTCTTATGTTTAATTATTTAAATATAAGAAGAAGGTACATTATGAAAACCAATACCCAAAGAATCAATGGAATTCAACTCATGAAAGTCCAATGGAGAAATACCATGCTTATGAAATTATCATAGATAAATTCAAAATTCTTAAAAATATAGTGTAAAGTAATTTGATTATAGCCTCAATGTTAGATAACTTTATATTTTATTTTGAATCTTTGAACTCTTTTATATCTTTCATGTTTTCCAAAAATATTTTTTATTTCTTTTGAGACAAAGTAAATGATTAATCAATTAAGGCATTGTATGGGAATATTATAGAGACAAATATGTGTTAGGTAGTTCTAATTATGATTCATGGGAATACCCTACTTTAAAAAACTGTAACTATAATTATAGTTGAATTTTACATGACCATTGATGTGTATTGGATTTCAATGTGTAATGAAAAAAATATATTTACCAGATAATGACATTACAATTCATAATGGTAGAGTAAAATCCCTTATCTTTATAGAGTAAAACTCATCATAAAAATTATTTTGGGATCCTATATAAGTATCTATCCATAATAAAATACATGGAAAATATAGAGATCAAGTTTGATCTGTGGATATATAAGTATCCCAATAATTGAAGATATACCCATGGTAAAAAAATTCATTGATTTTTTCTAAAAGAATTACCTGATCATCCACCAAATCCTAAAGTTGATTTCTCTAGTTAACTTATTCATGATTCAAGGATTATATCTAAAACTCCTGATATAATGGAACTAGTGGAGTTGGTGAAGTTAAAGAATCATCTATAGGATTTATGTGATATAGTAGTTATATCCCTTGGTGTTTCACTTTTCAGATCCCCTATTTTATTCACCAAAAAAAGAAAGATGGGTCTATTGTACTATGCATCAATTATAGGTATATAAATTCCATTACTATAAATATAATAATATCATTTACCTCATATTGATTACTTATTCGATCAAATTCATGGATCCCAGTAATTTCAATGATTGATCTTTACTCTGGTTATCATTATGTAAGTGTGAATCATGATGATATACTAAGGGTGACTTTTTGAACAAGGTATGGATATTATGAGTTTATGTTAATGACTTTTGGATCCACTAATCCACCTTTTCCCATCATGTATTTGAGGAATAAAGAGTTCATGGAGTATCTTAATAACATTGTGGGGGGTATTCATTGATGATATCATGATATACTATAAGATATTTGTAGAATATGGGATTCATCAGAAAATAATTTTAGAGACACTCAGAAAAATGGAATTATATGGAAAATCTAGTAAGTGTGAATTTTATATCAATGAAGATTCTTTTCATAGAGATTAAATCTCTAAATATTGAGTAACTGTTGATCCATATAATACAATGGTTGTCAAATAATGTATTATATAGTGACCCATACTTTTCATACATAGATATTATATCTAAATAGATTAATATTCATTACATAAAAGTTTGATCCATGAAAGTACCTTCTAATTCTAGTATAATTGGAAACCTAAAAACATTAAAAGAAAATGGTTTATAAATTATCTACATTTTCTCCCACATATTTATTCATAATTCGTTCCCTTCTAAGTTATATCATACATAATACCTTTCTTCCTAACCTAGGAAAGGGAACTTAAAAAAGGGTGTTCTCTCATGCCCATTAAGTGTAAACAAGGGACATTTAGAAGAAAATATAAGCATAACATTATATAAAAGGTATAAAATCAAGAGATTAAAATTTGAAAACCATAATCTACATATCATAGATCATAATATTGATTCATGGAATAAATATGGTTTGTTTATAAGACATGAATCATAAAGGAATCAAATAACCTGATCCATGAGAGAATAACATTGTCATAAGACATGGAATTGTAGAGTACAAATAATAAAGGAAAATAATTTTCTTGGTTTTCAAGGCCCTTTATAAGACAATCATAGTGGATTGGGTTTACTCCCCAAACCATCATAGCATTTAAGGTTCAATCCTAAGACTATCATATTTGAAAAATTCACTTACTAATCTAAGTTAACTCCCAATTATAGTTCTATTTATACCATGTGTTATCTATCTTTACCCAATGAATTGTAAGAAGATATATACCCCACCCATAATAGATTTAAAATCATACAAATTTATTCCACAAGATCATAAATCATTCATCATATCAAAATCCATTAATGTAAATGGGTTTCAAAAACATTTCATCATACCATAACCCATAGAAAAAATGGGTCTCCTAAATATTTAATCATTTAAATATATAATAAATCATGTAAAAGAAATGTGTTTTGTAAAAATTCTATCATAGTATACATAAACAATCTCAAGAAATAAATAGTAATGATGGTATCCTTGGATCATATGCCAAATAAATAATAAGTAAAATTAAGGGTTTTAGTATTTGATAAATAGAAATACCATTAAAATATAATTAAAACATTATTGAGAAAAAACCCTCTATTTTAAAGCCTATTATTAAGAAAAATACACAAATTTATAGGGAAAAATTTATTTTCAAGGAACCATGTAAACTTATAATGGAATCCTTAAAGAAAAAATTATTAATGATGGTGGTAAAATTCATTCAAGTTGTATAAGTTAAAAAATAATTCCATCCATTATTTTTTATGAAAATTCAAAAAAGTACCACATTTGGAAAATGAATAAAATGATTCCATTCAAACCATTTTGTAAAAATTCATACATGGGTAAAAATGACTTGGAAAGGGGTATTCTATTAAAGAGAGAAATGAAGTTGATTTTCCTTAAAAACATAGTTTCGGTATCTTGATTAAATAATATTAGAAAAATGAAAAATAAAACATTTATTTTGAAGAAATAACCAGAGGGTAAATATTAATAAGTTTCTTTATAGGTGGATTATAATATTTCCTCATCAGATGCATAGTCATAATCAATCCTGATAATTAATGAGATTGTGACACAAAAAACCCTTACCTCGAGTTCTAATTACTTCAAAATAACTCTAAAATTATTTATAATAAATTTAAATTTATTATAAATATATACTAGATTCATTTTAATTAATATAATATCATATATTTCCGATTTATAACATTTCAATATCCCCTTTTTTCAATAGTTCTTTATTAAAATCTTTATTTTGGAGTGTTAACTGTTTCGTTTATCATGAGTATTATAGTTCAGTAGTTATGGTACTTGTATATTTATCTTAGCTCTATAAACTCTATTATATTAATAATGATATAAATTTAATATATATTAATTATTAAATATATAGTTTCAACCATAAAAGTTAGATATATAAAAATTAATTACACTGTTCTTGGAGACGGTAGGTCGTACGTATGCATGAATGTAATTTTCATTTTTTTGATGGATGGAAAGAAATAATGGTAAATAATAATTCTAATTTATAGAATCATTATATATATATCATATATTTTCCTTAAATATATCTTTATTATTATCCAAGTTAAATGAAATTGAAAAATGAATTGCATCTCTTCGTTGAGGTGGTAGTCTACATATACATACTAGCAGCATTATCATTTTCCAATAGATTATAAGTAAAGTAGGAAGATGTTATATTATAATTGAAGAAGTAAAATTATTTCTTAAATATCATATATAATCATTAAACCCAGAAAAATACGTAATACTTAAAATATGGTGATGAAAAGTGAATTGTATTTCTACGTGGAGACGGTAAGTCATACTTACACACGAGCGATAATTTCAGTTCTCATTTAATTGGAAATAGGGTTTATAATGGTGTTTTAATAATCATAATAAAATTTGAGAATATTTAGGATGCATAATTTATTATTTTTTGATAAATAATATATTTTTTTAGTATGTAAAGAATAGTATAAATGAAAGTCATTGGTTTATGCGGTTAACTTTTGTTTCAAATGACTCATTAGATCTCCTATAAAGGGAAAATGGGTTGTGATTTTGGGAAGAGAAAAAATATATAATGTATATAAGTAATTTCATAAGATACATTTTTATTTTTTGGTATATATGTAAGGTTCAAAGAGTAGAAAATAAGGGAGTTATGAGGTTCCATTTTATAATTGAGGTCAGCGATACTTTTGAAATTTCTCAAAACATTAGGTTATAATAAATTCATTATGAAGAAAAATTGCTAAAAAATTATAGGGATTAGAATATAAGATGGGATAAGTTTGTAATAAAATCAACCAATATAATTTAGACATGTTTTTTTCATTTTAAACCTTATCATTTTTATTAACCATCAGTTAACCAATTTTAAATTTTACTATAGTAATAGATTTTTAAATACTCAAGGGATGTAATTTTTACTTATAAGGTTGAAATAGGATCATAAATGGAACTTTATTAAATTTAGACCATATCATATCCACCTTTTATTTTTTAAATATTTTTTATTATTTTTAAATAATTTTATAAAATATTATTATCATAAAATATCATTTTTTCAATTTTGAAACTATTTAATAAAATTGACATTAACATATAAAGAAAAATTTATATTCCAAATATAATATTTCATCACAAAAATAATATTCCATATTAACCTATAAAAGTATTGTAACACTATATCTTACTAAAATTATATCACTTTTAACATTTTATAAATCATTTATTCATGTTTTGCATTACTTGAATAAATATTGTTTTTTGTTGTGTAAGAATTTAAGCTAAATATATAATACCTAAAAATTATAAAAAATTTCCATAATTAATATAATATTATTATTCATAAAATTACATTAATATTCATTCCTAACTAGTTTTTTTCATTATCATAAAACATAATGGATATTTAAAACTATGAGAGAGACATTTCACAACTTTATTTCATTTAAATAATATATACATTGTTTTTATACAATAATAGGCACTAAACTGATAAATTTAGAGACTAAATTGATAAGGGTATAATTTATTTTATCCAATAATAATTATGAGAAATAAATTAAATCATTTACATATATTTTTAACCTAGATTTACCTGATTTACACTTTACCGAGGTGATAAATTTTACTAAGGTTGCTATTAATATTGAGAAAAAATAAAAAGGGGATATTTAAGAAATATTAACCTCATGATTCTAAATATGTTTTTTATTTTATATAATTCAATATCTATAAATTGAAGAAATTAATTTTAATGTAATAATGAAAAATATGACAAAAACTCTTTTTTATAAATAAAATAAAATTTTAAGCACAATAACGGATTTATTTTTATCATATGCCAGGAAAAATATTTTTTGAATTTCTAAAACATTTGATAAAGTAAATAATATTTACATTTAATTAGAATTTGTTTCTAATAGTTATTAATTTAATTTTTTTTAATAAAAACACATTTCACTTATGCAAATAATATTTCAGAAAAAACATCACTTTTAATTTCAAATAATTTTTTTTAATTACAATCATTTTATAACTGATGAGATTATTTTATGAATTTTATTGCCATATATTACTTAATAAATTATTACTATTTATACCCACCAATCCAACAGTTATGTGATAATGAACACATAATATTTGAATAATGTTAAATGGTTTGTTGAAAATTGGTGTTGCGTGTAAAGAAATATATCAAATAAAGTAAATTTATTTGAAAACAAAAATATATTTCATAAAATATTGGGGTTTTATAACAGAAAATTATGAAAATAACTTAGTCTTAAGGTTTATTGGGTTTATTAGGTTATTTTCAGCTATTTTTCCAATATTTTTCCTTGTTGGTGAACCCATTAACCAAGTTAACATGTAATGGAGCTAAAGTATCATGGTCAAGGGAATGAGATGAAAGTTTTAAAGAGGTGAATATGAGACTAATTAAAGCACCTATATTACCTTTACTATAAATTATGGAATGATTCGTAATATATAGTAATACAATGTATAAATGACTCGGTTGTGTCCTTATTTAGAATGATTCAGTGATTGCCTACGCATCAAAGCAATTAAAAATTAATTAATATAACTATATAACTCATAACCATGAGCCTAAATGCATAATATTTTATTTTAAAATATGGAGGTACTACTTATATGTGTAACTGTGTGATGTATATATAGAAAAAAATATTTTAAAGTATATTTTCTCTTAGAATGATCTCAACATGAGGCAAAGAATACTATTAGAACTACTCAATGACTATGATATCTAGATACACTATCAATGTGGGAAATAAAGTTATATGATGTATTGAGTAGGAGGGACCATGTAGTTTGAACTATGATGAGGATTAACAATGATATTATATGTAGAGATCTATAAAATATGGATACAATAATTTTTAGGAAGGCGATCCATCATTCCTTTTAATTAAAATTGATAAACCATCATTATCATAAAATATAGAGAGTCTGAGTATGATTAAGATTACATAAAAAGGAATATTAAAGTAGTGAATGATGGAAAATTTATATAATTATTCTATAAATATGGATTGTTGATGTTTGGAAATAATTTATGTGTTTCATGTATACTGTAGATAAGGAAGGAACTACTAGAAAAATAACATATATTAAATTTTAACATACACCATAGTAGAAAAAAAAGTTGTATATGGATTTAATAGAATATTCTTTGTGGGATGGTATGAAGTAAGAAATTGCATACTATGTGTCTTGATACTTGGTATGACTACATAGAAACTGTAATATACAATATCTTAAGGGAGTCGTGCAACCGCTTCCTATACCTATATGAAAGTGGGATAGTGTTATAAAGGAATTTATTCCAAGACACCCAAACACTATCAGTATGAATCATACTATATGGGTCCATACATTCTATTACTATGTCTAATCATTTCTTAATGATAAGAGAATATTTACCTCTTGAGTGACTTGCCTAGATCTATATTAATGAAATTGTAAGTCTTATTGGGGAACCAATATCAATTATATATGATCATAACCCTTAGTTCACATCAAAATTCATTATGTTTTTTCAAGTGGATCATGACACAGAGATACATATAAGCACCACTTATCATCTCCAGACTGATTGGTAGTTTGAAAGGACTATCCATACATTGGAAGACATGTTTAGATCATGTTTTCTCAACTTTCAAGGTATGTCAGATTAATATCTTCCTTTGGTGGAATTTTCATAAAATAATAGATTTAATTTTAGTATCCATATGTAACCTTACAAATAATTTCATGGGAAGAGGTTTTGGACTCAAGCCAATTGTATAGAAGTTGAAGAATGAAAGTTAGTTGTCCTAGAGATTGTACATGATATAACAGTTAATGTATAAACTATTCAATATCATATTTAAACATCATAGGGAATAAAAATAGCTATGTTGATTACCAAAGGAAATAATTAGAATTTCAAGATGGGTATTTTTTTAATCTTAATGGATTAACCAGGGAAGGGAGTTGTACGATTTAGAAAAAATGGGATGTTAATCCCAAGGTACATTAGACCTTTTGAAATACTGGAACAAAATAGAGTTGTAACTTACTAATTATCTACTCCAACAAATCTTTATAAACTATACGAAATCTTCCATTTTTAATTATAGAGAAAATACATTCTATATCTAATGAATTATCAACATCTAAGGGAAATGATTTGGATCATGACTTTCCCTATAATGAATAACTTGTCAAGATTCTTAATACTAGAGAGAAAGTGTTGCATAATCAGATAACTCAATTGGTAATTTTTTTTTTGAGAAATTATAAATTAGAATAGGTAATCGAAGATCTTGAAGTAGATATAAGTATATAGATTCCACATTTTTTCAATACATTATATATACCCCAATTTCAAGGATGAAATTATTTATGGGGAGAAATGTAACACTCAAGGAAATATTGTAGCAGGTAAACACCATATCCTAAACTATCACACAATATGAACAATAAATATCCATTATATAATTATATATATAATTATAAATTTTTAATTTTAGAATTTCATTTAAAAAATATATAATTCATTTTGGAATTCTCCATAAAGTTATTGTTTTTAGGTAAAATTTAGGGATTTTTCTAAAAATGGGTTTCATGTGTGCAAACGTTAAAATTAATATCCCCTACATATATTAATTTCATTTGATAAAATAGAATTTATATTTAGAATAAGTTGGTCCAAATTATGTAACTATTCTAATATTTCTTAGTCAATGAAAATAAATTATGTAGGATAAATATTAATTACCATGGTAAAAGTAAAAAAGATTGTTTTCAAACAATTAATTTTATAAGAGTTATATAATTTTTATCTTAATAAATTATATTAATAAAATTTCAAAAATTACGGTAATATGATTTTTAAACACATAAAATAATATATAAACACTATTTCAATTATAATTAATGGGAAATAATAATAAAAACACTAAATATATAAAAAAAAATCTATAAGAATAGTTTTTGCTATATATTGTGATTTAATATAAAAGTTAATTTTATCATATATAGATACTTAATTAGGATAAACAGATCCCAAATTATTATTCAACTAGTTAAAAGTTTCTATAAATGATCATCTTATATATTTATTAAAAAAATTATTATCATGGTTAATTTTTAATTAATATTAATAACGTAAATGGGTAAATAGAGTATCTCAATTTTTTAATAATTAAAATATCACAAACACCTTATATAATGACTTTTTATGTATTAAAGTCATACCAACTTGTATCACCTACCATTTATCCACCTAATTCGACTAAATCACCAAACCCACCTAATACCCATGTGATTCCATTCTTACCCCTTACCTAAGTTTCCATAAAGCCCATATTTTCACATATTAAAGGATCCTCTCACCACCACTCCAATACCACTCTAAAAATTAAATTTACTCCTAAAAATATTTTTTATTTAATTCCCCTATAATCCCATTTAAGTATCATAATCTTATGGTCACAATATATTACCCCAAGACATTCCTTTCTAAGGAATCCTCCAAGAGAAACCTAAATATCTCAACATAAGTTCAATATTTTCACTAACTTATTTTAATTTTATTTTTCCATTTGAAATTTATTTTTACCAATTTTATATGATGAATTAATTATTCATATTATACTTAATTTTTTTATATTTTTGAAATAAACACTAAATACCCTTCCCCATCCCTTTGGAAAAATGGAATTATCGTTCTTGCATTTTGATAACTACCACCTCCACGACGCAATATGTATTTTTTCATTAAATTACTTAAAAGAAAATATATAAGGCTGATATAAAATGATAAATATGATATTTATGATATAATTAAGGTTTTTTTTTGAAAAATTTTATAAAATATTAATGATATGATCAACAAATGATCATCGTTAATTTAATTCTTTAAAATAAGCATATTAATAGGATAATATCGTATTAAAATTTTGTAATATTTTCGTATATGTTACTTCCTCTTGTACTTAATTAAAGTTATGAATCATCTCACCAATAAAAAATAAATATGATAATTATTATTCTATTGTAATTTTATTAGAACAAGAGCACTTCTTAAACATTATCAAATCTTGGCATATTCATGTTTTAGCCGGTTTAACCACCTACTAGAACAATTATATGGATTTATATCATGAATGAACATGGTTACGTAATTACTGGTAAATATAATATAAATGTGTAAACAATTATTTGGTTTTTTATATATTTTTATCAATAATTAATTCATTAATTAATAAAACACACTTTGATTAAAGAGAATCACTGAAACATGCTTATTTCCAATGTCATATTCAAGTATAAAGACTAAAACACTAATGAAATGAATTTTAAACATCATAAATAATTATATATCATCCCATATAGAAATTTTTAATGATATTTTAATAATAATCTTCAGAGTAATGATAGATATATATACCTATAATATGAAACTAGTACAAACAATCAAAACTATAAACAGACGATGTGAAAAATAAGTAGAATTCATATAAATAATGAATATTTATAAATAATAAAAATAAAAATGTATATGATTAAGTTTTGGAATTAATTTATTAAGATACTTATGTTTTTGATACATGAGATTAAAGTATGATCATGTAATTCAAGACAAGTGCTAATGGTGTTTTGTGTCAAATTCTTTTATTTGGGACATGTTTAGTATTATGCACCTAACTTACTTTATGTTTTGTTTATACTGCATATTGGAGATGTTATATCATGAAATTAATTTATTGGTGGAATTTTAAGATCAATTTTAATCCCTATATTTCAAGGGGTTTTTACTGAATTTTTACCCAAGACATATGTGGGGGATTTCCAGCTCAGTTTTTTTTCTTTAGGACTCATGTTACATTCAAAACCTATTTTATTTTATTTAGTGTATTCATTCACATGGAATAATTATTGACATACTACTCATGAAATTTATGGAATTTTAAAGTATATTTCATTATCCCCCTATCATATTATTTTTATTCATGAGTTACTAAATGTGTTATAAAAATCATTTTTCCATGGTGAAAACCCCACCCTAAGTTTTAGTAAAGTCAAAAAAAATGTATGATTTACTAGAAAATATATTCATATCTTGAAACTAATAACTAGATAAAGTTGTGGGAAATATGTTCCAAGGGGTAATCACACAAAAAATGGTTGCTTGAGCATTAACTCAGTAATCACCTTGATGTGTGATGAGTGGGCCCAATATCGCACACCTGGTGAGACACTCTTGGGGGATATGCTTTGGAATGTTCATTGTAACTTAATTAACCATGATAACATATTTTTCCTACCATTTCCTTGGTATCATAGTAATAAAAGTTTTAAAACCCAATTAATATATTTCATGGATAACCCAACACATTTAAATTTCTCTCACCTCTATAAATATTTGATAAGGTTAATTCATGTTAACTTGATGACACCTCGTAACTTCTATGTTGATTATGAGATGTTCTCCTAGACATCTACATTATTCTTTTGAATGGGGATGTAGTTGATTTTTTTATTTCCCATTATATGGATAACCATGTTTTATTTAGTAATAGATTCCTTAGGGAATGGTTTAAATGGTCGTGATGACTCATATGGGGAATACATTAGACATAATTAGGTGATAGGTGGGGCCCAAAATTATATATCTAAATGATACATCAATAGGTCTCATGAGACAAAATAGGTTGGGTATTGGTGTATAACTATTCCAATAATAGGAAAGTGTCTTGTAATAAGGCCTTGGTAATATGTTTTGACATCCAACATTTTGAATTCCATCATTATATGATCAATGATTATTATTATCCATATTTTTATTTATTTCAATGGATATAATATTCCCTTAGTTTCAGTTAGTTATGGATTCATGTTTTTCATTTATTCCTACCATATCACTTATAACATGTTTATGTTATGAAATCTTTCATTGTATATTACTCCTTACTGAGTATATGTTCTCACCCTAATTTTTTTTATTTTCCCTAGGAAACCAATAGGAGAACTATGTGTAATCTTCAGGGACATAATATAAGGATTCATAATGTTCTCTAATTTTTTCATGTGGTATTTTATGTTTTTAAATTTAATATATGTATGTATTTTGTCTCCCAAGACTTTTATACTATAATATCCTTAGATAAATTTTGTATTCTATATCAATAATGTAATATAAATACCATCTATGGGTTTATAGAGTTTGAGATTTTTCACCAATGACATAGAGGGAATGTAATGAGAATGAAGTTTTTTTTATTTTTATGTAACAACCATAATTTTATCAATGTAATTTTCCTTATAATTATATAAATGTGTCCTATTTAGTAATCAAGAATTATATATATCAAATTTCCCATATGAAAAAACCAAAAAAAATTATTAACTTGAAAATTAAATTTATTAAATAAATATTTCCATCATAAATAAAAGTGTTATAAATGGGGTAAAATAGAAAATAAGATTATTATAATATGAACATCTGGATATTCCTGGTCCCCAATAATGATCACAGTCATGGAAAACAATTTAGAAATTAAGTAAAATATTAGTAATGTAAAATTAATTTTGAAAATTAAATTATATATAATCTTTAGAGAAAATATATTTGAATGAATAATTAATGAAATATGATGTATTTATAGAATTTTGGAAGCCCATATAACTATTAAAAATCTAACCGCTTGAATAGTAATCTAACCATTGGAATAGTAATATGATTTTTAGGAATAATATCTTGACTGTTAGAATAGTAACCTCACCTAAAAAAATATATAATTATCTTATAAAATAAAAATATAGATATTTTAAATCATGATACGAATAAATAAATTTCTTAAAAATGATAAAATAAGTATTTTTATTTTTATAAAACACATATGTTTTATTTAAATTTGTATGATAAATATAAAAATTTTAGAGAAATTGTTTTTTGTAAAATTTATTTATGAAATATTGTGATGTTACATTATAATGATAACATATTTTTCTAGTAACATAAGTTAATTTTAAATGGGTAAAAATATCTATCATAATAATAAATTAGTATTTAAAAAATTAATAATGATTTTCTTTTAAAAAAATATTTTCTCATATTTATAAAATTAATTTCATAAAATAGATTTTATTTTTTAGTATACATGTTGAATAATGGTTAGGGTGAATTTTTTATTTTATTAAAATATATGATTTTTTTGTGAATATTGAAATATGAAAAAATGTGGTAATTTTCATTCTAAGAAAAATACATGCCTAATGAGTCATGGATGATATAAGTTGTTTACCCCAAATAATGTTAGGAGTGGATTTATTGACAAGTTAATTTTTTTAAAATATGTGTGGTATTGACAAATTTAAATCTTGGATTTTTTTATTCTTTGATAATTGTTATGAATTCATTAAATCTATAATATTAAAGTTGTTGATTCTCAGAGAATTTCCATGGGATCATTAAGTCCATAAGGGTGGTCAAAAAATGACAAAGTGATGGGTGGCCAAGTGGAGAACCAAGTGGAGGTGTTTGGATAAATTCTTCGATCGTATCAAAGTAGAATAAGGTATATGTTTTACTAATGATAGGGAAATGGAAAAAGTCATTTACCTTATGGTGACACACATAAGTAAAACAAAATTATGCCAAAATATAATTATCTTATGGATACCTAAAGATTGAAATGTTAGAAGAAAATTATCTTATGGAAAACAATGTAAGTAAATTAATTTACATTCTAATTTAATTCCTTTACACATACTTAGATTTGGAATTTTAAACATTTCAATGACATTTATCTTCTGCATGAATAATATTTTTTGGACCGTGTAAGATATTTTAACATCCTATATGAAAATTTTCATCTATATTGTGGAATCTTGAAGTAAATTATCTTATATATAGATAAGTAAGATAATTCAGCTTCTAAAAAATAATTATGAGTTATCCTATTTATGTAAAAAGGATTTATCTTATGTATGTAATCTATTGATATGCATAAGATAATAGATTATGTAGATTTTTTCCACATAAATTATAGGCTCGATAGATTTGTAAATTCCACTAATCTGGAGATTACACCATAGAAATGATAGCTACTATATGGTAAACCATATTTGATTACAAGAGTAAATTTAAGGATCCTTATCTATTAGTAAATGTAGTGAATGTGTGTGGTTATCCCTTAATGGAGGTTCATGCTGAAGACTAGGATCATCAAGGGTGAAAATATGATTTTACATATTTTATGAAAATATATACTAGAATATTGAGATATTATCAGATGTGGTTATCGTGGGATTTCATATCCTTCCCACATGATAATATCCAGCCTGAGACTCATGGAGAATTTATTAGACATTTACGAATATTAAAATTACAGTGGTTCACATTTAGATTTTTCACATTTATAAATTTAAAAGTTCATGGTGGAAGATGTAGATATTCGTAGGTGCATATATTTTATAGATATGAAAATATCCTATATGTTTATGGAAGATATCTCAATATTCATGGAGAATTTAAAATTTGGTTATAAATTTTTAAATGGTAGCTACAACACATGTGATAATTATAGTATAAGTGGATAAGTTTAGTATCACATGAAACACATCTCTCAAAATAAGAAAGAATAATTTGCATTGTCAAACATATCTTCAGAAGAAGGAGGGAGAGAATGCATTCATTTAAAGATATATTTTTTAGAATAAGAAGAGTGTATTGTTATAGTGAGGGGATGAAATCTAGAAGATCTGTAATTATTGAAGATCCTACCAAAATAGAAGAATATGTTAGTTGTTTCATCTATAAAAGTGAATATATTCTAGTATTTTTCATGAAGTGAGTTCCAAAATTAATCAAAAAAGAATAATCCTTCTCATTTAGAGAAGTACTTTCCAAAGAAGAATAAGTGGATTTTTATATTTCTATTTCTAGAAAAACGAAAAGAGTTATTCCAAACAAGTTATGGAAAGTGTATTAGAGGTGTTGAATCATGGTGTTTTAATCGAGATGAAGAAGAAAAACAATATGTACTTTAAAAGAGCATCTTCCTTGTTTGAATATATATTTCGAGTTTTTTATGAAGAGACCTATATGTCAGTAAAGAATGTTTGGATCCCCCCTATATTAGTGGTAAAAGGAGTAATGTGATCATTTCCATCAACTATGAGACAAAGAAGGAATGTTCAAGGGAGTTACCATTGGGAAGCAGTGAGTATTCCATAAACCTCTGAGGTAGTGAGCCTAGGAAAAGGTGTGACCTAGCCAAAACCTATTTCATCAGTGAGATTTTTAGTGATTTTGGTGCACAGAACAATTTCAATCCATTATCCTTGGATATATCCCATTGAGGTTGAATGATGTAAATACTCGTGTCCATATTTACATTATTCTTGTACACCAAAAGAGATCAAGAAAATTAAATAATATTTGGTTTAATATCATAACAAGTGAACATCAAGGTTGAGTGGTCAATATCCTTAAAGAGCAAGTGAGATTTATAAATGAGTAAGAGTGTTAACTATCAGTGATAGTGCATATCCAAATTCACCTCACCCCTACCTCAGTGTAATCTCCCATTAATTCACTTGTTCATTTACATTAATGTGTATAAGAGTAACAGGTTCAATTTTGGATTTGTTATTACTCTGATATGATCAGAATTTGTGTTGAATATGACATCCATAGTAAAGGTTCCTTTCTTTTATAAAAATAATATCAAATCTTGGAAAAGGTATACATTTAGTACATGAAAGTTTCTCTTGGATTTTCTTGATAAGTGATAGAATATGGAATTTTTCTATTGAGAATACATAGTGTTAACATTGAGACATATCAAATAAAAATTTCAATTAATGCTAAAATAAAAGAGTAATTAAATGGGGATTTTGAATAATTGTTTGAAAAAGAAAAAATTCCAAGTGATAAGTACCGTATAGAAAAAGGAAAGATGAATAAGAGATGGAACAAGTTTCCCCATAAGATATGTTCTCCATCCAATGTAAGATATAAACCTATTAATTCTTATTCTAACCCTCATACGGAGAAAGGATGTGATATTTTATAGTCTCTCTTAGAACTGAGAAGGTTATGTTATTTTAGATATGAAATGGATACAACATCAGGTTTTTTATTCCATGTAATGATCATGCAGTGGTCGGGAATGTCAATGGAGAATCATGTATGAAGTATACTATTCTATGGTAGAATATTTTTCCTTGTAAAATAATAGAATGAAAATAAAATAAGTGGATTTTAATTTGAGCATGAATAAAAAGGGAATAAAGATTAAAGAACCAAGTAATACGATTACGATTTTTTCCAAGATATCAAAATACTAATGGACGCAAAGTGGGAATTAGAGGCTAGTTTTATTTTAATAAAAACATAATATGATGAAAATAATTGGGCTAATAGAGATACTAGCTTAGAGTTGAATAAGTTGGTTGTATGTCTGGAAGAAAATAATAAGATGATAAGAGACCTTTTGGAGAGGATGATCACATAAATAGATGAAGTGGATATCCCTAAAAAATCAATATCTACATGTGGTGAAACATAAATTAGTACATATATAAAATCTAGAAGTCTAGTTCAACAAATGAAGGAGGCACCAAAGTCATTTTATTGTAAAATATTTGAGAACATCATGGAAAGAAGCTTTGAAAAAAATAAGTTCCAAGATTTTATAATAAATTTAAATGTGTGAACATCTCATTTATGGAGATACCAAATGAGGTATGATTATTTTGATATATGTTTCATATGGATACTAACCTTGTTATTTCATAAACCTTTCATTACATGGTACAAAATTTATCAATATATAGGATATTTTAAGGTTTAGTTTCTTATAAATAGAAAAATAATACACAAAAACATAAAAAAAAATTATAATCCACTTGAAATACTTATTCACAGGTTCGTAATATGTTAATTTTGTTGTATCTCATATCCTGGAGACATGCATAAAAGAAAGGGGTGAGCATAAAGCCCAAAAATGGATAAACAAAGTAGATACTTATAAGATGACAAAGAGGTATATCAATAAGTTATGATCATATGAACATGTGGTATGTTATATTATAAATAAAATGAATTAGAACATTGAAATGTGGCTATAACATAAAAATTTGTCATTCATAAGCATATCAAAAAGGTTTATCACTAAGGTGTCATAAATCGTAATTACCAAAGTTATTCACCAGGGTATCTTAAAACATTCCATATATAGAGATTAATTCTTTACCCAAATCATTGAAGCACTATTAGCCTTTATATTTATTAATTCATGTGATCCAAAGTGATCATAATAAATCATTTCATAAATAACTCTAGGAGAATAATGAATGTGTTTCATATGAAAACATTGAGTTCATAAGTTCTTAAAGACTTGAACATTACATCATTTTCAACCCATGAAAATGGAATGTGATTTTCATAATTTTGAATCCCCAAATAAATAAATTATGTTTGTGTCTAGTTGAATACCCACTGAAAAGGGAGTGTTTTGGGTATTCAAATTATTTTAAATTCTCATGTAAAAAAGATAAATTCAAGAAATTAATTTGAAAACATGACAATATAAAACTTATATTAAATTAAGGGAAAATAAAAATTGAACGAAAGTATCCCATTGGTTAAACACTATTTTTTATTATAAGTATGATAAAAAAAATTTGAAAATAAGGTAGTTCAACATTTATAGTCAAACCAAAAATGACGTACATGAATGAAAATGGAGAATAGGAGAATTCCCTTACCTTGAATATTTTATTCCTAAAACTTGGGGGTGGCCCCTTGACACCTTGAGGGAACCTTTGAGGTAATATTTAGGAGGTAAAATGTATAAAAATTATTGTATTATTATTTTGGAAAATATAGGAATGGGGAAATGGTGGTATTTATACCTTAGTAGGGGTCAGTTTTAAAGGACTAAATATTGGTTATTTTATCTTATAATCCAACCACTTGTGAGTAAATTGAATTTCAACCAATTTTATGGATAAATAATGAGTTGAAGAGTGTTATTATACTTTCATTGAATCCCAAAACCAATCTATACCATCCATCCAACCTAATTAATTTGTAGTATCCAAAACATTATTTTTATCTTAAAATTCCAATTTTTGGTTCCAAAATGTAAGTTATAAAATTATAAATTTAAATAAATATATTTAAATTAATATTTAAATTTATTAAATTATATTTTTATTAAATAATATTTTGGATAAATTTTGAGTCAACATGAAATAATAATGATGTCACAAAATCACAATGCTCGAAAAGTGACAATTTTCACTTTTTCACAAAACAAAAATAAACTTTGTTATAAAATTTCCAAAAAAACACCCTTATCTAATATTGACATGTTGATTATAAAAATGAAATTTATTTCATCAAAATAATTATCTAATTATTATAATTTTAACATTAAAATAAATTTTTATCTTAATGAAAATTAACAATTTAATAGAAAAATAATAATTCTATGCATTTTAAAAATTACATAGGGTTTCGTTAAAATATATTATTATTTAAAATGTTTTAACAAGATTATTTCATTAAATAATTTTTTTTCAAAAAATATACATAAAATAAATTTTTAATTCAATGTTATTATAGTCTCTAAAAATAATATAATTTTTATTATTAAATAATATTGATGATAAGATAAATGCGTCATTGTAACCACTAATAATAAGGACTAACTATTTTATTGACTAATGGTCATAGTGTTGATAAAAAATATTAGATGAAAATCATAAGGGAATATGACCATATTTCCCTATAAATACACCACCATTGTTACACTTCATCATTCACTTCGAATCGAATCAAGGTTTGATATCATTTCCAAAATGAATATTTTATTACATATTATTTGTTTCTATAGTATAGTGATGTTTTTGGGTGAGATGACTCGATGGGATCAAAGTGGCCTAGATTTTTATAATTCACTTTATTTATCCACAATTTTTTCATCCCATTTTAATATTTTTTATGATATTGGGTGTTTTTTTAGACTGAACATATTATGGTAAAATAATTTAATAAATTTTTTCTAGTTTCTAGTATGTATTTTCATTCCCTTCATGGTTACTAGTTATACTAAATCATTTCAACGTGTGATATAAAAAGTTATTATTAAATTTAAAATTATTTACATGTGTTTCTATTTTAAAACATAATAAAAATTTATTTGGAGGAAAGAGATCAATTAATAAAAGATGAATATTTTTTGTGTCATTACATTTCATTTGTTCCAACCTATATCTAATGGAAAGGTATTTAAATTGGATAAATGGATAAATGGGTAAATTTTTGATTTACATACACTTAACTCCAATGACTTATAGAGTGATTTATTATCCTCGAAAAGGCCTATTATGGTGTAAAATAGGTTCAATGTTTTAGAGATTGAAAATGAGCCTCAAAAAAGGGTGTATAAATAACCTAAATTTGATCACTATCAACAATACTCTTGGAAGAAAAGAAGAAAAATATAGATGCATAATGAAGTGTTTTTAGTATCTGTGAAGAAGTTGATGGATAATGTGAAGTTGACTCCACCAAGGTAGATGTATTAAAACATATCCCTTTTCTCCATTAGGGAAGATGTGGTACTATAAAAACTGCTAAGAGGAAAAAGAGGAAGATATAATAGATAATAATGTTGTAGGTGAGATCCACTAGTAATGCTACCCAAATAACTACTTGTTCAAGTGTAATCAATTTCACAATTATTGAAAATTCCTAGATAAGGAAGGATGAAAGTTGTTAAATCCATGAAAATAAGTAAGAAAGTTTTAACATAAAAGAAATATCCTTTGACAATAGGTTGAGTTTTATACATAGAAATCATCATGAATAAATTGAAGATTTCATTAAATATCATTCCTAAAATATAAGAAATGGAAAAGGAAATGTGTATGGAAATTTTTTTATTCTTATTGACCAACCCTTTTACTCAACTTGAGTAACTTAAATAGAATCATATCTCTATATTCTTTATTATGTGTTACTATTTTTTAAGAGGTGCAGGAGTAAGAGGGAGACCCAATCCATGGGGTAACTATTCTCAAAATCACAGGAACTGAAGTTAAGATTAGATAAAAAAAATAGCTAGAAATTATATGAATAAGGTGGTGAAGGAAATCTGTCAAATATGAATCAACATGTTGTACATGAAAAATTTATTCTTATATGAGGATTTACAAAACATGTAGTTAGTGGAAAAAATTCTATAAGGAATAATAATTGATTGGGACTATAGGAATGATATATCTTGAGTTAATAAATATTTATGAATAATAGGATCTTCTCAAAAAATCATATCCCCAATGATGGATTTCATTTGAAATACAAAATGGTGAAATCAAAGGGGAATTAAATTTGAAGTTCAAAAGTATATATTGATAGTTAAATTTTTTTCATTGAAGGATAAGTACTTATTGTGGGTCTAGGACAAGACTAAGTTCTTAATATGTTATCAATCCACTTTTGAAAGTTTTTTGGTGACTTCGGGAACTCTCAAATTGAGACAGACCTTTATGACTCGTATGAACAACATGAGAGAAGTAAAACATTAAAGGATTATTGTATATGTATTGGAAAGAAAATGTCATTATCTTGATGGTGATGATAAGTGGAATAGCCTATGTTGAAAATAGTATTTCATTCAGTCTTTTGTCTTTAATTCTTATGTGTTATTGTTTTTTGTGTGTTTGGATAATAAATTTTATTGTGGATATGAAAAAATAAAATTAGTTATGATATTTAAATAGATATCATGAGTTACATGGACATCCTTGTAGAAGTTTTAAAAGTTACGTGTTTCCTATACTGAGCACCAGATCAGTAGGATTAATGAAATTTTTGAAATCTTAAGTTCCAAGTGGTAAATTCACTCATTTAATGTCTTGAGAAGGTGAAGCTATGATGGAATGTGATTTTCTAGAGTTAGGCTTTCCAACTAGAAAATGTGATCAATTTGTTTCAAAGGAAATAGGGGGATACAACATAGGATACTATATTCTTCCCTATCCTCATTGGGGGAACCCTATTAGAATATGAGAAAAAGGTGTTATTCTTTCGAAGGAGGAAGTTTTAATAGACCCTTTTGTATTCAAAAGAATATTTTGACATTGGGGAATAAATTTCTTGCATCATAGAAGATTTTTCCTATTTAATTTAGAATTCCAAGAGAATTAGATAGTCATTGACTAACCCATTGTATTTTATCGACAATAAGGGGGAGATTTGAAAATGGATATTGGATCACTTGGTTTTAAGGTGATATTTCAGGATGATATTGTTAACTAAATCCAAGGGGGGATTATTGAACCTCAAATGAATTTTGAAGTGGATATTTTTATTATTGGTTAGTTAAGAATATGTGTGGTATTGATAAATACCTAATCTTGGATTTTTTTGTGATACATTAATAATTATTATGTATTCATGAAATCCATAAAATTGAATTTTTAGATGGTCAATAAATTTTTATGGACTCACTACATTTGTAAATATGGTCAAAGTAGGCCAAAGTGATGGATGGACAGGTGGAGAGCCAAGTTTAGGTGTCTAGATAAATGTTAGTATCTTGTTAAAGTTGAAGAAGGAATATATTGTTCCATTCATAAAGAAATATAATATCCATTTATCTTATGAAACCCCATTTAAGTAAAATTCATTTACACCATAAGATGATTATTTTATTCATACCTGATGTTCAAAATTTTCAAAGGAATTTATCTTACCATGAACTATATAAGAAAATTCACTTACTCCATAAGAAAATTCTTTTTTGTGTAACCAAATCTTGAGATTGAAATTTGGAAAATGAATTTTTATCTTATTCATGTAAGATATTTTTAGACCACGTAAGATATTTTGAATTCCTATAAGAAAATTTTCATCTATGCGGCCAAAGCTTGAAGAAAATTATCTTATGGGGAGAAACATAATATAATTAATCTTTACAAGAAGAATTTTGAGTTTTCCTGTTTCATTAAAAGGATTTATCTTTTGTATGTATGTTATTGAGCTATGTATGATAGTCGGTTATATAGATTTTAGTTATGTGGATGTTTAAATTAGTGGATCTGGGTATGCCACCAATTGGGAGATTGCACCATGGAAATGATGAATATTTCATAGTATACCATGCATTATTACATGAGGAAATTGATAGATACCTATATATCAACAAATTTAGTGAATTTTTGAGGTTATCCTTAAATAGAGGGTCAGGATGAAGACCCAGATCATCATGGGTGAAGATACAATTTTCCATATTTTATTGAAATATATGATGGAAGATCAATATATTCTCAAATTTATTTATCATGGGTATTCATATTCTTATCCTATAATAATATATCACCCAACACTCAAATATAATCTTAGAGACATTTATGACACTTAAATTTATAGTGGAACACATTAAGTTTTTTCATATTTACACATATGGATGTTCAAGTGGGAAGATGTAGATATTCTTGGGAATATATATTTTTTAGGTATTAAAATATCCCATAAGGTTATGGATGATATCCCAAGACTTATGGATGTTTTAAATATAATTTAAAGCATGTAAAATGGTAGTAAAAACATATGTGATGATTATGTTATAATAGGAAAAGTTTAGTATCACATGAAAACCATCTCTTAAAAAAAGGTGACTCTACACCATCATACATATTTATAGAAGGAGAGAGTGTGTGAATTTCATTAAAGATCTATTTTTTTGAACAAGAATACATTTTAATTCTAGTGAGGGACTGAAAGTTTGAATATTCGGCACCATAGAAGATATTGAAAAAATAGAAGAATGTGTTAGTTTGTTCATACATAAAATTGAACCTATTTTAGTATTATTATGAAGTGAGATCTAGATTTATTTCATAAATAATAATCCATGTAATCTAGTGAAATATTTTAAAAATAATAAGAAGAGGAGTTTAATATTTTTTATCTATAATAATTAAAAGAGTTATTCCAGATAGGTTCATGAATGTGAAGAAAAGTTAATGCATCGTGGTGTTTTTACAGAGGTGAAGAAACCACCAAAAGTAAATTCAATAGATCATCTACCATGTTTATATATATATATACAGTGTTTCTAATGGGGGGACTTACATATCCTTAAGCTGTGAGTGGATAGTTCTAGGATAATTGAGTAAATTAAGAGGAAGAACGTGATATTTTCCATCAGAAGTGATCCAGAGAAGGAACATTCGAGGGAGTGATCCTTGGAAATTAGTGAGTTTATTCTAAACTTTTATGGAAGTGAGTATGGTAATAGGAGTAACATAGACTAAAATTACACAAGTAGTGATATTCATAGTGATTTTTCTGCATGACACAATTTTGATGCTCTATCCTTGGGCATATACCTATGAGTGTGAACCAAGTAAATACACAAGAATAAATTTACATTATGAATAAAAACAAAAAAAAATAAATAAAACTAAATAGAATTGAGCTTAAGAGAATAAAAAGTGACCCCCAATGTTGATAGGTCAAGATACTTAAAGGTAGAGTGAGTCTTTAATGAAGTAATAGTTTCAACTATTATAGACTGTACAAACCGGGATTCACCCCCCCACACACACACACACTTTCGGTAATATCACAATAAGTAACAAGTTTATTACCAAAACTAAGTGAAATTAGTCCCAAATTATATGAACTAATTACTATATTTATTCATAATAATCATAAATATTTTTTGATCCAGAATAATAAACTAATGAATATTATATTCAAAAATACCCCTATCATCCCCTTATATGTACCACCCCTTCTGTTCAAATATTTTAATCCTTGGAGATTTCCAAATTTCTACCCAATTTTCTTATTTACCATCAAATTAGTATCCTTGTAGTTTTTGTCTCACAAAAATGTAATATCAAGGTTCTTTAAGGTGAATTTCAATAGATTACATTCAAAGACGTAATATTCTCAATCTATCTCTTTTATATTCCTATATTATTTTAAATCCTCATTAAATTACCCATACAATATGAAATAATTACTCTAGTATGATAAATATATTGGAATGTTATTGTGTAAGTTGGATATCTATTATTCAATCTCTTCTCATTTCATTCTAAAATGAAATTTATTGTTCATATTATGGTGGGTTCATGACCTCCATGAACAATGTACTCTATTTTTATCCACCTCCTTCATGGACAGTTATAGAAACAATATTATGGTTAAATATTATTTTAATTAGTATATTTTAACTTATTTATTATTCTATAATGTACTAATAACCATTTAATTAAGTAAAATGAATATAGTTATTGATGGTCGGTAAAACTTCTGAAATGAACTAAATGTATAATGATAACAATTATACTAAATAAATCTTACATATTCTTGAACACCTAAAGATATTTTGTACCATTTAATACTATAGAAGTAAATTAATATCATTTCATTTCACTTCTTTAGTTATAGTTCCATTTTAAAAAAATTAATAATTATCCATAAACTAAATCAACCTTTGAACCATGAAATGAATGACCTTGGGATAGTGATTATAAAAAAATTTTCTAAAATAAATAAATCTAAACTATCAAACAATATTGATAAAAAATAAAATGTATTTGAAAAAGGTAACCAATCTAGTATTTAATAAATATAATGTCATTTTTCTGGAAGATAAGTGAAAGTGCATAGAGAATTTAGAAATAAGTTAAGGGAACTCTCTGATCCACCCACTTTTCATTGGGTTATGAATTTTTTTATCTAACTCACTTTATATAAATTTTTAATGTTATATATTTCTTATAAATTCTATATATACATCTCTTAAATATATATCGATCTTATTATCCATTTTATTTCTAGGATTACACATGAAATTTGTTCATTTCTCAATACATTCTTTAAAATCAATCTCGATTAAAGAGAACCTTTTTATCCCCTAATAAATTTATTAAACACTCTTTTAAAGTATTATAACCATTAAATATCTCATAAAATAATAACTTTTTTATTGTTAACCATTATTTTTACAAATGCTTTCAAATAAAATTCCATAGTATTTCCTTATTTAAAAGTATTTTATCTATTTCTGAAAAAAAATAGGTTTAAAATGTTCATTTATATTCTAAATTATCTACCCATTATCATGAATATTTATTGATTCAAATATGAACATCAAAAATATTTAATAAATTCCTCTCTTTGTAAACCTTATTATATTTCCTATGATTATGATTTTAGGAAAGATTATATAACCTGTTTGTTTCTATGGTCATTTCTTTATCTTTTTTCATACGTTTAATTTCTTTATATAGTAAACATATGCATGTTCATGTTATAATAGGGGAACCTAGAAAATTCTCCATTATATTGGTAATGTTTATATATCATTAGATTATTTGTATTGTATTAGGGAGTAAACCAAATCCACTATGGGACTCTGCCTACCATGTAATGATGACCTAGAAATAAGACTTAAATTATGCTTGTAATATAGTATATTATGATATCACCACATTCCTATGATTCTATGATATTATGTTTCCATATTTTCTAATTCACTATTCCATATTATTATTCATGACCCTTTCATTTTATGATATCATTTTATGTCATTTGACTAATGTGTTATTCCTCATTATCATGCTCATTTCCATACTGATTTTTATAGCTCATCCATTTTCTTTATGTATTCCCCAAGTTATCCTATATTACTTTAGAATCTCTAAGGTATTTAGGATCTCACTATAGAAATTAAAATAAATATTTGTTATTCTAGTTTAATGTTTATGTTTTAAGTATCTAGTCTCCCAAAGACATAGGGACTATCAATCCAGGGTTTTTTTAATTAATATTTATGTTTAAAATCATGTAATAATATGTATTACATATCATAGGAAAGAAAAATTATTTTTTCCATTAGTAAAAAAATACCTTAGTATAAATACCATAATGATAATTCTATGCATAGAAAGACATCATAAAAGTTCAGTAAAGTATAGAGAAAGTGGTTTCAAGGAAATTAAATCCCTATCTAGAAACTATAAGTGAATGTTGATCTAGAATAGATATACCTAGGGATAATAACCTCGGAAAGAATCATTGGGAATTAAATTGACCTATACCTAGTGCATGACAAATAGGCCTTTCTATACACCTAGTCTTACACTCTCATGGGATATTATTTGGTAAATTCATAATCTTTTTATAAACTATTATGATGGAAATTAATATATTTTTAGGTTAAAGTACCTCATAGGATAATTTCCATGGATAACCTATATTGAAACCTAGAGACTCATAAAATAGAATATTCATTTTATTTGTAAGTCATTACTTCTAAGTTCACAACTTCCATTTTTATATGATTATTAGTTTAAGTATTATCATATGTAATTTTCCTTAATTTAAGTTAATGGTGGAAAATTAGTGCAACCAATCAAACAATCAATGAGATAAGTACTGTGATGATTAAACTCATGATATGGATAACCTAATATAAGTTGGATATGATAAATTCATGTTAATACTATCTCAAATAACTAAAGTTATGAATAAAAACTTCAATCATGTGAAATATCCTCCTTTTCCTAAGATAGAGAAAGATGTTGTTGATTCATTTATGTGACAAGGTCCTCCTACCTTTAGGGATATTATGTCCCCTATCTACAAAAAAATATATTAAATACATTGAGAATATTTTACCTATCCTCTAATGATATGAATAATAGAAACATGTATTGGTTATTTATCACCTGGAGGGAGAATCCGATCAGTGGTGGATACTAATCATGAAAATGGAGCCCAAGGAGGATATCAAATATTTGGAATGGGATGGCTTAAATGAATGTTTTTAAATAAATATATTTCCTAAAATCCATTTCTTAAAATTGATAGGTAGTTTATTGGTCTGAAGAAAAATAATGATTAGTCTATTAGAGATAATAAGGAAAATATCACAAGACTTTCACAGTACACCTCTGGCATTTTTATCAACACAAAATGTATGGTCAACCACTTATTTAGTGTATTAGTATGAGTCTATGCGAATATTTAGTGAATAGAGGCTATGATATCGATAAATATATTATATGTTGTTCCCTTAATTTCAATATGGATATTGGTGATTCTCAATGGTCTTGATTGGTTGGAGAAAATTATTGAAAAATGGATTTTAATTCATGATGATCAATGGATAAATATCATATAGGGAAGAAAACTGAACAAACAAAATTTCAAAATTATAGGAAGAGGCATCCTGGAAATGGCCTTAAGGTAATGAGGAGATACTTTAGGTGTAGAAAATAGGGACATTGGGTTAATTAATTTCAATGGGACATGAAGAATCCCACTAATGTGATGGAATAAAATAAGGATCCGATCAACACTCAACATATAGTCAATTTTTTCAAGTGTAATAAACATAGAAATTATCAAATCCAATGCCTTAATCTAATCATTGTCAGATATAATAAAAAACAACAACCTCTAATTCTTATAGAGAAAGGAATTGATTATGTTATCACTACTACTAAGGTGGTCCCTGATAATGAAGTAGTGAAAGTTACACTAGTTATTCATTCAATAAGGGAGAATGTATTATTTAATTTTGGTTCTAAAAATTCTTTAATATCATTCATGTATAGTAGAACAATTTATACCCCACCTCAAAACATAGAGATTGATTTATCAGTGAGAATAGAAAATGGAGAAATAATTGTATCCCAAGTATATGAATCATCACCAGTCAATGTTTTGGGACTGAACATCCTAGAAAATCTTATCATACTTCATTTATATGAATTTAATGCTATATTTGGAAGGGATTTCCTATCCTCATATAAATCCAACAACAAATGTTGTGAGAGGGAATCATTCTTTATATCATGAGTCATCCTTTAATTCCATAGAAGTGTAAGGAAGAGTATGAATATATTTTGGAATATTTTTATTATGAATTGATATTGTTGCCTTATAAGAAAGAATATCTATTTCAAATTATTGAGGCAAAGTATAGAATCATGTTTAAATACATTCCCATTTTTACAAACTCTACATATGTATTCTCTAAATATTTTTCCAGTCTTCCTCTAGACCAAGTGGTTGAGTTATCAATTGAACATATATATGGATATCTTTCCATATCCAAGACTCTCTATGGAATGAAAACCATTGAGTTGTTAGAACTTAAAGAGGAATTACAAGTTAATTTTCACAAGGGTTTTATTATCATGTGTACTTCACCAAGGTGATTGTTGATCCTCTTAATCAAGAATAAGGATGGATAAATGTGCCTCTTTATTGACTGTCATCAAATCATTAAGATCGTGATTATAAATACCCAATACATTTATACATAAATATTAAATATTTTTGAATGAGTATTCAATACATTTCACAAATACAGACCTTAGGAACATAAATATTTATTTTCTTCTGAGACTAGATACACAATATTCTTATTTCGTGAAAGATCTTCAACATCTCCCCCAAATATATTCTCATTTAGTAAAATTAATACACACACCCTACTTAAAAACATTCTTTATAACCTGGTAAAGGAACCATAAGAAAGGGTGATCTCATATTCTCATAAGGTTAAACATGGGATATATAAATTCATGATCATATGAAAGAAAAATATGTGCATAAGGGTATGAGACCATCATAATAACATATAAATTTTATACCCAATCTATCAATGATCATTAATGTAACGTCCTGGATCTAGGATCCCCCCAAAGGTGCACCGTACTCGGTTGGTCACATGACCTCAAGTGCATTTCCCAAAATTCCAGAGGTTCTAGACTAGTAGTGAGGGACAAGGTCAAGTAATGAGGAAACAATTCCCTCATTGGAAGAGTATACACAGCAGAATAACAAATACTAACAAATGAAAAAATATTAATACCCTACAACAAAGTAAACAGGGGAATACTGATAGTAATATAACAACTAGAGAATATATTAATGATTCATGTCACACGTGTCTAGGAAAGTATCCAAACAAGTCACAATGATCGAAAAAAAATACTAAAACCAAAGTACTGAAAAATAGTAAACTCTAATAGAATTCCAAGTCTCAACTTTGTCCCATTCTCTCCAGCTCTGACAGGAATAAATTTCCTAAAGAAGAATAAGGGAACTTTCCCTAATCTATACCTGCAATCATATAATTTGTTTGGGTCCAAAATCATGACCCAAATAGGGTGTGAGACGAATCCTATTAGGAAACCACTATAATATATGTGACTAACTATTAATTAATATATATAGTAGGTAATATGAAGAATAAATAAATAAACTAGTAAGTACTCAAAAGAAAAAAATCCTACAGTTTCAATAACATTCATTTTCATTTATTAATTATTCAAACCATTGAATAATGAATCTCAATATCTAGCCTCAGCTCAGTATCCTTCCATGTAGTAGTAACAACATACGTCTCATAAGACCATCTAACAATAAAGTAAAACTGATTCTAAGATTGTGCTTTGGCTTAGAAGACTCGTCACAATCATTCATTTGTTCATAAGAAACCCTCTGGGAATGTTCTCACAGTCTATCCCCTCTATTTTAACATATCTTCAATTCAATAAATAATGACCCTCTAGGAAAGCTCACACAGTCTAACCCCTTTAGTCCCTCATGACACTAATCATTTACAAATAACAACCTGGGTAGATCTCATAGTCAATACCCCCATTAGTTAGCATAACAATAATAAAATATAATGACCACCTAGAAGCTCTTCCCGTTAATTCCCTAGGGTCCAACATTCATTTAATAATGACCCTCTAGGTTGCTCTCACAGTCTATGATCACCCGGAAGCACTCACAGTCAATACCTCTCGGTCAACATAATAACAATTATATGTAAATGAACCAAACTTGGGAATATCTCACAGTCATTTCCCCTTGTCCATACTTCCACAATGTGAAACACATGAATCTCATATAATCAGTAACTCCATCCTAACAACATGAGGCATGGAAACAAATCCATACTAATAGAAATTCTATACCAAACATCCATAATCAATCAAAAAATGGAAACATGCATGTGTCAAGGTATAAAATCTTATGCATAAGAAATAACCCTTAGTCAATCAAAAAAACATAACAAGTATTAAACAGGGTTAAATTCCAAAACATGCAATACCCCAACATGGGTATTTGGCACTTTAAGCATATATAATCCAAATACAATCAAATAAAGGCACAAACCACCGACCTTGATGTCATACAATGAACACTCTTGAACATCTTCCATTGAATCGGCCTAGAACGACATAAATATACCAAAAGGATAAAAACTATCATCCTTGAAATACCCTCGAGATATGAGGAATCTGGAAGAAAGGATCTAGAGAATTAGAGAACTCAGTGTTGGGAATACAACTCACCCAACGAAGTCTCAATCGGAGCTCAGATGGAAGACTAGGATGAGCTCTATGTTCTTCAGTCGTTCTTCGCTCTCCTTTATGAACTGGGGGGAGAAGAAGTGTTTTCTAGAGATGAGGTGTGGCCTCACTCTGACTCATTAATTAAAAAGAAAAGTACATGGCGTGTTCATTTAATGTACATGTCATATATAATCCTTAACTAGCACCCGCTTTAGGTAGTCTACCAGGTCACCTACATGGCCATGTACTTTACCATTACACGGCCAGTACATGGCTACATGTGGAAACCTGGTACACATTGTGTACTCAAAATTACATGGTGTGAACTTATAAAATATTCTAATTCTTTCTTTTTCCTCAAAAACAACCTGAAATAAATATCCATACTAGAAATAAAGATCTGGGTTCTTATAATAAACATGAGTTAATAAATAAATATTTATCATTTCAAAAACATAATTCAAAATAGGGATAAATAATCATAAATCAATCATCAACCATAATTTTATCTCTTAAAAGTTTGAAACCACCATAGCTATAGAGACCATTTTATATTTAATGTTTAACTACTTAGACCATCAAATCATAGTGGATCGAGAATCCATCCTAGTTTCCCATATCATAATTGATTAGGAATCACCACCTACATACCATAGTGTATCAAGAACAACGAAACATTTCCCATAGTGGATCAAGCACATCAACTTGAATCCCATAGTTATCTCATGATATATTAAGTTTTACCCAATGCATTGGAGGGATATATAATTCTAGGTCAATCGGTCACATAATAAAAATCATAACTATGTGTTTCATAAGATTAATAGACATTAATCATATCATCATATCATAACCCATGAAAAAAAAAAGTTTCATAAACATTTCACATATCTATAATAATATAACACATGGAAAATAAATGGGCTTCATAAACATCTCATCAATATAATCATAAACCATCAAGATAAAGAATAATGATGACATAATTGGATCATATATCTAGTAAAATAAAAGAAACATTGATGATTTTTTCATTTATGAATAAAAATACTAATAATATTCATTTCAAAAAATTATTGAGGAAAATAACCTTTCTAATTTGTAATCAATTCATTAAAATCTAAAAAATTACTAAATATTACGGTTAAAAATTTATTTGAAAAGAACTATAAAATCTTTGAAAGTAATCATAAATTCATTGAGTGGCCATGATGGTGGGAAATTCCATTCATGTTATATAAGTTAAAATAAAACATTCCATTTACATTTTTATAAAAAGTCAAAAAAGTAACTCATTCATAATATTTCTAGAAGATTCCTTTTACAAAATTTTTTAAAAATTAAAACAAGGTTAAAAACATTATTTCAGTATCTAGATTACTTAAATTAATGAAAATGAAAGGAAAACATGTATGTTTCATAAATAAAAAAATGATAATAAAAATTTTAAGGGATTATCATATGAGTATCATATAACTTCCTCAATGAAAATTCAATCATAAAAAATCCTCATAAAAAGGATTGAAACATATATCACATACCCCATGTTTCGACATTATTCATACACATTATGAACTCCTATATAATAAATATATTTTAATTATGCATACACTATTGAACTATATTCATATATATCATACCATATATGATTTACTTATAACCTTTTATCACTTGTTTATTAATAATTCTTATTAAAAATCCATATTACAGGAGATAATTGTTTTGTTTTACACGTATGTTTTGGTTTAGCAGTGTTGATACTTATAGTTTAATTAAAGTTAAATCATATCCCAAATTTTAATCATGATATAAATATCATATATATTTATTATATAATTATTTAGAGTCGTCCATAAAATTTATAGATAGAAAAATTAATTGCACCATTCATGGAGACTGCAGGTTGTACGTATGCATGAACATTGTTTTTATTTTCCAAAATATAGAATGAATCAAATTTAAAGAATAATTAACCTTTAAAGTGTCACTATTATATCATATAAATAATATATATTCAAAAAATTCATCCTTATTACCATTTATTTAAAATATAAATGGAAAACAATTCACATCGCTTCATGGGGGTTGTTGTCCACACGTATGAACGAGCGACATTATCATTTCCTAAAAGACTGTAAGGTGAGAATTTAGATGTGATATTATAATTCCAAAAGTATAATTATTTCACAAATAACATATATATATTAAATATATCATCATATACATCTGTGAGAGGCTGTGGTTGAAAACAAATTACATCGATTCGCAAGGAGGTAACTAGTCGTACACACGGTCAACTGTTTCACTTCCCATTCGATGGAAGAGGCTATAGATATAGGTTATGTCATTAATATAATAAAATATCCTTATATTTTGATAATTATGTTATTATTTTATTACATTTGGATAAGATTTTAAGGATTATGAAAAATAAGTAAAAAAGAAAAATATTGGTAAAGACGACTACCTTTTCTTAGAAAACCCTCATTTGGATATCTTATTAGGAACCCAAGGGTTGGTATTTTTGGAATAAAAACAACTATATAATGGGTAAAAAAAATTTGGGGGTTATTTTGTAAGGTTTGGGTTTATATAAATGGATAAATAGGTGTCAAAAAGTGAGGGGAGTGAGTTCTCTTTTTTAATTGAGGTAAGTGGCACACTTGTAATTTTTCAATGTTTTAAAATAAAGTCATGTAATTTTATTAGAAAAATGGATAATATTTATATTTATAAGGTTAATTTATAAATAAGATTTCTAGTTTAAGCCCCATTCAACCTATTTTAACATTATCCATGGTAATAGATTTTTTACGATTTTTACAATTCATTATGACCAAAATTAAGTTTAATCTATTATATAATATTTTTTATTATGATTTTAAACATGGGATCCATTTTATCAAATTCATTTATTAGAATTGGAATAATTTAATATAAAATAAAACTAGTAAACATGTCGAAAAGTGGTTATCCAAAGAAAAGTTTTTTTAATTATAAAAGTTTCTATATAAAAATTTAAAATAAAATTAATTAAAATGATATAATTTTATTTTTAACCCAATTTTGATACAAAACTAGTACTCCGCCCATGCATTCGCATGGAACTATAAAAAATTATTATTTTATATCATAAAATAATATTTTAAAACTTAATAATTATCTTAATATTGAATATAGTTAATACAAACATGGGTGGTACGTAAATAATTAATATAAGTTAAGGAAATTATAAGAGAAATCCTAAACCATAGTAGTAAAAAATTAGTTGAATTAATAAGGAATAGAAATTTATATTTGGAATTCATTATATAGAAATAAATTACATAAAATAAAAAATTATTCAAATGAATAATTAAAATTATGATCATTTGAATATTTAAATTTCAAATAAATTTCATGTAACTGAAAAAAAGGGTTGGATAAGAAGGTTGGGTGAGGCTCAAGTAAATAGAGGTGAAGGGTCTGATGTCAGCTTGACCATCAATGCACCTTGCATGAAAAGGATTGATCCTATCCAAAAGGCTGCTACACCGATACTACATTGGTCTCCACTTAAGTGGTATGGACACCCCAACAAATACAATAAGTGGTGCAATAGCTCATGGACCACAATGCACGATGATGATGATTAATGTTAGGGCGGTCGTTGCACCCAAGATGGAAGACTTGGTCCGCAAGTGGTTTTGTTGCAACATATTTCACATGAAGGATTTAAAAAAATTGATATAAAATTGAAGTAGTAATTTGCATCACATGCACTTCACAAAAATCTGCAAGTGTTGTTTAAATACAGTTGCTATGCTAAAATCGATTAAAATGGGTGGAACATTTATTTTATACATGCTATAAAAATTAATTCATGTATATGAACTTATACACTAATATTTTTATTTTTCATGTACATAAAACAATTGAAATAGATGTTTGGTGTGCTGTTGAAATTAGTCGACTTCAATCTCTTTTTTGAGGAATATGATAACCCATGACTTCTTTGTTATCCAATCCCAAATGAAGATTAATGAGGCATCATTATTTATTTTGCAGTAACATTCATAATAACTACCTGACATTATTACCTTCCACTTAGATTCTCTAGTAGCCCATCCTCCTCACGATTCCAAATGAAGCTGAATTTCATTGACATGTAACCAGATGGTATTTTACCAATTTTAAATATATAGTTTATACCCTTCAACTAAACCAAATCTGTCCGCCCAGATGCATTCGATCCCACCACCCACACTACCAATGACCTCTACTATGATCTGTACTTCATCTTATCTACCTCCAACTATCATCTCATTACATCCAACCACTGGTGAAGCCTTGTGTTATGCATTTGTAGTAGTTGAAGATCCTCAATTTCTCTCATTGCATCCTCCAACATCTTCTCAAAAGACTGTTTCACCTCAATGTCCTCCCACAGAAAATTACTGGTGCTTTCATTGCATCCTCCAATGCACTTGTTTTTCACCAAAACCATTTTTCCCACTGATCTCTAGACAACGGTTCACCGAAAACATTTTTTCCACCGATCTCTAGTCGTCATCACCCATCTCCAGAAAGTGGTTCACCAATCATTTTTTTTCACCAAAACCATCTCAATCCAGGTTGAATCTGTACATAAATGTAAAAAATATATTAAATATTAATAAACATAGTTTTATCAACATTAAAAAGGTATTATTTTTTCTAACGTGATTCATTGTCATTGTTACTAAAGAACACTAATCCATATATATGGTTTCAATGAAATTCAGTAATATGTGTTGGGAAAAAATTTATATAATGATTTTAAAATACCCATCATTTTCTTAATATAGATGCATTTTTTGTTGAATATAAAAATTTAATTAAGGGAAATAATACAGCCACATGAAAATATAGAATCAAGCTACCTATGATTTTTTTAACAGTGAGAATGAAGGGAAATAGTACAACCACATAAAATTTATTAACATACTATCATGAATCTGTATCATCCCAAATAATATAGACCAAACAAAGAGGTGTATATAGCTTCTCACTCACAATTATCCACCCATGAAAAATACCTCATTTGACATTATATCCATATTAACTCAATAATAAAACAATTCAGCCTAATACATATATGTATATAACACATGTATGTATAATATACAGTAAGGTTAAAATGGATACTACCTGCTTCATAGAAGTCGACAACAATGAATGATAGTTAGTATGGTATTAGATCCTTTTTTTCATCCCCCAAAGCATTCTCAATTGAAATGAATATGCAGCACCTTTTCCATCACTGAAAAAAATTGAAGAGGCACATACAAACTGATTATGGTCATATAAGTAAGAATATAAAAATAGAATTAACATGAATACGCTTCTGTAATTATACGTACTATTTTTGAATGGTGTAGAGAATGTCTCTCTACTAATATTGATCGATTTATTCCTACAGATCATCATTTAGTCATCACCAATTAGAACATATAAGCACATGATTTACCTCATCTATTAAACTTATGTTCAAACATAATTGAAATATCTCTCACTATTATACACATGTGCATTAATCACTATTAAAATAACATGGCATATATTAGGTTTAAAGACCATTCATTCACCCTTTTACCCATATTACTATCTCTAGTCTCATTTCCCCCTATTTGGAATGGATATATGATTCGATGGTTGAATCACTCCTCATTCGCATCAGGTTAGATTTTAATGCATAATGGTTGTGAATGGAATCATACACTAAATCTGATGAGCATGAACTGTATGAAACATTAGTGCAGGAATCATGATCTTATACTATAAATAAAATGTCACTTATGATATATATAGATACAAACATGAACAACATTTCATTCCAAACTATAAGCCCATAAACAATGGATAATGAGAGACAAAACCTATCAGGTCAAAACTGAATTATAATGTCAATGTAGGGGTATACACATATAACAACATACCACAATATAATAAAAATAGAGTCCAATTACTGGGTGCACATGTTTAATTTAAGCCACATATAGTTTTCATTTTCATAATAACCTCCAATACTATTGGGAAATAATAAAAAGGTAATGAGTTTAATGTTAAAATCATTCTAGGCGTGAAATGCAAAATTGGATGATCAACAAATGCATATCAAAAAGCTCTACATTAAACCAAGAAATCAAGAATCATGCATGGCACAACAAAAATCAAATTGCATGATAATAAAACAAAACAATTTATACCTGCTGCAAGGTAAATGAAAATGTTTTATTCTTCACAATAGAACATAGAAAGGAGCTACCAACCTTCATCTCTGCATGTTCAAAGGAAACAAATCAACTTTTGGTGTTTAAAACAATAAGAATTTATGTAGATATTCCGGGAATGGGATAGATGCGTAATGAAAATTATTATAAATATTAAACACAAGCGGATTCAATGATATAAAAATTGAATCAAGGGTGGATCGATTTGTTTTCCCTCATGCAGATTTAACATACTACAAAAAAGTTCTTTACAAGAAAATAGAAAAGTCAATCATCATATGTTCCTTCGTAAAAAATGATTTTTTTCATATGAATCACATTCATTTAGCATGTTCCCAAAACAAAATAAAATATCATACGTTCCTTTATTATTAATTTTGTTTATTATAGAAAGTTTTGTGGTAATTTTAATTCCATACCATGTCGTGGTACCATGTTCTATACCATAAGAAAAATCTGTCATGATCAAAACATATATGAGACCATTTATTCTAACAGAACATCAACATGTAATACCTGATCTAGTTATCCAAAAGAAACTAAGTGAAGTAAAAAAGAATAAAATATTCCACTACTCCAAAAAATGTCATTTCTTATTTAGTTTAGGTAATATATTTATCCACTACTCAAATAATTTAACCCACATACAGTGGGTGCACTAGTTTAATTTAATCCACATAAAATTTTCATTTTCATCATAACCTCCAATACAATTGAGAAATAATCACAAATTAATGAGATTAATTTGAAAACCTTTCTAGGCATGAAATAAAACCTTGGATGATCAACAGATGCATATCAAAAAGATATACATTAAACTGAGTAATCATGAAGCATGCATTTCACAACAGTAATCAAATTTCATGATAATAAAACTTATCAATTTATACCTACTGCAAGGTAAGTGGAAAAGTTTTACTCTTCAAAACAGAATATAGAAAGGAGCTTCCAACCTTCATCTCTATCTATTCAAAGGAAACAAATCAACTTTTGATGCTTAAATCAATAAGCATTTATTTGGATATTCAGGGAATGTGAGAGATTCATAATGAAAATTATTATAAATAGAAACCAAAATCAGATGAAATTATATACAAACTAAATCATGGGCAATGAAGAGTTCAACTATTTTTTTGCAGAAATAAACTTCAAAGTAATTCAAATCCAATTCAAGAAAACAGTTAGGAAACACTGATGTCTTTTTCCCCTCATACAGGACAACCAGACTACAAAAAAAATTCTTTAAAAGAAAATAGAAAAGTCAATTAGAAACTCATTGCTTATGAACATGAAATAATAAAATATTTTTCTACCAGAAGTTCCACAAATCTGGAGGAAGCTTCATGGAATAGAAAACAACTGCAGCGAGCTTACCATGGATGAATGATGCATTTCGAAGGAAGAAGAGGGTGATGATGAAGCCAGAGAGGGAAACGTCGAAGACATCTGTAGCTGATGAGAGCTAAGAACCAGTAAGAAAAGATTATCCCATTTCCATGTGGCTACAAATCATGAAAGAAATGGTTGAAATTTTTTACATTATCAATCTGAAGATTAGGAAACAACTACAACTCATCGAATTACTTAACATAAATTCTGATGACAAATAATACTTAGTGTATTGAATTTGAATAAATTGTAATGAATGTTTCAATACCTTGTGTGAACCTGAAAATAATATAATGAAGAACACAAGGGATAGGTATCACAATATTGTAGGAAAAAATACCTATTATCGGAAGGGATAGTATTAGATTAACCAAGGAGAACCTGAGTTTACTGGCACAGTTGAGTAATCATGAAGCATGCATTGCACAACAGTAATCAAATTTCATGATAATAAAATTTAAAAATTTATACCTACTTCAAGGAAAGTGGAAATGTTTTACTATTCCTAACAGAACATAGAAAGGATCTTCCAACCTTCATCTCCATCTGTTCAAAGGAAACAAATCAAATTTTGATGTTTAAAACAATAAGAATTTATGTGGATATTCAGGGAATGTGAGAGATGGATAATGATAATTATTATTAATAGAAACCAAAAGCAGGTGCAATGATATAAAAACTGAATCATGGGTGAAGAAGAGTTAGAATTTCATTTCAGAAATAAACTTGGAAGCAATTCAAAACCAAATCAAGAAAATAGTTAGGAAACATGGATATCTTTTATCCCCTCATACAGCAAAAATAGACTACAAAAACATTCTTTAAAAGAAAATAAAAAATACAATCAGCAACTAATTGCTTATGAACATGAAATAATATGATATTTTTCTACCAGAAGTTCCATGAATCTGGAGGAAGCTTCATGGAAGATAAAACAACTGCAGCGATCTTACCATGGATGAATGATGCATTTCAAAGGAATAAGAGGGTGAGGCTGAAGCCAGAGAGGGCATCGTCGAAGACATCCGCAGCTGATGAGAGCTCAGAAACATCAAGACAAGATCATTCTGTGTCTGAGTGGCTATAAATCATGAAAGAAATGGTTGAAATATTTTACATCAACAAACTGAAGATCAGGAAACAACTACAACTCATCGGATTACTTAAGGTAAATTCTGTAGACAAACAATACTTGGTGTATTGAATTTTGATAAACTATAATGAATGTTTCAATACCTTGTGTGAACCTGAAAATAATATAATGATGAACACAAGAGATAGGTATCGCAATATTGTAGGAAAACATACCTGTTTCGGAATGGATAGTTGTAGCTGAACCAAGGAGAACCCGAGTTTACTAGCACAGTTGAAAGCTTTGGATTTTAGACAAAATTGGAAGTTCGAATTGCAGTGGATGATTTCCGAGTGACGGTATTAGAGGTAGACGAAAAAACAGATGGCCAACCAATAAGGACTTCAAACCCTATATTTCGTACACCTAATGGAGTAGCCTTTAAAACCCTAGTTTGCAGATTTTCGAATAGGTGAAGGCGTTGTGTGGACAATCAGTGTCGGCCATAGATCTTGAAGAACGATGATGGTGAATACGCCGGACGATGATGAAGTGAAAACGTTTGAGTTTGAAATAGTGAATTCACGACGGGGTGGAGATCTGTAATCTTTAATATGATGTAGCGAAAGAGCTACGAGGTGCAGATTTGAAGAAGGGAATAGGAGCTGACAGTAGAGGGAGGAGATGGGAGACAGATGACTCGAAGACGAAGGAGTTGAGGGAAGAGGAGTCGAAGGCAAAGTTCGCGATTGAACGGAGTTCTGTTGAAACCCTATGTGCAGATGGAAGAGATGGTAGAAAGAGCGATGCGAATGAAATGCCTGGAGCTCGGAGAACTCGTGTCGGCAGTAGAGCCTGATAGGTTGGGGGCAAATGCGGAAAGAATTTTTTTTCTGGTGACGTGGCTGCTTGTGGAGGCGACAACTCACGTTAGAGGACCCAGCTTTAGTATATATAGTTGATTTAATTTTTGAATTATTTAAACAATTTTTTTATTAAAAATTAATATTTTTCACTATTCATCAAAAAAATAATCTCTTCAGAAAATTCTTAAAAAATCATTGTTATAAATTTTGACATGTTTATTTCAAAAATAAAGTTCAAATTCAAAAATAAATTTTCTAAAAGTGGAAAAATTAATTTTAATATAAGTGTACAAGACATTATGTAACATATTTTTATAAAAAACTATATTTTTAAGCATAACACTTTCTTTATTCTCATCCTTCACCTAGAAAAATATCAGATGAAAGTTAAAAAAATAGATCATATATACAATATAAAAAATTCATTAAAATTATTCATCAATAGAGATCAATTTAATCTTTTAATATAAACCCACATTATGAAAATAAAAATAGTTTTTCATAAAAATATCTCCTTTATTTTCAGTTGGTTATTATTTTCATTTCTAATTAATTGATGACCAAATAGTTCATTTTATACATATGTAACCCATATATTTTTAATAACATATTTAGTCTTATTCATACCTTCCAATCTAATGTCTAAGTGATAACTATCACATTAAATAATAATATTTTAATTGTATATTGTGGTTTGTTTAAGCTCGATGTTTTATGTAACAAAAGATCTAAAAAAATTAAAAAAACATTGACTTTTTTCAATAATATTATATAATTAAATTATAAACCCAATAAAAAAATTTCTTTATAAAAAATTTGTTACTCTGATATAAATAAATGATGATACTTCTACCTCATCATATCCTCATTTTTCGATGTAGTTTCCTTAAATTGGTGGTTTCTTCACAAAACTTTGACCAGGTTAGTGGTCTTGTTTCATAGAACATTCTATATATGATCTAGAATATCTACTATTTGTTTCCTTATATGAGATTTCATGATTTATTGGTATGACCTATGGGTTCAGTACATGTGAAGGATCAGATATGTACTTCCTCGTGAGAGATATATGGAATGCATCGTGAACTTGAGAGATGTTCAGTGGAAGTTCCAAATGATAATCAACCATCTCGAATTGATAATGAATCTAAAAGGGTCCAATATACATATGGGTCTAGTTTCCTTTATTCCCAAATATCATTACCATATTCCATGGATAAATTCATAGAAACACCTCATCACTAATTTCAAACTCCAAATATCTCCAACGATTGTCATCATAACATTTATATACAATTTTTATTTTCCTTATGTGTTATTGAATAGATATAACTGTATCTATCATTTCTTTAACTAGTTTATTTGCTAATAGATTTCATTCTCTAACTTCATTCTAACATGTTTGAGATCTACACTTATTTCTATAGAAAGATACATAAGGAGCCATCTTAATTCTCCGGTGAGTGCTTTTTTATAAGAAAAATTGACTAGAGGAATATGTTGATCCCAAACTACTTTGAATTGAATAAAAAATATCCCATCATATTCATTAGAATTTTAATGGTTATCTTACATTGTACATCTATATAAGTATGATAAGAAGTACTGAAACTTAACTCTATATCCAGATCTTGTGAAAATTTTCCCTAAAGATTGAGGTAAACTTGGATCCTGATCACTTATAATAGAATATGGTAATCCATGAAACCTTACCAATTATATAATTTATATTATGGAAAGATGATCAAAAGATAAGTCTTATCTGATAGAAATTAAGGGTTATGAATTTTTTGGGTGATCGACTAAAACCCTAATATCATTATGGTCTTTATATGTTTTAGGGTGTCTAATGATAAAATATATGGAGATTTTATTCCATTTATATTCTAGTATGGGTAATTTTTGTAACATACCCTTAAAATTTTATATCTCAACCTTAAATTGATAACAAACCAATCACCAATTTACATATTTTGAAATATCACTTTTCATGTTCTCCCCCCACAAATACACTTTCAAATCTCTATACCTCTTTATACTTCCATGATGAATAGAGAATGATGAACTACGAGCCTCATCCAATATATCATTATTCAAATATGGTAGAGAAGGAACACATACATAGTTTCTAACCCTTATAATTTCATCATAATTAATGTTAAACTCATGAACATTTCTGACTTTCTTCTGTAGTTCCATGTCTTCCTTCTGTGCCTCTTTAATCCTCACATGGATAGATGGTTGAATGTTTATTTTAGAAAGATAATATTTTTCTTCTTACATTAATATTTATAAATACATACTTTGAAAATAAATAAAAATTGGATCCTTTTTTGTCCTCATCATGGATAATCTAGTATGATCCTTTTGGCTCAAAGCACCGGCCACCTTGTTCGCTTTCCTAGGGTGGTAATATATTGATCAGGCATATTCATTAATAAGCTCCAACCATATTATATGGAACATATTTTGATATTTTTGAGTTAATATATAATTTAATATCTTATGATCAATATATATATCACATCTTCTCCATAAAGATTATTCCTCTGTAACTTTAGCAAAAAAATACCCCAACTAACTCTAAATCATGAGTTGGGTAATTTTTCTCACGGACCTTTCATTTTCATGAGGCATAAGTTATAAATATATCATTTTTTATGAGAATGAATCAAAGATTCTTATTAGATGTAACACTATAGATACCAAAATCCATCTCCATTGTAGGGTAATGTAAGCACAGGTGTGCTGACTAACCTTCTCTTCATTTCCTTGAAATTTTCCTTACATTAATCTATCCCAAGTAACTTGGATCCCTTCATTGTTTACTTGTTGATTTGATTATAAAGATGTTAAAAATTATTTAAAAACATCAATATTATCCTTCCAAATGAAGAAAAATATGGATCTTGGAAACCATGGTTGGTCTTGTCAATTTCTCAATAGCCTCCATCTTTAAAGGATCCACCGAAATACACTCACATTATATTATATTAACCCTAAGTGAAACTTTCTAAATCCAAAATTCACACTTCATAAATTTTTCGTAAAACTTATCCTTCGTCGTGAAATTATATATAATTCTAAAGTGATCATCATGCTCTTCGTGTCACTTTTAATATATAATAATATCATCTATAAAGAGTACCCAAACTCATCAAGGTAATCTCTAAAGACTCTATTAATTAAATCCATGAATATATAAGAGGAAATTGAAATATCAAATGGAATAACTATAAATTCATAGTGTTTATACATCATAAAAAAGGATGTATTGAGTATGACTTCATTTTTTACCCTCAAATGATAGTACCTATCTCAACATCATTCTTAGAAAAGCATTGAGCTCCTAGTAATTATCAAAGAAATCACCATAATGGGGTATATCATACTTTTTCTTCATAGTAATCATGTCAAGTTTTTAATAATAAATGCATAGTCACATTAATCAATCTTTATTCTTCAAAAAAATAGCTCGTGCACGCCAAGGTGATACACTTGGATGAATAAATCCTTTATAAATATTTTTCTGGAGTTGTTTCTTTGATTCTTGAAACTCAATTGGGGTCATTCTATAAATAGTATTTGAAATATGTGTATCACCATGTATGAAATATACTGAAGATTAGGAAATTATTCTAGAAAGACATCAAAAAACTCCCAAACAATAGAAATATCTTAAATGTTGATTTTATCCCCAACCATCTGAGATGAATATATTTCATGGATAGTAATTAAGACCCTCAATATAGAATCAATTTCAACTGAAAGTTTGTATTCATCCTCACATCAATAAATGATCAAGAGTTCATTTGTAACATGAAATGTGACTTCACATCCTTATAAATTGATATTCCCACAAAAATCATTTTGTGATACAATAATCATTCAACTAGATTTTTTCTCTTATAACTAAATACCAAATAATTGGGGTGGTGATTTAATAGACTTAGATAACTTCCACTACTGGAAATCGGATCTTTCCCAACACTTATATACACCCTTTCCCAACGGTTCTCCCAAACCGTTGGGAAAGGGGTGTTTTGAGGCCCCTTTTCCAACGGTTCTCCCAAACCGTTGGGAAAGACCCCCCCCCCCCTTTCCCAACGGTTTTGGAGAACCATTGGGAAAGGGGTGTTTTGAGGCCCCTAAATGAAAGAATCTATCCCAACGGTTTTGAGAACCGTTGGGATAGATTCTTTCATTTCTTCCAGGTCTGCTACCCGAGAACATTATATAAATCTAAATTTTAAATAATTATGATAATACATATATATATTTATGAAATTATGTTTACAAAAGTGATGTTAGCTTAGTGGTTAAGTCGTTCGATTATAAACAAGGGGTCGTGGGATCAAATCCCAGCACATGTTTTTTTTTTGAAATACATTTACCAACGGTTTTATATCCGTTGGAATAGATTTTCATATTACTTATACCAACGGTTTTGTAAACCGTTGGGATAGGTCTATACCAACGGTTTTGGGAAAACCGTTGGTATAGACCTATCCCAACGGCTTACTTCGCAACGGTTCTCCAAACCGTTGGTATAGGCTATACCAACGGTTTGGAGGCCTATACCAACGGTTCCAAACCGTTGGTATAGGTTAGTATTCTACTAGTGTTCCTAGATATACTAGAGTTACTATAATAAAACTCCATCAAGACATCCAAAACTATAGAGTGGTGGATATGTGTACCTTAATTATCATGATCTGCTTCAGTAATTTTCATAGCATAGGCCCTTCCTAGTTACCTCGGTATAGAAGGTTGTTGATGCTTATCATCCTTGTTAGCCCTTGGATTAGGGAATTGACTTAAATAATAACCAAGTTCCCCATATTTAATATTTTGAAATAATAGTGGTACATTTGGATGAAATTCATTTTCCTTCATCATGATGGGTGAAATATTCATTTTTACTTTACAATTTGTTTATCTATGTCCTCAATTACCACACATAAAACATCTTTTAATTCCATTAGTATATTCCCTTGGTTGGTTATTCCAACATTATTAACACGTTTGAAATTTAATATTCTTTAATTTATCATATTTTTTACTGGAACTTCCATGACACTACGTACTTCACTTATTTAGTGTGTTTTGGAATTAAAATATTGTCCTATTATTAATCATAATTCATGATAACCAGTTTGTCGTAATCACAATTTTCTCACTCCAGATCCTATCTGAGTTGGTTTCTCATTGGGAAAATCACCACCTTTCATATCACATACATTATTAACTTGGTTTCTCCTTCCTCCATCCATTACATAAATAAATTAAAGTTGAGGTATTCTAAATTATTAATTGTATATAAAGGAAATTATAAACATAGAATTAGTAATTAATAAATTTCATGTATAACCTAACTTGTGAATTTCTAATTTTCAAGCTATGTTATCCATGGTCATTCAATATTATGTTCTCTAACCTAAATATATGAAAATCCATCATAATGGTTTATATATATCATGTGAATTAAATAGATAATTTCACTCAGGAGTGTCAAACCAGGTGTATAGTTATGCCTCTTTATCATGCACTATGGGAATATCAAGTTAATACATAAAAAATAGGTTTTTTACCCCTATGTGAATATATTCCAAAGCATACATTTTCTTATAGTATCCAACAGGGATTTAATTTCAAGGAAATCACACACTCTATACTTTACCAAATTTTCAAGATGTTTTCCTATACTTAGACTTATCCTAAGGGTCTATCATAATATTATTATCCCTAATATATATATTCATAAATGAATTTATAATGGTTTCTATTAAAATTATTCTGATATAAATTATAACAATCTCCAATCTAGTAACCCAAATCTAGTAGTTACTATATTATATTGGCATAAGATACAAGATAACATATCCTATGTGATCAAATAGTTTAGTAGTGGTCGTAGACTATATACATACATGATTATCAAAATAAATTTTAAAATATAAAATACAACTTAAAATTATTATGATAACATTATTATTTATTCTATTAAATCCCTAAAATCATTCAATGATTACTTCTAGGTATCCTAGGGATTAGAATAAAAATAAATAGGTGATCTCACAAGCTCAATAATAGAAAAAGTATAGTGGAATATATCATAGCATAAATAAGGTATCAATAATATGGAAATAATAAATTATAATCAAATAACACCATATAACTAATCACAAGATCTTGAACTACATCTATAAATAGAAATATAAATAATAACAATGATAATATAAAATAATTTCATAGTAAATAGTGCATAATTTTGAAAATAATGAATCATATCATAAATGACTCATTCTAAGACATCACAAACATACCTTTAAGGCCTTATTCCAAGTAATCATAAATAATTGGGATGGTATACACTGAATACCCAAGCTTGTTTATCTCGTGGGACCTACCTATGCATCAATAGGATATATAATTCTAGTTCCCACCCACCACTAAATAATTCTAATTCACTCATCATATGAAATAAATAAATAAATATAAAATTCATAACTAAATTTATTTAGTAATTAATAAAAATATGTTTTGTAATAATAAACATATGATATTGCAATACTTTCCTTTATAAATAAATAGAATTACATGATCATAATCCATATAGAAAAATAATTTGGATGGTATTATTAAGTTATATCCCAAGTGTAATATAATAACATTGATGGATTATTATATAGGTAAACATCACCTTCCAAATAAGAATACATTTAATGGTATCACATAACAAGTGATAATTAATTGGACTGTTTAAAAATCTGAGTTTAATCCCCTATATAATATAGTATGATAAAATTTAGAGGGTAATACATGAATCATAACTCCAAAATAGGTAAAAAAAACTTTTAACATAAAGAGGTAAAATTGAAGGAAAATTTTCAGTGTTTTTATTAATAATTATTAACAATGATAAAAAAGAGGAAGTTATGCATCACTTTCTAAAGTCATTTTCAAAGGGGTAACATGAAAAATATTTTTTTTAAACTATTTTAAAAGGAATACCAATAATAGATACTTGAAAATGAAATAAATATTTTCCATAATAAGTGTTGAGTGGAAGATAAAAATATGTCACAAAAGGGAAATCATTTTTAATATTTTGAAAATTCCATTTTGAAACTATCATCAAAAAAGGAATAATAAAACTTTATTTTAAAAATTCAAAATATATAATTCAAAATAACATGATAGTTAAAACATATGAGTGTTTAAAATTTATAAAATTGAACATTGTCTAAAATAAAAATATGGATATGGAAGAAAAAAGACTTTTATAATGAATGTGAATTATTCTTAACAATGTTTTACATTTATAAGAAAGGTTTTCATCAAGGAAGATAATTTGAATTATAAATGTAACCTTACCTAGAGAGATTAGGGGGGGTATTATATGAAATGGGAAATATAGGGTTAAATATATATTAGAGGAACAAATCTCAATAAGTAAATTATAAACCAAAGAAATACATTTTGTGTTAATAAAATACCTTATGAATATAATAATCATTGAAGTTACAATTCTTTATAATGGAATTAATGAAAATAATTACAAATCCATATAAAGGAAGGTAGAAATGAAATTTTATATAATCAGAGAAAAAAATAAATCAACTTAGAAGAATGGGGTTCAAGAATAATAATTACAACTCAAATTAAGGAAATTAGGTTATAAAAGTCGTTACAACCTTAGTAACACTAGAATAAAAATTCATTAAAAAGATAATTATGATTGATTTGAAAATATATTTAATTCCATGAATGTATGATAAAAACAATAGGGAAGTACATGAATCACACAAAATAAAATAAGTGTTTTATATGGGATAAAACTTAAAAAAAATGGGATGGGAAACCCCTTACAAATTTCGTAACAGTGGAATAAAAATAATTGAAAGGAATTATTCATGAAAATACTTTTAAATTCCATGAATGAAATATTAATAATTAGAATACAATCCAATGGGGAAGTAGGTACACTATATAAAATAATAATAGGTTCTTAACTTGAAAATATGCCTCAATGAATAGAAATTGAGACGGAAATTCTTACATTAATTCTTAACTTATATGAAGGTGATTTATCCTCGTGTATAATAAAATAACAATATTAATAAAATATTTAAAAAAAATCTTTTCTATAAAATTATTTTCTATTTTTTGAATCATTTATTATTAATTAATTAGTAAGTTATCTCATATTTTCATCATAATATGTTGTAATTATGATTTATTCACACGTGTTACATAATGGAAACATCAAACTAGTTCATTGAAACTAAGTTTATCATTACCTTATCACTAAATTTACTAGATTAGATGTTTTATAATGATTTATAACTTTCCAATTTCATTCCATGAATGTTTTATTTATGATTCATGAAGATGGAATCAGTAACGAGCTTAACGAGCTAAAGATGTTATATTAATAAAAAGTAAAATATTAAAATTTCACTTATTTAAAATTCATATATTTATTGATAATAATTAATTAAATACATTATTATAATCATCCAAATAGTGTGATGATGAAGAAAATATGTTGATATGTGGAAGCAGTAATTTGTACGTATACACGGACGTTGTATTCATTTTCCATAGATATGGAGGAATGTAGGAAATGGGTTATCTTATAAAAAAAATAATTGTTTTATAAATATAATTATTTTTCATTTAATAATAATTTTAAACTATCATTTTGAGTAGGTGAAGGAAAAAATTTTATATGTTTCTTTATGGAGGTGGTAGTTTGCATGTACTCAAAACGTCGTTTTCATTTTTATAAGGTAAATTGGAAATGGTAGATAATGTTTATTCCATAATAATAACAACCTATAAATATATAAAAAATAATTATTTAATAAACATGTAATGGGTAAGATAGGTTTATTGGTAAATGATATATATGGAAAAATATTAGATAATGATTAGTACATATGTTTAGAATTTAAATTTTCTCTTGATGTACTTATTAGAAATGGAGTAATTGGTCCAAATTATTGTGAGAAAAATATAATTGAAGTATAAGAGTGTTATATGGGAATTAAAAATGTAAGCTATTAAAGAGGAAGTTGAATAATTGTAATTTCCTTGATGGGGTGTTGGAAGGGATCTTTTATAAGTGAAGTGAATAGAAATTTTGTAAATATAACCTCTTAATTGGACACATGTTTCACATTAAATATGGAATACAAAGTGGAAATTAATGGAGTGGAGATAATTTTTAGAAAATAAATACAAAAAAAATCATTTAGAGAAACTTTTTTAATATATTTTTTCCCATTTACACTTATTTAAATTCTTTTTACAATTATTTACCATTATTATAGTGACTACATTTTTTCCTCGGTAACTAAATTTTGTGATTAAAAAAATACCCTTATTAACTAATTTAAAAATTATTATTTAAAATATTGAAACCTTTTTATAAAATAAAATTTCTTAGGGTATGAAAAAATAATTTTAATATCAGTGAAATTTACATGTAAAAACCAAATTAGAAAAAAAAGAGCATTTTTAAGCATTCAATTTTTGTTTAGAATGAAATTATAAATGTCATTTATTTTCATTAAATTAATTTTTTGATTATTTTTATTAGAATAGTTATTTGGTTTTAAAATTAATAAAATAATGAATTCATCCTTTTGGAAACTTAGTTAAAAGAGACAGATTAAAAATTGATTTTATTAAAATAAATATTTCATAAGTTTCAAAATGTTAAATGTGGGTCCTATAAATTCGACATAGTATTTTTAAATTAATAATTTTACTCCATAAATATATTTTTAATCATAGAAAATATTTTATAAGTTTTAAATTATTACTTGGTTTATGATAATGTCAAAAAATATATGATATGGGTATACACATTGTTTTTTCTCTTTTCACCTCAAAAAAACTATTTCATAAAAATTCCAAGAAATAATACTAAGATAATTTTGATGATGATTCCAAAATTTATGTTCACTTTTTCAAAATAAAATTTTATAATTTTATAATTTTAATTTTTATAGACTTCATAAAATATATTGAAAACCCATTTTTATAAGAAAATGACTTTTCAGAATACTAACTCTTCTTTTTATTATTTCCTATCAATTAATAATTAGTGTTAATATCTTATTCATATCAAAAATATATTTTTATCGATTAGTTTTAGTTCCCTAGAACCAATTTTCATAGTATTTCATTACATGACTTCATTATTAATCAATTTTTCTTATCCCATCATTATTTTTCCTCAACAACACATACATATGTGATCATGTCTTCAGAATATATTTCATACAAAAAGTTCATACTAGTTCCTCACGACAATGAGAACCTAGAGTTTCCACAATAGTATTTTTGAATAATTTTCTATGGCTTAATGATATTATCTAACATGACACAGAACATACTGAATATCATGGGTTGGAGACACTTTTTTATGGTGTTTTCCTTTGGTAATCTCCAAGATAGGAGGTTATAAGAACTAACTAGCCAATAGGAAATACATATTTCTAGGTGTTGTTGTATGTCCTATCAGCATATGTGTGTATTGATCCTTGGCCATTAAGATTATCATTAATGAATATCTTGACTCATTTACATTAATGTATTGATGAAAAATGTTATGGCATATGATAACGGTGAGGTGGGATATGTTGGGTACATCATGAGTGATATTGCATTAATGGATAATGAGAGAAAGTATTTATCCCTTATATCAAATTATGGATTTTGATATTCCATACCTTTTTATGGGAATAGAACTACCTCAAAAAATACATTTCCATGGTGTTTAATGGATGATTTTATTTCTATAAATTCAAAGAAAGGGACATCAAGCATATAGGTTTATGGAACCAGTATGCAACCTTATTGATTTTAGAAATCGTGATAAAGTGATAATATTACATCATAATCATTCATAAGAGTTTTAATTTCATTGGGACGTTAACTTCTTTCTACATGGGATCCTTAGAATTTTTCTAGATGTTAACCTTGGACATTAGTTGGTTATGCCTAATTCCACTGAGAAATAGGTCTCAAGGGTCACACACTATTTGTATTTACAATCATGGTTAAATTTAAGTAATGAATTTAACAAATTATAATAAATAATATATATTTTTTTGGCTTCATCACTATAATTTAATGAAAAGTTATTTTAAAGGATAATTGAGTTAAATAATAATAATAAATATTTTTTTGTAAGCTTGAACAATATAATAGATATAATATTTCTCATACAATAATGTAGTGATATTTATTTATTAAATAAATAATCATTATTCAAGGATCGGTAAATGTTGATGAAGGAAAGCTGACGAAAACTTAATGTTCCAAATGTAAATGGTATAATTATATTTATTTATATTATTAATGTGTTACTCATGTTAAGAGATTAATATTATTATTATTATACATGGGTTCCACTAATAATTATCATGTTTTAAAGGGTCTTGTGTGTGATTTTATAAACCTAAACCTCTCATAATAAATATCTAATTATATCAATTTTTATTGTCACTTCTTGGTTTGTACAATGGATAGAGAGAGATCTATAATTATATAACACTATCTCTCTTCCTCCCCTTTTAATAAATTGAGAAAAAATCAATATTTATTCCTCCATTGAGAATAATAATGTTGTGATCAATCATGAACAATGAAAGTGATCGGAATCAGTCATGCCAACACCCATCAATTATATGGCAATGTTCATAGATTGTGGTGCATGTGTGGATTGTCGCTAAAGGGATTGTGCACTTGGATCTTATAGCACAATGATTTTATGATGATATATATATAAGTTAATAATTAATGAAGAGAGAATTATAGGGTTAGATAATTCTATATATTCTCATAAATTAATAATAAATTACATGCGAAGATCCTCCTATTCTAGCTCTAGTGTTTATATCTTTGGTCAAGTAATTCGTGGTTTTTGTTGGAAATAAAAATAAATTCATGTCTGGAAATTATCACATGTAAATTAAGACTAAAAGTAAACTTATTCATTCCATCCAAGGAATTTATATTTTTCTTAGAACCTTTAATTATTATTAGAGTGGTCTCATGTTTAATTTATAATTATTTATTATTCATTGATTATTTAAAAGATAGTGTGTTCTCTTTTACTATTATCATTTCATTTTAATATATGACATCACAATATTCTACCTTTACTCATTATCTCTAAAATAACCAGTAAATGATTAATATTTAAATTAAGAAACATATTAAAAACACCATCTATAGGAACCAATGGTTCATCATGGGGAACACCATATTATACAGTGTGTACTTTCAAAATACACACTATGTATAGTTTATCTCGCATGTATCTTTCCATGTCAAGTCAAATCCAATAAAATCATATCTAATATCCTATAAAATCATATTTACATGTAGATCTTGAATGACTGGAACACATATTGTAGAACTACATGTCATGTAACCATTGTACACACCATGTAGTACACAATTTCTCAAAGTTTAAAACATTGGGTGTTCTAGGGTGTCGTGTGTCACATAAATGACACGAGGAAATTAAATCCATGAAACACTGAGGTTTAATTCTATGTAATGTGGGATACATGTTTGGAACCTCTAACTCATCTATAGAAAAGAACACACCCAACCCCTAAGTTTTGTTTTATGGACACAGGTGGAAGATAGTATATGTCATGTGATAAATTAGAAGTCGCATGGGCTACTGTAGATAGTATGCCCAATTTTACACAGAGAGAAAAATTAAAGTTATAATTAAACTAATTCACATTTGTTTCTTATGTCATTTATTTTATTGTAAATGTCATGGCTTATCAAATGATAATCATATATATTAAATAAATTTTTCAGTTTCAATTTTGGATAAGACCATGTAGTTTCCTCAACGTACACTTGAATACTTAATTTATTTTAAATGAAATTAATTTTGTTTAAAATTATAGATTATGGTTACTTGTGGAAGATTTTATGGTATTAATATAAATTTAATTAATTGGATTAATTTGTCGTATATTATCTTAATTAATTAATTAATCGAAGTAAATGAGAACAAGATTTAAAATTCATTCTCATTGCATGTTTTGTGAATGATCATGAGATTTTATGAGCCCCATGTATATTATTAGTTACTTTTATTTTATTATTATTAAATTTAAATTGATGGTCTATGTGTCATCCCCTCCTCTTTAATATAAAAGTGGTTTCATGCCTATGGTTTATTTTTTGTAAACTCCATTTATCTAATCCATTTGATACCCTCAACTATGTGTGAGTAAAATCTTATGTAAGGTTGGAGCTCCCATGAAAGAGGAGGCAGTCAGAGTTAAGGAACTACTATGAAACCAATCTCGGTGATACATAGGAGACAATTTGGAATGCTACAACACGAATCATGCTAAGATTCAAGGTGTTTTCCCCTATTTTTGAGGGTTAATTTATCATATTCTAGATAAACTAACCATTATAGAATCACATGATCATACCAATTATATTTTATTTCTATTAGTTTACTGGTTAATTATTTATATTTTTGAATTCTATGTGATCACCTAATAAATTAATTAAAAACATGAAAATGGAATAAAATATAACTGGATTATGCATGAATGGTTTATATGACATGTGTAATCACTTAATTAAAATACATTTAATATTAACATGCCATGTGAAAAGATAAAACGGGTTGTACGCATAAGGATAAAAATTCATTAACTAAAATATTAAGTTAGTATATCCTTACACTACATAAGTTAGAAACAACCTCATAGTTCAAAGTGATTGACCAACACATGTTGGGGTACTTTCAATCATCATGGAACTTTTAGCTTGAATTGTTTCATTAAATTAACTTGATTCACATAAAGGGTTAACTTCCCATGTTGGACTTAGTGTAACTAAGAGGCATGTGTTTAAGAAATATTTAAATTAGGATTTTAATATTGGTATGTCTACTCAACTAATCAAGGAACTACAAGTTAATGTATTTGTAATGTTAATCTAATATAAAATCCATTAAATAAAATTTTAGGCCCAAGTTTGGATTATGAGAATAAAAATACGGATCATTTCCACTAGAATATCAAAGGGACAAGATATTATGAACCTGATGGTGAGATATATTAGGTTTCAAAAAAAAGTGGGAGATTAATTTAATTTAATTTTAAATCTATTAATATATTTTTGTAATCAAAACATGTACTAATTGTCTGGTATTAATTATTAGAAATGGAAAATCAGAAAACTTCAGCAATATCATTGTGATCTATACTAGATAAATAAAACCATATCACTTGAATGAATTTCCAGGAATGGTATAGGAACTTATGAATTATACTACTACACAAATGGAAATTATTTGTGTTCCAAACCCCACTTCCTAAGTCTCTTTTCAAAGTGGATATTGAGTAAGAAGTATATCTCTATTTGAGGCATGTGGATGATAAAATGGATATCCAATTATTTATGTTATCCTCCGTGAAAAATGATATTCTAAAGCAATATAAGGATATGGATGTGTATAGAATTATTTCTCACCTTTATGATCTCTATCAATAGAAGGTGGGATCAGATAGAAATGATATCTCTAATGAACTATTCACATGCAAGATTATATATTTAATGACATATAGGAAACATGTAGTTAATAATATTAGATATATTTAGTGAATATAAATCTTGGGTTTTAAGATCCCTGATAAGTTGTTCATAGATCTCATCCAATCCTCGCTACTAAAAAACTTTTATAGTTTTATTGTGAATTATAATATGAGAAATAGTAAGAAGACACTTTATAAACTTATTAATCCTATTTTCCAAGTTTATAAAGATATAGTTAATGAAAACCCCAGGATTATTATAGTGAATAAGAAGAGGAGGAAGAAGGAAAATGGGATTAATAATAATTATAATTGTAAAGCTCTGGAGAACCATATTTCCAAGAAGAAGAAGATCTATAGATAAGGAAAGTCACATGATGTGGTATGTTTTTCATGTGTAAATAAGGGTCATTGGAAGAGGAGTTTCACCCATCTAAAGAAGTGATGGGAAGCTTTATGTGATTTCATTATAGAGTGTAATATTTTCATATCGATAATTTGGGTATTAGATACTACCTATAGATCTCATATTTGTTTCCAAATATAGGAACCAATTATATTTTGGAAGGTTTTTAGAGATGTGGTGGATCTACGGGTTTCTAATGGGGTAAGGATGACTACTCTAACCATTTGATACTAATATCACACATTATCAAAATTATTTATTTTTGAATTTATATAAATTTTATTATGTGTATAGTGTTACCAAGAACATCATTTCCATTTATTATTTAGACATGGATGTATTTTTCAACTTTAGAAATTATTTTTCCTACTTTTATAAAGATATCATATGTTATTGTATGGTATAGTTGAATGATGATCTTTATTTAATAAATTATGAAAACCACGTATTAGAAATTGATAATGGAAAAAAATTAATCATTTAACACAAAATTATGGAATCATATTCTTTATCACTTAAATGAGAATCACTTGAAAAAATCTCTATCAATATGGTTAATTAAACACTTTTGAGATTAAGCCACTTGAAAGATGTCATGCTTGTTTATAAGGTAAGATGACCAAACCAAAATTTTATGTTTAAGGTGAAAGGGCCATAGATATTCTATAATTAGTGTTTCTTGATGTGTACAGACCATTTCCAGAAGAATCTAGAGCTGTATTATCATACTTTATTACTTTTAGTAATGACTTAAGAAGGTATGAATATATCTACTTGATAAGTTATAAGCTTGATTCCTTTGATAAGTTCAAAGAGTTCAAGAATGATGTTTAAAATAATATTGGTAATAATATGTATGAACTTAAATTAGATCAAGGTGGTGAATATATTAACCAAGTCTTTATCGACATTCTACGATAGTATGGGATTCTATCTCAACTCACTCCATCTTATATACTACACTGGAATAGTGTAAGTGAAAGGAGTAATTGTGCACTACTAGAAATAGTATAGTGAATGATGATTCATGAAAGACTTCCATGATCATGTTGGGGATATGCATTGAATATAGCATAATACTTACTAAACTGAGTACCAACTAAAGTATAAAATGGTATTTCCTTTGAGTTATGGAGTGGATAGAAACTTTTTTTGTCACATGTTCAAACATGAGGTTGTGATATGCCTATTGAGGATGAATAAAGAATCAAACTAACACCCTATATAATGGAGTGTATTATTATACGGTGTACCAAGGAAATATGGGGATATTATCTATACATACCTTCATACAAATAAGTAATTTTCATAAGACAATCCTTCTTTTTTGAGAGGTATCGCACCCTCAAAGAGGATAGTGGGAGAAATATTGACTTCTATGAAGTTGATTCTCAAGATACACAAGTGTTAATATAAGAATATATTCCAATTTCCCTTGTAGATTAAGATACTTTTGAAACAAAATTACTACATAGGAGTGATTGAGAAGTAAGCAAACCAAAGAGATCTGGTTTTCTATTCACCGATGATGGTGACTCATTATTTGTTGAAAATAATAAACATATATATAGAAATAAAGTAGTAGAGACCTCAAAATATTCAAGATGTAAAGAATCCACGAATTATGGGAAGGATTTTATACATCAAAACTAATTTTCAGTTTCAATTGATCCTTCAGTTGATGTAAATTTTGGTGGGTGTAAGTAATTATTCAAGAGAAATATGTACATGGAAGGTAGAGTAAATACCTATAAAGCATTTCTAGTGGCTATAGGGTTTAGAAAATATCAGTTCATTGATTGTGATTAAAAATTTTATCCAGTTGGAATTTTTAAATCAAACCAATTTTTTCTTGCTATAATATCATACCATGACTATTAGATTTCAAAAATGGATGTCAAAACTGCATTCCTTTACAAGTTCCTTCAAGAAGATGTGTATATGAAACAAAAAAAGGTTTGCAACTGCAAAAAATCCCAAAAGCGTATACAAGTTATTGAGATCCATTTATGGATTAAAACAAGAATCCAATTCATGTAATATTTGATTTGAGGAAACCATAAAATAATTTGGTTTCATTAAGAATGAATGTGAGTCATGTGTTTATAAGAGGTTTAGTGGGAATATGGATGTTTTCATAGTAGTATATGTTGATGATTTAATACTAATTATAAAAAATATACTATCCTTAAAAGAGGTTAAGTAATGAATGAGAAAGTACTTATCCATGAAGGACTTAGGGGAATAAACCTACATTCTAGGGATCAAAATCATGCGTGATAGATACAAGAGGTTACTTAGACTAATTCAAGGTGCATACATTAACCAGATACTGAATATGTTTATTATAGAACAATGTAAGAGGGGATTGGTTCCAATGTCACATGGTATACATATTTCTAATAAATATTTTCATGAGACGAAATAATATAGAGAGTGAGATAGAGAGAGATTTAGTAAGATCTCATACGCTTCTACAATTAGATATATCATGTATGTCATATTATCTACGAGTCTTTATGTCGTTTATGCTTTAATCCTGGTGAGTGGATATCAAGTAGATCTTGGTGAACAACACTGTACTATTGTTAAGGATATCCATAAGTATACGAGGTTAAATAAGGATATAAACCTAGTGTAAGGAGGATATGAAGATCTAGTCATCAGCGGTTATACAGATTCTAGATTTAAGATTGATCAGAATAGTCTAAAGTTATATTGTGGATATATAATTTGTCTCAATGGAGGATCTATGAGATGGAAGAGTTCTATGTATCTTATTATTTTTTATTCTATAATGGAGTCTGAGTATATTGGAGCTTCCAAATAATCCAAGGAATTAATTTTGATTCACAAATTTTTCCAAGAGATTGATGTAGTTCCTAGAAGTAAAAAAACTTCCACAATATACTATGATAAAACTATAGTGGTGGATATCTCCAAGGATATGAGGTTCCACCAAAGTACAAATCACATAATTTGGATGTTTCATCCCTTGAGGGGTTTTTATCAATGAGGTGAATTTATAGTGATAAATGTATCTACTGAGGAAAATATGGTGGACCCCTTGACCAAGGAATTATCTCAACAGAGGCATAACTATCATATGAGATCCATTGGACTGAAATTTGTTTTTAGTTCGATCTAGTGAAAGTGGGGGTCTATTAGAGTTGGTTCCATACAACCAAATTCAATTGTACTTGATTAAATTTTTTCATTATTAATTAATTTTTATAATTATATCATTATCATTTCTCTATATGGAATTTTTATATAATAATTTCCTAAGAATATATGTCACACTAAAAGGCCATAGAAGTTCCCTACTATGATGAGAACCTAAAGGTACCATGATGGAATTGTTGAATAATATTCTACGTCTGGATGATATTGTCTGATAGGACACAAAAAAACATAGGTTATCAAGGTAGGAGGCTTATAATACATTGATACACCTTCTTATAGTGTTATACTTTGGTCATCTCTATGATATGAAGTTATGAAAATAGAGTTGTCAATAAGAAATCCACGTTTCCTTATGTCATTATATGTTCCTACTAGCGGGTGTTTTTATTGATACTTTGAATTTAATATTATCATTAATGAATATCATGGATCATGTACATTCATATATTAGTGAAAACTGTGATGACATATTCTTTCATTGAGGTTGGATTTGTTGGGTACATCACGAGTGATATTACATTAATGGATAATCTTAAAAAGTATTTATACCTTCTATCATATGATAGAAGTTGATATCTCAGGACCTTTGATTATAATGAAACTGCATAAATAAATTTTCGGACATGGTGTTTGGTAGGAGGATTTATTTCCAGAAATTAAAAGAAATATACATTGAGAATATAGGTTGATGGAACCAACATGAAAGCTAATTGATTTGAGATATTACAATAAATGTATTATATTACATGATATGCATTAGTGTTATCATGTATTCCATTATGATGATAACTTCTTACTATAAGGTAGAATTGTCATTTTTCTAGAAACTAAACTTTAAATTAAGGTGGTTATTCATAATTACACTGAGAAAGAGGCCTAGAGGCTCACACACTAAGTGTCTATGTAATGTCTGTTAAATTTAAGTAATGAATTTAACATTTTAGAATAAATTGTAGTTATTTGGTTTGTTTGATTATCTTAATTTAATAAAAAGTTATTCAAAAGGATGAATGAGTTAAATAATAATAATAAATATTTGTTTTCAAGGTTTAGAAAATATAATATTTATTATATATAACATATATTAATGAAGTGACATTTATTTATTAAATAAATACTCATTATTCAAGGGTCGGTAAATGTTGATGAAGAAAATAAAACCAAACTTAATGGTCTGATTGGAAATGGTATAAATGATATTTATTTATATTCTTAATGTGTTTCACATTTCAGTAAATAAATATTATTATTATTATTATTATTATTGGACATGGGGTTAACTGATAACTATTAGGTTTAAAAGGGGATTGTGGGAAATTTTTCAACCCTGAACCTACCATAATAAATATCAAATTATATGAATTTTCATAATCACTTTTTGGTGTGAACAATGGATAGAGAGAGATCTAGAATTTATAGAACATAATCTCTCTTACTCCCATCGCAAGACTTTGAAATAAAATCAATATTTATTCTTCCATTGAGAAGAATATTTCTATGATCAACCATGAACAACATAAGAAATCAATATTGGCCATACTATCACCCAATTAGTCTATAATGGTGTTTAAAAATTCTGGTGTATCTGTGGATTACTACTAGATGGATCATGCACTTTGATCCTTTAGTGAAATGATAGTACAACAATATTTAGTAAACTAGATCATCCACGAAGATAAAATAACAAGTTGAGGTTATTATATATATGATCATAAATTAATTATAAATTACATGTGAAGATACCCTTCTTGCAGTTCCAGTGTTTTTTTATTAGGTCATGTAATCTACAGTTTTTTCTAGACATTATGTTTGTTTCTCATGTGTGGAAATGGTAACTTGTAAATTAAGACTAAAATATGTGTTGGTATATCATCCAAGGAGCTCTCACTACACTCAAAACCTTCAAGTTTCAAAAAATGGGATACATGTTTTATTTATAATTATTTATTATTAATTAATTATTTTTAAGTGTTTACATTTTCTTTTCTTATATAGATTCATTTTAACATTTTTAATATTCATATTTTCTCTTTCTTCATTCTTTTTAAAATAACTAGTAATCAGTTATTTTTCATATTTTCTACACGTCATGTAATTCCAAAATACAGGTCATGTATAGTGTATATCACCTATATATTTCCATCTTAGTTTAGGAGTGATAAAATTGGATCTAAAACCTTGTAAAAGATAATTGGTGTGCAGATCTAGATAGTCCATCACATGGATTAAATAACTACATGTTGTGTAACCATTATACATGACATATAGTACCCAATTTCTTTCGGAAGAGAACATGGGGGTCCCAGCATGTCTTGTATCAGATAAAAAATAAGGGGACTAACATGTTGTGAAACTATGAAGTTACAAGTCATGTAAGTTGGACTACATTTCATGTCCCTCAAACTTATATATAGAAAATCACAAACCCAGTCCCCAAGGTGTGTGTTACGGACATGGGAAGAAGACAATACAAATCATGTAATAAAGTACATGTCGTGTAGTCTATTACAGATAGTGTGCCCAATTTTACTTATAGATAAAATTAAATATATAATTAAACCTATTCATATGTGTTCTATGTGTACTTTATTTGAAAGTATACCCTATTTATTATGACTGATAATTATATATATTAAATCAATTTTCATGTCAGAATTTTGGATAATCATTTATAGTTTCCTTCAAGTACACTAGTTTACTTCATTAATTTAAATGAAATTAATTCTGTTCGAAATTATAGATAATGGCGAGTTAAGGATTCTTGGAGGGTATTAAGATAAATTTAATTAACTAGATTAATTCATGGTGAATTATCTTAATTAATGAATGAATAAATGTAATTGATAACAAAATTACAAATGTATACTTTTTGAATGTTGTGTTAATGATCATGAGATTAGACTAGCCTCGTGTATGTGATTGGTTCATTTTAATTTATTATTATTAAATTTAAATTGATAGCCTACATGTCATACCCTCCTCTTAATATATAATGTCATGTGTGACCATGGATTATTCTATGTAAATCCCATTTATTTGACCTATTTGATCCCCTCTTCTACATGTGTGTAAAATCTTTTGTAAGGATGGATCTCCCATGAGATAGGAGGTGGTCTGAGTGAATGATCCAAGATGAAACCAATTGAGGAAAAACCAATCAATTCAATACATAGGACCCAAAGTGGAATGTTGCAATATGAACCAATCTATAGTTCAAGGTGTTTTTTCTTAGGGTCAAGGATTGGTTTGTCATCCTATAAATGAACTAAACATCATATAATTACATGATCATGCCACTTGTGTTTTATTTTTGTAGTTTAATGGTTAATTATTTAGGTGTTTGAATGTTTCACAATCACCTAATAAAAAAATTAATAGGCCTGTAAGATGGAATAAAGTACAATTAGATTATATGTGGATGTTTTAGAAGACATTATTAATCACTTAGGTAAAATATATTTAATATTAACATGGGATATGAAAATATAATTTTGTTTTTATGCATAAGGGTAAAAATACCTTAACTAAATTATTAAATAGGTATATCTTTCCACTACTTACATTAGAAATGACCTTATATTTCAAAGTGACTGACAAACCCAAGTTTGGGTGCTTTCAATTATAATGAAACTTTTAGCATGAAGTTTTAGGTTGGATTAACTTGGTTCACATCATGGGTTGACTACCCAATAAGGACATGGTGCCACTAAGAGGCATGTGTTGAGGAAATTTTTAAACCAGGATTTTAGAATTGGGGAGTCAACTCAATGAATCAAGGAACAGTAAGTTAATGTAGTTATAAAGTTATGCCTACCTAAAACCATTCAAGTAACCTGTTAGAATAAATTTTGGGTTATGAGAAGAGGAATATGGACCCTTTCCACTAGAGTATATATGCTACAATATATTTTGAAACTGATGGTGAGAGATGTTAGGTTTCAAAAAAATTGATAGATTAATGGAATTTAATTTTAAATTTATTAATCTATTATTATAATAAAAATATCACTAATTATATTATATTAGTTTGTAGGAATGGAAAATCAAACTTCAAAAATATCATTGAAATACATACAAGAGAAGGAAAAACTTCTCACTATAATGAATTTCTTGGAATGGTATAAGCTCTTACGCATTATAATATTCCATGAATGGAAATTATATATGCGGGAAACCCCACTTTTTGAGTCACTTTCTAAATAGGCTTTTGTGGAATAAGTATATCTCTATTTGAGGCATAAAAATTATGAAATGGATTTCTTATTTTTCAGGATATCCTCATGCCCAATGATATTATAAATCTATATGAACATATAGATTCATATATCATTTTTTATCACCTTCAGGGTCTCTATTAAGAGAAGACGAGATTAGAGAGATATGAGATCTCCCATGCAATATTCATGTGTATTCTTTGAGATTCATAACCAGTTGGGTCACATGTAATCAAGTTGATTTGAAACAATTAGTTCCTAGACATCTTTAGTTTTATGATCCTTGATAAGATAAACACGGATATCATTCTATCCTCGCTACCTAAAAACTCATCCTGTTTCATTATAATATGATAAATATTAAGAAGAAACTTTATAAATTCTTACTTTTATTAGTGAATTTGATAAAGGCCATGGGAATTACAAACCCACGACCCTTATGGTGGAAACAAATATAAATAATAAGGGAAAATATCCAAAGACTCGTTCCAAGTCTAAGGCTCTAGATCACCATACTTCCAAGAAGAAGAAGAAGATCCAAAGGCATTGAAGGGAACAAGATGTGGTATGTTTTTCATGTGGAAAGAAAGGCCTTTAGAAAAGGAATTTCACTCAGCCAAAGAATAAAGGGTAAGGTTTATATTAGTTCATTATTGATTTTAATTTTTTTATATCTACAAGTTAGGTATTAGATATTTCTTGTGGTTCTCACATTGTATCCAAATATAGGAACCAAGTAGTTTTAAAGAGATTTACAAAGATCAAGTGGATATATGGGATGAAAATGGAGTGGGGTTAGATTATATAACCATTTGATACTACTATATCACATTTAAAATAGGATTTATTTTGGTTTTAAATAATTATTATTATGTTCATAGTGTTACCAAGAACATCATTTTTTTTCTTATTTAGACATGGATTGATTTATTTTTATCTTTGGAAAAATTGGTTGATAATTTTATAAAGATGGGATGTGTTATGGTATGGAAGGTTGAATAATGGTTTTTATGTATTAAATTATGAAAAACAAATATTGGAAATTGATAATGAAAAAAATATGTGAAACTCATTTAACATCCAGTTTTGGCACCACTTTCTTGGTCATGTAAATGAGAAGAGCTTGAAAAATATATATCAATATTTTTACTTAGACTCTTTTAATATTAAGACACTTGAATGATGCCAAATTTTTTACAAGTTAACATGACCAAACCACAATTTTATGGTTAAGGTGAAAAGACCATAGAGATTCTAGAATTGGTTCACACTGATGTGTGCAGAACTTTTCAAGTAGATGTTAGAGGTAGATTCTCATACTTTATTACTTATTTTGATGGCATGAGTAGGAACAAAAATATTTAATTTATAAGGTATAAGTTTTAATCATTTGATAATTTTGAATATTTAAATAATGAAGTTGAGAATTAGATTGGTAAGAAGATAAAGAAACATCGATTGGATTTAGGCCGTGAATATCTTAACCAAGACGTTATCGACTTTCCATAGGTTTATGGTATTTTATATTAACTCAATCCACCTTATACACCATAGTGGATTGGTGTTAGTGGAATGAGGAATTTTACACTACTATACATGGTAAGGTTTTTGATGATTCATCCAAGACTTCCATTATCATTTTGGGGATATTTATTATAGACAACATCATACTTATTAAACTAAGTACTAACTAAAGTGGAAAATAGTGTCCCCTTTGAGTTATGGAGTAGAAAGAAACCCATTTTTTACATGTTCATGCATGGGGTTGTGAGGATTTTATTGAGTCTATATTAAGAAACAAACTATCACCATTATGTATGAAGTGTATCTTTGTGGGGTATCCCATGGAAACCACATGATACTATCTATACTACCCTTCAGATATGAAAGTAACTACATAAAGACAAGATATATTTATTGAGAGGGAGAACATCCTCAATGAGGATAGTGGGAGAAATATTTACTTAGATGAAGTTGATGCTCATGATGGAAAAGAGTTGTTACAAGAAAAAAAATTATACAAGTCCCTATGGAATAAGTTTCTTCTAAAACACAAGTACTGCATAGGGGTGGTAGATAGGTAAGAGAACTAAAGAGATCGTTTTCTAGTCACTAATGATAGTGACTCATTATTGGTTGACAATAATGATCCTCTATCTCATAAAGAGGAGTATATATCTCAAAAGTAACAAGATAGAAAGAATCTATGAATTTTGAGATGGATTACATGCATCAAAACCATGTTTTGGTTCTCATCAATCCTCCAGTTGATGTAAATATTTTTGGGTGTAAATGGATATTCAAGAGAATGATGAACATGGAAGTTATATTAAATACATATAAATAATTTCTAGTGGATAAAATGTTTAGAAAATTTTAAGGCAATGACTATGATAAAAAAAATTCTCCAATTGGAATATTCAAATCTATTAGATTTTTTATTTCCATGGAAGATTATGAGGACTGTGATCACTACTGGAATTTTACACTTTACCAATAGTCCAAAACCATTGGTAAAGTCCTAGAAACCGTTGGTATATAGTATACCAACGGTTCCCTCAACCATGGCCAAGTAAGCCGTGACAATAGGCCTATACCAACGGTTCTGTGAAAATTGTTGGTATAGGTGTCAAAATAGAAGGCATACCAATGGTTTTCTGTAAACCGTTGGCATATGTGTGTTAAAGTATAGAATATACCAAAGGTTTGTGAAACCATTGGTATATGTGTGTTACACTTATACCAATGGTTTACAATTGTTGGTATAGAGGGGATATGGCAAGCCATAAGGCTATACCAATGGTTTTGTTATAACCATTGGTATAAAGGTATACCAACGGTTATAACAAAACCATTGGTATAGTTATATTATAGAATCTATACCAACAGTTTTGAAAACTATTTGTATACATTTGCTCAACTCCACAACAGCATGCCCCTCTCCCCTCTCCAGACCTGCAACAACACAGCTCCATAGCTCCACAGCAACCCCCCCCTCTCCAGACCTGCAACAACACCGATACAAAATCCCCATCCAAAGTATTAAAAATTTAGAATTCATTCCAAAATTTAGAAATTTATAAGAGTATTCCAAATATAGAATTCATTCCTCACTCAAACCACAACACCAACACACATAAGTGTATTCAAAATTTAGAATTCATTCCTCACTCAAACCACAACACCAATACACACAAGAGAAAAAACATACATGTTATAAGAAGAAAATGGGATGTTTAGTCATGGTCTTGGGTTGAGTATCTTAAAACCAACAGAAAAACTTGGGTAGAGTGGACAAGGATCCTGATACCCATAATATATACAATGGTAGTGGTCATGTGCTTAGACCTAGTATGAGTTATAGGAAGCACATGGGATGTTTATATTCTTCTAATGATTATGTATCCATGTATAAATGGTTCTTGATGTGTTAGTGGGAAACATTGGCCAATCTCGACATGTGAGATGGGTTACCAGAATAGCCTACATGTTTTTCATATACTTTTCAATTAGAATAAGGGGTATGTGGCTAATTTTAATTTTCTCTCCTGGGTGTTAAGTGAGATGAATCTTCATCTTGGGTAGTGGGTATGAATATTAAATTAAGTCTTTGGTATTGGGTTCCCAAAGGAATTTTGGTTTGGTCCTAGAACCCACTGTTTGAGGATGGGATTGAGGTGATCCATGGGGATATGGTGTCACCATATGTATTCCTCACCATTGGGGTATTTTTATGATACTTTGAAACATATTTTTCAAGAATCTATGTGTAGTCTTGTTGAAAAAAAATTTATATGGTATTCTTGAGTGTTCATAGGTTTCATATGAAATCACTATATGATATTTATTTGTTGTATGTTATTGTATATAATGAACAGCCCATGATTGAGAATTAGAACATGAGTCTTGGTGCATGTTCATGATGGGATGTCGAGACTCATTCCTAATATAATTCATGTTTTTCTATATATAATATGACCCAGTGTGTTTCAATCTATGCCTTGTGAATATTTTCTTCTAATAACGTATGACCAATAGACCATATTTTATTTTTTATCCCTTAATTTCAAGAATCTATGTGTATCCTTGTGAAGATTTTCCATATGTCAGTTGTTTTTTTCACTTAAAATGTTGTCTATTTCAAACAAAAATGGGACACTTTGAGTGACACCAGTCACACCATGCCTCAGATTGAGGTGGTGTTGACTCGTACCCATAATAAATGATCCATGGATCATTGTTCTAAAGTATCAACACAATCCGAATGCATTTGCTCGGTTTTCCGTATGTCAATTGTTGTTTTCACTTAAAAGCATGTCCATTTCAAACAAAAGTGAGACACTTTGAGTGGTACCCATCACAACGTTCCTTGTATTGAGGTAGGGTTTACTTGTACACATCACAAATGACTCATGGATCATTTTCCTAATGTATCAACACAATCCGAAGGCGTTTGATCAGTTCTTCATATGACAGTTGTTGATTTCAATTAAAATGTTGTCCATTTCAAATAAAAGAGAGACACTTTGAGTGATATCAGTAACATCGTGCCTCAGATTGAGGCGGGGTTGACTTGTACACATCACAAAATACCTATAGATCGTTGTGCTAAAGTATCAACACAATTCGAATATGTTTGGTCAGTTTTCCGTATGCATGTTATTGTTTTCACTTAAAATCTTGTCCATTTCAAATAAAAGTGATACATTTTGAGTTGTACCGGACACACCGTGCCTCGATATGATTCACTAAATACATAAAAGGAGTGTCTATGATGAATTAAAATCAAGTTGATTCATATAATCATGACACTTGAATTGTACAATGAAAATAGAAAAAAAAATCAAACTACAATTATTGGGTATTTCATGCCACACATGGCACCACCTGGTTTAAGTCAAATCAAAAGAGAAACAAACAATAATATATGAAAAATATTAAAACTAAGTTAAGCCTTACTGATTTGGAGTGTAGAACTAAAAAATTTATTGACTTCATATAGTTTTATAAGGAGGAAGGAGTTCCCAGCCTGGGTAAAGAGAGAGGGATCTAGTTTAGACCAAATCAAAACAGAAAATAAAAAAATAGATGAATAACATTATGACTTATATATTAGAACTAAATAATTGAGCGGGGGGGGGTGTCTAGGTAGTGTGTGGAGTTTTCTGGGGTGTGGGAGGGTTGTCCGGGTGGTGCGGGGGGCTGTTTGGGGGGTGGGGCTGTCTGGGGTGAGTGGGGGGCTGTCCGTGTGGTGGGGGGGCTGTGGGGTGGGGGTCGTCGGGGGTAAGGGGTGTCCGAGGGGTTGGGGGGCTGTCAAGGGGTGGGGGCCATCCGAGGTAAGGGGGGTGTTGTCTGGTGGGTGGGGCGGGGGGGGGGGGGGGTTGTCCGGTGGGTGGGGGCTGTCTGGGGGGTGTAGGGGCTATCTGGGGGTGAGGGGGGTTGTCCAGGGTGGGGGGGGGGGGGGGGCTATCCGGAGTGCATTTTCAACCACCATGGTCACAAAACACCTCTGATTAACATGTCATCTGGCCAACCATATCACAATTAACTCACACTTTGTTCTCTTCTGATTTCATGGTATTCTGAGGTTGTTCGGTCAGTTTTGACCATCCCACGCACGCTTTTCAAGCGCACCAAACACCTAAAAAACACATATTCTACCATTACACACAAACCACACATTCGAATGATGTGTCTTCCTTTCTTACACATCAATAATAATAATTAGGATGTTTTCGTGTGATTTCAAGCCATTCTGATATCGTTCGGTATGTATTTGACTGTAAAATGCATGTTTTGGTCATTTACGACATGCGGAGTGTGTTTTTGGCCACTGCGGTCACACGACACCTCCGATTGACATGATGTCTACCCAACCATTTCAAAATTTACCCACCCTTTGTTGTCGTCTGATTTCATGGCATTCTGAGGCCGTTCGGCCGGTTTTGACCACCCCATGCATGCTTTTCAGGCGCACCAAACACATAAAAAACACATATTCAGCCGTGTTGTGAAAAACACACATCAGAATGATGTATTGTATTTTTATACACCTCAAAAATAATAATTAGGGTGTTTTCGTGTGATTTCATGTCATTTTGATGTCGTTCGGTATGCATTTGATCGTTAAACACAAGTTTTGTCCATTTACGACACGCGGAGTGCGTTTTCAGCCACCGCGATCACACGACACCTCCGATTGACGTGTCGTATGGCTGACCATTTCAAAATTCACCCACCTTTATTTTTATCTGATTTCATGGAATTCCGAGGTCATTCGACCAATTTTGACCACCCCACGCACGCTTTTCAATGGCTCCAAACACCTAAAAAACACATATTCAGTTGTGCCGCACAAACCGCATGTCTGAATGATGTGTCGTCTCCTTGTACACCTCATGAATGACCCATGTATCATTGTGTTAATGTATCAAGACAACCTGAATACGTTTGGTCGGTTTTCTGTATGCCAGTTATTTTTACTTAAAATGGTGTCTATTTTAAACAAAAGAGAGACATTTAGAGTGATACCGGCCACACTATGCCTTGGATTGAGGCGGGGTTGTCTTGTACACATCTCAAATGACCATTGGATCATTGTCCTAGTGTATCAATACAATCCAAATATGTTTGGTCTATTTTTCATATGTTAGTTTTTTTTCACTTAAAATGTTGTCCATTTCAAATCAAAGTGAGACACTTTGAGTGATACCGGACACACCGTGTCTCGGATTGAGGCAGAGTTAACTCATACCTATCAAAAATGACCAATGTATCATTGTCCTAAAGTATCAACACAATTCAAATGAGTTTGATTGGTTTTCCATATGTCAGTTGTTGTTTTCACTTAAAATCCGGTCCATTTCAAATAAAAGTGAGACACTTTGAGTGGTACCGGCCACACTGTGCCTCGGATTGATGCGGGGTTGACTCTTACACATCACTAATGTCCCATGGATCGTTTTGAAAAATTATCAATAGAATCAGAATATGTTTGGTCCGTTTTCCATATGCCAGTTGTTGTTTTCACTTAAAATGTTGTCCATTTCAAATAAAAGTGAGACACTTTGAGTGGTTAGGGAAAATCATGCGCATTGCTTCTAATATATAGCCATGTATTGTTGGTAGATGCCTTGTGGGATGGACTTAAATTTTTTACTAACCATGAGGCATAGTATTTTTCTACACTGACCGGGGTTCCGAGCTCCGAACAAGCTACAGAATCCCCATAAACCATTATAACATCATTAGGCTACCATATTTGTTCAAAAATAAAGAGTTATACTGAATTCAGAAATATCCATACCAGAGTGAAACCCAGGTTCGAAAATAAAGAGTTATACAGAATTCAAAAATGTAATGGATCAATCTACCCCTAATCACCATCACCACCACCAATGTCATCATCAGCCTCATCCTCACCACCATCTCTATCCTCATCATCATCCTCATCATTGTCCTCATGCTCATCCCCAGCCCTATCCTCACCATCAGCCCCATCCTCAACCTCTTCCTCATCCTCATCCTCACCCTTCTCCTCTTCAGCATCCTCATCATCACCAGGAACTTCATCATCTCGACCGCCACTAGAACTGCCCCCTAGTGCATTGGATAATTCACCCATCGACGACATATATGTCTGACAAGCCGCGCTGGCCTATGGTGGAAGTGATGAAGATAAATCTTTGATCAGTTTCATAAATTCTTTCTCCCTCGTTTGAACCTGTTCTTCCAACTCTGTGACCCTTTTATCAGATTTTCTTGCATTCTCCTTGACATGTTACAACTCGGTGGTACTAGAATGGATACCTGGAGAGGACCAATACCTCTCTGGGACTATATTCTTACTACGTCGGCAGCGTACTCGACCATAGTGCTCATATCCCAAAACCTGATATAAATGATCGTGCGGCCCTAAATTGTCAGGCTCCTGGGCTTCAAGGGCCTCTAAAGCTGCCTATTAAAAATATTAATAGATTATTAAATTTTAAAATAGATATTAAAATTTGAAATAAACAAATTAAAATTTACAATCTTTTCTTGTGTCGGTTCATTAACCGCAGTTCAATATTTTTTCCTTCTACTCGAGCAAAACAATTTTGCTCGACGGAGACATCCTTCAATATTCAATTTGTGATTCTGTAATGACATTGAAACAATAAAAAGTTCAAGTATAATCATATATTCAATATTCAATAAATCACATAATTTAATTAGGAAACAATAAAAAGGGCAAGTCCTAAAGAAAAATTATAAACAACTATATCGTATCAGCTGCATCTCATGATCGGACATAGTAGTGAACCCTAAAGTGTGGAGGTATTACTTTGACTCAATTTTTTTTTTGTTTTTTCAGAAGACCCCTAAATAATGTTTAATAATAAATAAGATAATATTAATGAAAAATATGAGAACTGTCATTTAAATACCTCAGATGGGATTAATACCTTAAATTTGGAAGTCGCCTAATGGGTAATCATTTGTTGATATTGCTCTATCGGGTAGTCATCCATGATAGGTACTGTCTCCAACTCCGTGCCCACTCTATCACACCAGCCAACATACAGCTCATGCTTATAATCTCTCCAAAGATCTCATAGCTCTTTTAAACATGTTGGTAGTGCACCTTCACCATCAGGGAAGTTAAACTGAATCTCACACCCAATATATTAATTCAAATAAATACAAAAAATACTACATTAAATCCAATAGATTTTTTACCAATATTTGTGCCCACGCATTATCCTTGACTTCGTGTGGAAGATGTCTTCGAGAGAGAGGGCTGACCGGAATGATGTCGGAGTATTTGGCTAGCGTTGCCAAAAAACCCCGACATTCCTACCCAGATTTATCAATCATCTGTCCATCATCATTGTATTCAACCATCAAATGTGTCTGGAGATTCCATATTGCACGGAAGCAAGTACGCCCTCTCCCCTTCCTCCTATCAGTAGATGAATATGTTATTAAAGAAAAAAAATATTAGTAAAAGTTATAATAAAAATAAATTTTGGTATAAAAATTTGTTAGAGTTATAAAAATATACTTGTGGTAGTTGGATCAATGGGTGTCATTGGATGTGCAGAAGCTGAAGGAATATCCTGTACAGGTGGAGTGTCCCTCAGTGTATGCTCCTCAGACACATACTGTGTAAGAGCAGGAGTCGAAGAAGGTGGAATATAATAGCTCGGAGATAATGAACCAGAAGCAAAAGATGATGACATAGATGTCTGGCCAACAGGTAGTGTAAACATCAGAGGACTAAATATCTCGTCTGTCCCTAAAGACACACCAGGATCAAAATGGGGCATAAAAGATACGTATGTGGTAAGGGCATAGTTCAATCGGGTATGACCAGTGGATCGTCTAACTCTCGAACCACTAGCCCTCGTACCACCAGCCTCAATACCAGGACCACCAGATGATCGTCTAACTCTGACATCACCCCCCCCCTCCTACCACCAGCCTCTGTTCTGGGAGCAATATCAGGCTCCCCGTCAGATATCTCTCGTCTAGGGGGTGGATCCTGAAAAAAAAAAGATTAACACAAAAGTAAACACATGATATTATAAGTTATTGAAATATATATATTTGAAATAAAATACTCACAACAGGGATGAGTGGAGGAACACCCATCAGTGTCATGCGGCGATTATTTTCTGTCATCTTTTTCCGTCGCATATCTTCAATGGGTGTCCTTTCTTACAATGAAAACAAATATGGAAGTAATTAGAAACAGATAACTAATGTGTAACCCAAAAAACAAAATATAGAAAAACCATTATGATAAAAAAAACATAAAGAAACAGAAGATTTATGGTGGTTTGAAGGTAAGTACTAGGATACACACTCTGAATGATGTAGGTGAAACATGTAGGTGAGAACACGAATGTATGATTCTATATAATTCCCACCATATATATGATTGATTTGAGGTCTATCCAACTGTTTCACAATTCACCCACCCCTTGTTGTCATCCAATTTCATGGCATTCTAAGGTCATTCGGACAGTTTTTACCACCCCACGCATGCTTTTCAAGTGCGCTAAAAACCTAAAAAACACATATTCAGCTGTGCCGCGCAAACCACATGTTCGAATGATGTGCCATCTCCTCTTACACCTCACAAATGACCTATGGATCGTTGTGTTAAAGTATCAAGACAATTCGAATACATTTGGTCGATTTTCCTTATGCCAGTTGTTTTTACTTAAAATAGTGTCCATTTTAAACAAAATAGAGACATTTAGAGTGATACCGGCCACACCGTGCCTTAGATTGATGCGGGGTTGTCTTGTACACATCTCAAATGACCATTGGATCATTTTCCTAATGTATCAACACAATCCAAATATGTTTGGTCAGTTTTTTGTATGTCAGTTGTTGTTTTCACTTAAAATGTTGTCCATTTCAAACCAAAGTGAGACACTTTGAGTGATACCAGCCACACAGTGTCTCGGATTGAGGTGGAGTTGACTCGTACCCATCATAAATGACCAATGTATCATTGTCCTAATGTATCAACACAATCTGAATGCGTTTGATTGGATTTCCATATTTCAGTTGTTGTTTTCTCTTAAAATCCTATCCATTTCAAATAAAAGTGAGACACTTTGAGTCGTACTGGCCACACTATGCCTCGGACAACACCCCCACCCCCCGGACAGCCTCATGCACCACCCAGACAGCCCCCTGCACCACCCGGACAGCCCAACCACCCCCAGGACAACCCCCCCTCAACCTGGACAACCCCCCCCACCGCCTGGACAGCCCCCCCGACCCCCTGGACAGCCCCCCCTCACCCAGGACAGGCCACCACCCCCCAGACCCCCCCCCACCACCCCGGAAAGCCCCCCACCCCACGGACAGCCCCCTGCACCACCCGGAGAGCCCAACCACACCCCGGATAGCCCCCCCTCAACCCGGACAACCCCTTAACCCCCAGACATCCCCCAACCCCCGAACACCCCCCCGAACATACCCCCTCACCCTGGAGAGCCCCCCCACCTCGGACAGCCCCCACCCCTGGAAAGCCCCCCCGGAGAGCCCTCACCCCCCGAACACCCCCACACACCACCCAGACAGCCCCCCGCACCACCAGGACAGCCCCTCCACCCCCCCCCGACCCCTCTGACAGCCACCCTCACCCCATATAGCCCCCCCCACCTCGGACAACTCCACCCCCGGAAATCCCCCCACCCCCCGGACAGCCCCCTGAACCACCCAGACAGCCCTCTTCACCACCCGGACAGCCCAAACACCCCTCTGACAGCCCCCCCAACCCCCGAACAGCCCCCCCCACCCTGGACACCCCGCACCTCAGACATCCCCCACCCCCGGACAGCCCCCCGCACCACCCAGACAGCCCCCCCCCCCCCCCCGCAACACCCGAACAACCCAACCACCCTCGAACAGCCTCCCCCCCAAACCCAGACAGCCCCCAACCCCCACCCCCCCACCCCAGACAACCCCACCCCCCACACCCCGGAAATTCCCCCAACACCCCGGACAACCCCCCCACCCCCGATCGGACAACTCCATCTCCCCCCGGACATCCCCCCCCCCCCAGGACACCCCCCCCACCCCGAACATCCCCCTAACCCCCCTAACCCCCCGAACATCCACCCCTCACCCCGGACATCCCCCCACCCTGGACAAACCCCTCACCCCCAGACAGCCCCCCTCACCCCCCGGACTTCCCCCCCCACCTCCACCCCCCTCATTCCAAGAGGGTTCATTGTCATTTCACAAATTCAATCATTTGAAACTACTTAGAAAACATTAAATAGTTCAACTCATTTCACTCAAATCAATTTATTTCATTCCTTGAATAAAAAACTAATATGAAGTCTCAATTTCACCAATTCATTCTTTAAATATTCTTTGAAAATAAATCTAAACAGTCATGGAATTGGATAATTCATAAACTATTGAAAGATGTCAAAATTATAGTTATCAAATTCATGACTTGTTCATTTCAATGAGAATAGGATTAAATAATATTTCACAAGCAATTTCAAGGAAAACATTCATATAAAATTTTTTAAAAATTAAAAAACACATATAAATGAATTCACAAGTAATAATTAATTACCAGATGAAGAAAAAGCATAAAAACACATACTTAGAAAATATGGAATCCAACCGCAACAAATATAAGATGTTTCACCACCGATGGAGGGTTAAATATTTAATTAATTAAATGGATTTGATGGGATGGAGAAAATCTAGGTTAAATCAAAACAGAAAAAAAAAGATACACATCAAAATCAAAACACAAAACTAAAATATTAGATGAATAAAAATAATAATATGGTAACACTTAAAGATTTTAAGTGTATAAAAAAAACCTGATTTGAGATGGATCAGATGCAGATTTAGCAGTTCGGATGGGGGAAGTCGAGCGAGGATGGCCTGCGGCTGCTGGACATTCAGTTCTGTTCGCGAATGAGGAGGGGTGATAATTGGGGAAAACTTTTGCCAATGGTTTTTAAAAACCGTTTGGAAAGAGTGACTATCCCAATAGTTTATATAGAACCATTGGTAAAATCCCCTAAAAAATAGGCTTTACCCAATGGTTATATTGAACTGTTGGTAAAGGCTCCTACAAACAGGCCTATACCAACGGTTTAGTTAAACTGTTGGTATAGCCTCCCTTTCCCAATGGTTTTTGTAAAAAGTTGGGATAAAAGCGTTGGGAAAACATCCATTTCCATTAGTGGTTATTTGGAAAATGGATTCCAAAAATGATTTCCATATGTATTTAAGGTGAACTAAGGATATGTTAATAGTGAATGGAGGAGAAGAAGATATAGTCATCATGGGTTATACAGATGATAGATTTTGGATATATCAGAATTCTATAATGTCTTATTTTGGGTATATCTTTTGTATCAATGGAGGTGTTGTGATCTGGAAGAGTTCTAAGTAGGTATTTATCACTGATTCTACAACATTGTCTGAGTAAATTGTAGATTTTTATACATCCAAGGAATCATTTTGGATTTGAAACATTTTCCAAGATATTGATACGGTTCCTAGAAGTAAATAATCTATCATAGTCTACTATGATAATGATATAGTGGTGGATCTCTCTGAGGATATGAGGTCATACCAAAGGACAAAGCACATACTTTGTAATTTTCATCTATTGTGGGATTTTTATCAATAAGGTGAAGTTGCAGTGAGAAGAGTGTCTATAGAGGAAAACATGGTGGGACCCTTAACTAAGGAGTTATCTCAGTATAGGCATGGGTATCAAGTGAGATATGGTGGACTGAAAGTTGTTTTTAGTTAGATCTAGTGAGAGTGGGATTCTGTTAGAGTTGGTGCACTAGAACCAGCTTTATTGATTCTTGATTACATGTTTTCATTATTAATTAAATTTTCTTATCGCATTATTATTATTTCTATGCATGAAATTTTTATGTGATTATGTCCTAAAAATATATGTTTCACTAAAATTTCATATCATTTCTCTGCTATGATGAGATCCTATAGGTTACATGATATTATTCTTGAATAATTTTCTATGTCTATATGATGTTTTCTGAAGAGACATAGATAATACAGGCTATCAAGGGTAGAAGGATTATAATACATTAAGAGCCTTCTCATGGTGTTCTTATTTGTCAATATCCAAGATATGAGGTTATAATAAAAGACCCACCAATTAGAAATCTATATTTCCATGTGTTATTGAACGTTTATATCAACAAACATTTGTATTGATCCTTGGAATTTAATATTATCATTAATGAATATCATGACTCATGTAATTTGACATATTGATGAAACTGTGAAGAAATATGCTAGTGGTGAGGTAGGATATGTTGGGCATGTCCTGAGTGATATTACATTATTGGATAATGTGAGAAAGTATTTATCCCTTTTTTCCTATTATGGAATTTGATGTCTTATGCCCTTATATGGGGATAGAACTCCCTAAATAAATCCATTACCATGGTGTTCATCAAGTGAGTTTATTTTAGGAAATTCAAAGAAATATACTTTGAGCATATAGTTTGATGGTTCCAACATACAATATAATTGAATTGGGATATCACAATAAAGGGATTATATTACATGATAAGTATTCATAAGAGGTTTAATGTTGTTGTGACATTAACTTCTTCTCTATGGGAGCCTTGGTATATTTCTGGATTCTAAAATTACACTTTATGTGGTTATTCCTAATTCCACTGAGAAAGTGGCCTAGAGGGTCACATTCTAAGTATATCCACAATCTCAATTAAATTCAACTAATTAATTTAACAAATTAGAATATACAATATTTATTCAGTTTGGTTCATTGCCAAAATTTAATCACAAGTTATTTAAAAGGATAATTGATTTTATTAATAATAATAATAATTTTTTTTACGGTTTGGAAAATATAATATTTATTATATTTACCATAGAATAATGTAGTGAAATTTATTAATTAATTAATTAGTAAATATTATAGGATTAGTAAATATAGAAAAAGGAAAGATGACCGAGCTTAATGGGCTGATTAGAAATTGTATAAATGATATTTATTTATATTCTTAATTTTTTTTACATGTCAAGAGATTAATATTTTTTATTATTGGTATTAGAAATGGGGTCGACTAATAATTATTCGGTTTGAAAAGGGCTTGTCTGTGACTTTCAAACCCTAAACCTACTATAATAAATATCTAATTATATTACTTTCCATAATCACTTTTTGGTGTGCACAACAGATATAGAAAGATAAATAATTCTAGAATGTGATCTCTCTCACTCCTCTCCCAAGCCTTTGAGAGAACATAAAGCATTCTTACTCTTTTTAGAAGAATGATTCTGTGATCATCATGGATAGTATAAGAAATCAAGATTGGCGATGCTAGCACTTGATGATTCTACAACAACATTTAGAGATTGTGGTGCACATATGGATTATTTCTTGAGGGATTTTGTACTAGGATCCTATAGTGAAACGATGGTACGATGATATCTAGTAAATTGAATCATCAAAAAATATAGAATTAAAATTTTATTTAATTCAATATCTACACATAAATGAATTATAAATTACATGTAAATAACCACCTCTTCAGGTTCTGATGTTTTTTTCATTGCTCAAGTAATCTATGGTTTTCATTGGACATGTAATTTTTTTGTCATATATGGGAATGATAACATTTAAATTAAGTCTGAAAGCTATGTTGTTCATTCCATCCAAGGTTCTTTATATATAACCAAAACATTAATTATCATCATTAAATATTAATATATTTAGTTTCTTCAAATAAAAATACACAGCGCCTAAAAAGGCAGTTTTTAGGTAAATAAATTTTTAATCATAAAATGACATTATTAGTTATTTAGTTATAAAAATTGAATTTTTTAATGAATTGGTATTAAAATGAACACATTTATTTTATTTCTATGTAGATCAAAAAATATTGTTACTTCTTTTTTATACCTCAAAATTAAATGGCTATATGATAACATTCTCATTTAATACATATAATATTATATTTATATAATGTATCACGGTTTCATTGTAGTTCAATGTTTCTTGTGAAATAAGATATTAAACATAGTATTTATTTAAAATATAATTATATATTGAAATATTGAGTGTTACAGTATCATTTTTTACCCATACTCTAGAATATTATAAAGTGTTGGATGCACTGAAGCATAGTCGAGAGACATGAAAACACAAGTTTCAAAGTTATACCATGTGCATTGTACAATCATGTGATTATAGTGGTTAGTGTGTTCCTAGAGGAATACATGTCACACTAAGGACTAGACTTATCACATTAATAGGTGAGTCATGTAAAAAAATTCCCTTGTGTTAGTGCATGTTTGGGTGTGAAGACAACATTCATCATTATACTCTAACAAGTGATGAAGGTTGCTTCAAAAGAAACTCAAAAATGGAATAGATAACTGATACACCCCCTCTTAGTGATCTTTAATATAAACTATGGGTGGTTACACATATTTGTGTTGGATCATATAAAAAATAATATTTTTTAACTATCATTTATAACCAGACAAACATTTTATTCGATAAAACCTAAAATTTTGATCTTCATAATTAATTTCAAAAAAATTTATTTGAAATTCCAAAATTATAACACCAAGTTCATATCAATATTATTATAGTGTATTCCTCCTTGTAACTCAACTTTTAATAATGGTTCAATCACTAGCACTATGATATTTAATCCATGAAGAACAGTTTGGAATAATCTTATTTAATTATTCATAATTCTCACATTTTTCAAACTAATGAACATTACACAAGAAATATAATTCTTATGTATCAATTCAGTGATCCCAAATATCATAGACATTCTCAATAATATATTCCATATTCTCATGAGAAACATATATATTCTCATCATAATATTACACATGCCTCTTTATATACTACAGATCGACCATAATATCATATATATCATAGCATGAATGATAGTTATCAAAATTTCACTCTATAATATCTTAAATACTACCATTGAAATATTACATATCGAATTTAAAATCGTCCATATGTTCCAAATATCTTATGTATCGCATTGTGGTATTTCCTTTGTCATATTTAAACATGAAATTTAGTATATATCTTCTGTATGCATTTGAATATATTAATTATCATGAGTAAAACCTTACATACCATTTGAAATATATTAAGTACCATAGTGTAACTCAAAAGGTTCCTTAAATGTCATCCCAAAAATGTTACGTATCAAAATCAGCTCTATTACTTTTCCAATATTCTATTATGAGGGATATTCTGCAGGACTTTTTCAAATTCCCACCTACAAATCAGAATTTTAGAATACCTTCAAAACTAACCAAAACCTCTTCTAAAATTATTAGGGAATATCTAGTAAAAATAAAGTATCTGAAAACAACTTAAATGACTTTATAAGTATATTTAAACATTAAAAATATCTTTATTATAATTCCCAAATCATTTTTTAGCATATGAGTACTCTTCTTTGATTATTTCAATACATTTACACCGCCTCATAAATTATTGATTCAATATTCATTATTTTTTCTTAATTGATAGTGCTTTAAAATTTTACAATCACTACTGGAAATAATATATTTACCAACGGTTGAGAAATGTTGGGAAAGGTTGGGAAACCGTTGGTATAACATATACCAACGGTTCTGCCAACCGTAGGTAAGTAAGCCGTTGGGAAAAACATTTCCCAACGGTTTGCAGCAAACCGTTGGCATAGGGTGGAGATAGGTGGGAAAAAGGTTTGCCAACGGTTTAAAACCGTTGGCACAGGGGCTTCATGTTTTTCCCAACGGTTTGGTAAACCGTTGGCAAAAACCCCACATATACTCTTTCCCAACGGTTCTAAACCGTTGGGAAAAGTGTTTTACCAACGGTTTGATGAACCGTTGGTAAAACTAATCTCCAATTTCTATGCCAACGGTTCTGAACCGTTGGCATAGCCTCTGCTGGGCAAATCACCCAGCAACTCCCCAATTTGCCCAGCAGCTCCCAACCAGGTCTCCAATTTGACCAGCACCACATCTGGTTTTGTGGGTTCCCTCTCATTTTTCAATCCAATTATTGTACCTGCAATAAACTAACACATACATATATAATTATTGTACCTGCAGTAACCAACTAACCTTACATATAGAGAACAAATTCATACACGTTTAACATATAATGGTAGAACTATACACATCCATAATTAAATTAGAATTGATAACGTAATTATAAACATACATAATTCATTTAGATTTCAATTTAAAATGTAGATGACAATTATATGTGGAATCTGGAAGTCAATTCATAATTTGATCTGTTTTTTGTATACCATATATTTTTACCTAAAGTAATGTCCGTTTTAAACATAATACATACACCTGGAGTGATACCGTCCACAACGTGCCTCAGATTGAGGCGGGGTTGACTCATACACGTCACATATGACCCATGGATCGTTGTGCTAATGTATCGACACAATCCGAATGCGTTTGGTCGGTTTTCCGTATGCTAGTTGATGTTTTTCAATTAAAATGACATACTTTTGAAACAAAAGGCAGACACTTTGAGTGGTTCTGGCCACACCGCGCCTTAGATTGAGGCGGTGTTGACTCGTACACGTAACATATGACCTATGGATCGTTCTCCTAAAGTTTCAATAGAAACCGAATGCGTTTGGTCGGTTTTCCGTATGTACTTAAATTGTTGTCCATTTTAAGCAAAAGAGACACAGTTGGAGCGGTGTCGGCCACACCGCTCCTCAGATTGAGGAGGGATTGACTCGTACACGTCACATATGACCCGTGGATCCTTTTCCTAAAGTATGGACACAATACGAATGCATTTGCTCCATTTTCCGTATGTCACTTGATGCTTTTCACTTAAAATGATGTCCCTTTGAAACAAAAGACAGACACTTTGAGTGGTGTCGGCCACACCACGTCTCCAATTGAGGCGGGGTTGATTCGTACACGTCACATATGACCCATGGATCGTTCTCCTAAAGTTTCAACGGAAACCAAATCCGTTTCGTCGGTGTTCCGTATGTACTTAAAATAGTGTCCGTTTTAAACAAAAGAGATCCACTTAGACTGATCTCGGCCACACCATGACTTGGATTCATCCCGGGTCAGCTCGTACATGTCACATATGACCCATGGATCGTTGGGATAAATTATCAACAAATTCGGAATGCGTTTGGTCGGTTTTCCGTATGCCAGTTGTTCTTTTCACTTATAATCCTGTCCATTTTAAACAAAAGAGACACAGTTAGAACGGTGTCGGCCACACCGCTCCTCGGATTGAGGCGGGATTGACTCGTACACGTCACATACGACCCATGGATCCTTGTGATAAAGTATCGACACAGTCCGAATGCCTTTGGTCGGTTTTTCGTATGTCACTTGATGCTTTTCACTTAAAATGACGTCTTTTTGAAACAAAAGACCGACACTTTGAGTGGTGTCGGCCACACCGCGTCTCCGATTGTGGCGGGGTTGATTCGTACACGTCACATATGACCCATGGATCGTTCTCCTAAAGTTTCAACGGAAACCGAATCCGTTTGGTCGTTTTTCCGTATGTACTTAAAATGGTGTCCATTTTAAACAAAAGAGAGCCATTTAGACTTATCTCGGCCACACCGCGACTCGGATTCATCCCGGGTTGGCTCGTACACGTCACATATGACCCATGGATTGTTGAGATAAATTATCAACAGATTCGGAATGTGTTTGGTCGGTTTTCCGTATGTCATTTGATGCTTTTCACTTAAAATGACGTCCTTTTGACTTGAAACCACCGTGCAACATTCTAATTATTATTCGTGACGTGTACGCGCAGACGAAATGTCAATCGGATGTGCGGTTTGCGCGGTACGGCTCAATATTCGTGTTTTAAGTGATGCGCGCGCTTCGTAAACGCGCGTGAGGGGGGTCCAAACGGGCCGAACGATGTCGGAATGGCCTGAAATCAGACGACAAATATGGGTGAGTGATTTCTGAAGTGGTCGAGTAGACGGCACGTCAATCGGACGTGCCCTGTGCCCGCGGTGACCGAGAACGCAGTTCGGGTGTCATAAACGGCCAGAACGGGCGTCCAACGGTCAAATTCATAGCGGACTACCTCGGATTGAGCTGAAACCACCGTGGAACATTCTAATTATTATTTGTGACGTGTACGCGTAGACGACAAGTCAATCGGACGTGCGGTTTGTGCGGTACGGCTCAATATTCGTGTTTTAAGTGATGTGCGCGCTTCATAAACGCGCGTGAGGGGGGTCCAAACGGGCCGAACGATGTCGGAATGGCCTGAAATCAGACGACAAATACGGGTGAGTTATTTCTGAAGTGGTCGAGCAGACGGCACGTCAATCGGACGTGCCGTGTGCCCGCGGTGACAGACAACGCAGTTCTGGTGTCATAAACGGCCAGAACGGGCGTCCAACGGTCAAATTCATAGCGGACGGCCTCGGATTGAGCTGAAACCACCGTGTAACATTCTAATTATTATTCGTGACGTGTACGCGCAGACAGCACGTTAATCGGACGTGCGGTGTGCGCAGTACGGCTCAATATTCGTGTTTTAAGTGATGCGCGCGCTTCGTAAACGCGCGTGAGGGGGGTCCAAACGGGCCGAACGATGTCGGAATGGCCTGAAATCAGACGAAAAATATGGGTGACTGATTTCTGAAGTGGTCGAGTAGACGGAACGTCAATCAGACGTGCCGTGTGCCCGCGGTGACCGACAACGCAGTTCGGGTGTCATAAACGGCCAAAACGGGCGTCAAACAGTCAAATTCATAGCGGACGACCTCGGATTGAGCTGAAACCACCGTGAAACATTCTAATTATTATTTGTGACGTGTACGCGCAGACGGCACGTCAATCGGACGTGCGGTTTGCGCGGTACGGCTCAATATTCATGTTTTAAGTGATGTGCGCGCTTCGTAAACGCGCGTGAGGGGGGTCCAAACCGGCCTAACGATGTCGGAATGTCCTGAAATCAGAAGACAAATACGGGTGAGTGATTTCTGAAGTGGTCGAGCAGACGACACGTCAATCGGACGTGCCGTGTGCCCGCGGTGACAGACAACGCAGTTCTGGTGTCATAAACGGCCAGAACGGGCGTCCAACGGTCAAATTCATAGCGGACGGCCTCGGATTGAGCTGAAACCACCGTGGAACATTCTAATTATTATTCGTGATGTGTACGCGCAGACGGCACATTAATCGGACGTGCGGTGTGCACCGTACGGCTCAATATTCGTGTTTTAAGTGATGCGCGCGCTTCGTAAACGCACGTGAGGGGGGTCCAAACGGGCCGAACGATGTCGGAATAGCCTGAAATCAGACGAAAAATACGGGTGACTGATTTCTGAAGTGGTCGAGCAGACGGCACGTCAATCAGACGTGCCCTGTGCCCGCGGGGACCGACAACGCAGTTCTGGTGTCATAAACGGCCAGAACGGGCGTCCAACGGTCAAATTCATAGCGGATGACCTCGGATTGAGCTGAAACCACCGTGGAACATTCTAATTATTATTCGTGATGTGTAGGCACAGACGGCACATCAATCGGACATGCGGTTTGCGCGGTACGGCTCAATATTCGTGTTTTAAGTGATGCGCGCGCTACGTAAACGCGCGTGAGGGGGGTCCAAACGGGCCGAACGATGTCGGAATGGCCTGAAATCAGACGACAAATACGGGTGAGTGATTTCTGAAGTGGTTGAGCAGAAGGAACGTCAATCGGACGTGCCCTGTGCCCGCGGTGACCGACAACGCAGTTCGGGTGTCATAAACAGCCAGAACGGGCGTCAAACGGTCAAATTCATAGTGGACAGACTCAGATTGAGCTGAAACCACCGTGGAACATTCTAATTATTATTCGTGACGTGTAGGCACAGACGGCACGTCAATCGGACGTGCGGTTTGCGCGGTACGGCTCAATATTC